>CM032623.1:696058-923314 GCA_019097785.1 Fraxinus excelsior | reverse complement strand
CAAAGGAGTATCATCGCCCAAGACCGTAGGACGCCCAGAGGCGAAACGAATGTAGTACTGCACAATCGCCCAGAGCGATAGCCTCATTATCGCCCAAATCCTCAAGTCGCCCAGAATCAGACAGGTCCAAAAGGTATAGTTTATCCAATTCAGCAGTTACGGAAGCAATTGTCAAGTAAGCCCGACACGCCCCCACGACCCAGAAACAGCTAGGGTAGTGACAACAGTTACTAAGTAACTTCTCCCCAAACAAGCAGTTTCTCACTAAAAAAGTGGACCGTTACAAAGGTAATGGAGCAGTTCCAAGCAATTTCGACAACCAAGAGATGCCCAGGAAGTATAAAAGGAAATAAAGTCGTAGAAGAAAGGCCCCGAATCAAAAACTCTCGACAAGAGAATATGTAATTTTTATTTCCTTAGTTTAAATTTAACCATTTCTCAGTACTCGTGTGCTTGCGCCCCTTGGTTGCGTTTTGTCTACTTTTCAATTGTAACTCTTCACTAGTAAACGCACCCCTTTTTGGGACTTTGTCTCAAGAGGTTTGTTCTTTACACAATCGTCTGATCATTTTCTCGTAATTGTTGGCGGGTTGGAAAACGCGCGAAAACAATTTGGCACGCCCAGTGGGACAATTGGTGTTTTGTAAGTGAAGATACAAAAAAGAAAAGATATCATGCCTCATAAAAATTCCGATAAGGAACCAGCAAGTCAAGGAGTAGTCCAGTCTGTAGTTGAGCGATACGAGGAGCAACAACATTCTCCACAAACAGATGGACAAAGTCAAAGCAGTCACAGTCGTTACGAACCAATGGCAGAATTGAGCCCTCGCACAATGCGTGCATTGTTGGGAGAACTCACGCATGATGTCGTTGAACATGTAAATTTACGAAGTATTCATAATATGGAGAAGTTTACCCAAAACGAGAATAGACATTTTGATAATATGGCTAAACAACTGAATACGTTGAATGAAATCATGAATAAGTTGGTAAGCCAAATGTGTCAACCTGTTATGCCTATAGATACTCACTCCCAGTCTAGGACTATCGTGGGGCATACTTCGCCATATAATTCCCTTGGTATGAATTCCGGCCCAAGTCTAGAGCCACCTTTTGGCCCTTCTACTTCGAACCCAGGGGAGAACGGGACCTTGAACTTGAATAATAATAACACTACGTCCAACCTGGGGGGGTAATACAAACATGAGAGATAATGTCCCGAACAACGGACAGAATGGTTTACGTATGAATGAGAGTTTAAACACTCAATTTAACAGTCATAACAGCCCGAATAATGGCACTTTTATTGCCAATCAAGGGCAAACTACCAGGCCTCCCACGAATCAGCCAGTAAATCAACCCATAGGAAACCCATATGACCCTAATGTCGTGCTAAGAAACCAAATCATGGAAATAGTGCAAGATCAAATAGCAGTCGGGGTGCGGCCGGTGGTTAGGCCAATCTATACCAAGCCATACCTTGATTGGATAGATCAGGCATATCCATGGCCAAGAGGGTACAAAGTACCGGAATTCTCACTATTCACTGGTCTAGGAGAAGTGTCTACACTAGAACACGTAGGGCGATTCACGTTGCAAAGTGGTGAGGTGAATGAATACCATAAGTTGAGGTTGTTCCCAAGTTCTTTAACAGGGGTAGCTTTTTCTTGGTTTATTAATTTGCCAGCAAACTCCGTCCAAACTTGGTAGCAAATGGAGCAATTGTTCCATTCTCAATTTTATAAAACTGAGTTTGAGGTTACACTGGCCGATTTGGCGAATTTACGTCAATTGCCTAACGAATGGGCAGAAAATTTCCTACAAAGGTTCAAAACGGCCAGAAGTAAATGCTTTGTGCCTTTGCCAGAAAGGGAATTTGTTAAAATCGCACAAAGTTGTTTAAGCTTTGATATAAAGAAGAAATTCCAGGATAGGGAATTCCCAGATTTATTCCAACTTAGTGCAAACGTTGTTAGGTATGAGCGATTGGTAAGAGAGGAAGAACAGATGAAAAATTCCAGTAAAGTGACTTATTACAAAGACCCGAATTTCAACGTTCATACTGTCGATGATAGTTATTATGACCAAACGGAAATATGTTTGGCTGAGTTAGTAAAGGGAGAAGCATATACCTGTCCCATACTAGTTAAGCCAAAAATAATGGGCAAAGACGATCTTGCAAAGGGTGAAAACAGAAAGGCGCGAACGTTCTCGTTCGACGTAACTAAAGCTGACCTTATATTCGACAAATTATATAAGGATAAGCAAATAAAGTTGAGCGACAAACACAAATTGCCAGACCCTGAACAAATTAAGGGTAAAAAATACTGTAAATGGCATATTGCATGGTCACATGCGACTAATTATTGTGTGATTTTTCGCCATGTGTTGCAGGATGCTATTGAATCAGGACGAATCACGTTCGAAGAAAAGAAAAAGATGGCAGTGGATGAAAATCCTTTCCCACGGCCACTGGCAATAAACATGTTAACAACTGGTTCGAAAAACAAATTGCCAAGGTTTAAATTGGTGATTGATGATGAGGAAGAAGAATTCAAACCGCATCCCAGCGTTTTTGAACGCATCAAAGGGAAAGAGCCCAAACAGGGCGAAGATGTTCTGTGTGACAGATGTAAACACGAGTTGAAAGAGAATACAGGGCCACCGGTAACGCAGCCACTCCACCGTCGCTCTGATTTCACACCGGTCGCTCAGCCTGTCAGGGGGCAAAAGGTGCCGTTTTAGAGAGAACTCCCTAGAGAAAGGGGGTTTGGATCGGCCAGTCAAGGAAGAACGTTTAGGTCGCAGCCTCGCCAACCCAATGTATGGCATTCATTCCAGTATAATGCAGGAAGAGTGGTGTCTTTCAATGAAATGACTAGAACCCAACAAAAGCGTTACCAACGTAATTACGGACGTATGATGAGGCAACAGCATGGAGAATCACACCCTAGAGCGCCCAAACCGCTCAGAATGGCCAACGAAAATGTTTTTGAAGATAGTGAAGAAACAAGCACTGGCGAATCAATGGGAGAATTGCCAGAAAGCTCGTCTGGGAGATCAAAGTTTGAACGAAACAGGAAAGACGAAGATGATCCTGACCAACCTCTAACTATCCAGTTGGCACATTACCTCCTGTCCTGGCTAATAATTACTTGTTGGCCGACGAATTCAAAAGCAAAGAAAAAGAGGATAGTGAGAAAGAAACTTGTGTACTAGTCGCGATGAAAGCCAAGTAGCTGGAGAAATTTGTAATGAAGAAGAGGATGATGGTATGACAGATATTGAAGAAGAAATTGATTTGGAAGCAGAGAGACGGAAAAGGGGAGTGTCGCGTAACACCCTGTTGAAGCAACTGCACCAAGAAGGAGTCCGCGAAGTGGATCTGTTGGGAGAACCATCTAGCCAATCGTTTGATTTCTATGTGTTGTATGGGACGCCAAAAAGGAAAAAGAGGGTACCTCGCTCTGAGAAATATGGATCACCCCCCAGAATAATGCCTCCTCCTACAAATTGGGTAACAGAGGAAGAAATACTACAAAAGGAGAAAGAAAAAACCCAAGAAAAGAAGGCTCGGTGCGATGTACTACACGTCGATCTATCACCAAAAGATAGCCCGCCAGAAAGTAGGCAGGAAGTGGAAATAGGTGCTGCTGAAAAAGTTATCTTCAACAAGCCAGCTATGAGGTTAACCAAACACTTAAGACCACTGTACGTCAAAGCCTTGGTTAATGGGGTACCAGTAGTAAAAGTACTTATTGATAATGGAGCGGCTATAAACACCATTCCAGCTAGGATGATGAGGAAATTTGATAAGACAGAGAGCGACATGATCCCAACAGAAGTCATTCTTACAAGTTTTAACGGCGGGGCAACTTCAGCAAAATGAGTTATGCCATTGGATATAACTGTAGGGACAACCACCAGGACTACTGTTTTCTTCGTGATAGACGGCCCCACCAGTTACAACGTGCTACTGGGAAGAGACTGGATCCATGGCAGTCGCTGTATTCCCTCATCACTCCATCAATGCTTAGTCTTCTGGAATGACAAAGGTGAAGCAGAGGTGGTGCAAGTCGATCATAGACCCTTTGTGGCAGAGGCAAATTCAGTAGAGAGGTTCATGTACGAAGGAAATTATGGGCCTGTCAGAGTGGTTCAAGATGGGGAAGGAACTCAAATTACTGCCCAAAGCGAAGAACCGTTTTCGGTGGATGCACTCACTGAAATGTTTAATCAAATGAGGCCAAACATAGTGGCCTTGGAAGAGCCAGTAATTGGCCAAAAAGAAGCCAAACAACCTTAAATGAGTTTTCAACACCAAAGGCAAGAGGCCGAGATTCAGGCCCTCAAAGCCAAGCTGATGGCTTTCAATAAAGAATGTGAACGTGTGAAGAAAGAAGAAGCGGCGTTAAAGATGCTGATGGACAAATTAATAGTGTCCGAGATGGAGCAGAGCTTGGACTGGGAAGTTCATAAAGTGGATTGTCTGGAAGAGCAAACTCCTCTGAGCGATGTGGATGATGAAGCGACGAAGATCCCCAAGTCAGGATATGCACAAGCTCAAGACCCCTTGGTCAAGGTTAACATTGGTGAGGAAGGAGAGGATCGCCCAACGTTTGTCAGCCGATGCTCCCTTATGAGGTTAGTACTAGATTAATCGCTTTATTAAAAGAATATAATGATTGTTTTGCTTGGGAGTATGAACATATGCCTGGTTTGGATAAAAACTTAGTAGAACATAGGTTGCCGACTAAATCAGATTTTAAACCTCATAAGCAACCTCCTAGGCGTTTCGCTCCCAATGTACTACCGGAGATCAAGAAAGAAATAGAGCGATTACTAAAAGCAGGTTTTGTTAGAACAACCAGATATGTGGAATGGTTATCTAACATAGTGCCAGTATTAAAAAAGAATGGCAAGTTGAGGGTATGCATAGATTTCAGAAATTTGAACTTGGCTACGCCCAAGGACGAATATCCAATACCCACGGTAGATTCTCTAGTAGACTCCACTGCAGGGCATGTGATGTACTCTTTTATGGATGGGTATTCGGGATACAATCAAATCTACATAGCTGACGAAGATGTACACAAAACTGCCTTTAGATGCCCTGGGTCTTTAGGATGCTTTGAATGGGTAATAATGCCGTTTGGACTGAAAAATGCAAGGGCAACTTATCAAAGAGCAATGAATCTAATTTTTCATGATATGATAGGCAAATTTGTTGAAGTTTATGTATATGATATAGTGGTCAAATCTGTTAAGGAAGAAGACCATTTTGAACAATTGCGATGTTCATTTGAACGAATGAGGCAGCATAAACTAAGATTGAACCCTTTGAAATGCGCGTTTGACGTGAATGCAGGAAATTTCCTTGGATTCCTAGTACATAAAAGAGGGATTGAACTTGATAAAAATAAAGCGAAAGCCATCGTAGAAGCCAAGGCCCCCTAGTAATAAAAAAGAACTGCAAAGGTTCTTAGGTCAAATCAATTTTCTAAGACGCTTTATATCTAATTGTGTAGGGCGAACGAAAGCGTTTTCGCCTCTCTTAAAGCTGAAAAATCAAGACGAATTCGTCTGGAAAGAAGAACATCAAAAGGCTTTTGAAAGCCTGAAAACATACTTAACAAGTCCACCAGTGTTGGTGTCACCAATCCAAGGGCGGCCGATGAAGTTGTACGTGTCGGCTGAACGAGAATCGATAGCTGGGATGGTCGCACAAGAAGACCAATTTGGTGAAGAAAGGGCGATTGATTATTTAAGTAGACGGTTAACCAAATGTGAATGTAATTATTCTGCTATCGAGAAGTTGTGTCTCGCATTATACTTCACATGTACAAAATTAAGGGCCTATTTACGGCATGTAACAGTCTATCTAATTTCCAAAGTTAATTTATTCAAATATATGTTTTCTCGCCCTATTTTACACCAATGGGTAGGTTTTTGGACTTTAGTACTGTCAGAATTCGAAATAAGGTATGTGCCCCAAAAGGCAGTTAAAAATCAGGCCTTGGCTAATTTTCTAGCCGACCATCCATGCCTTGATGTACCTAACGAAATAGAACTTGAGGTTGATTCATTTGAATTAAAATCATGAGTTTTATACTTTGATGGATCGAAAACTTCTAAAGGGGCAGGAGTAAGAGTGGTTTTGATAAATCATTTAGGGGTTTGCTATAAGTTCGCATTTACCTTGGATAGAATCTGTACTAATAATCAAGCCGAATATGAAGCCTTAATTGTAGGTTTGGAGTTGATGGTAGATATGAAAATAAAGAATGTAATCATCAGGGGCGATTCTCAATTGGTGATTCATCAATTGACTGGTGATTTCAAATGCCAAAGTGATTATATTATAAGTTTATACGAAATCGCCCAAGAGTTGTTGGAAGAATTCGACCAAGTAGAACTTCAATATGTTAATAGAATGTACAATGACATGGCCAACGAGTTAGCCCAGTTGGCTTCTGGCTATTCAAAGGCGATGAGTTGGGAATCTACTTACGGATACGGAACTATATTGCCCGTTATTCAGCGGAGGGCAAGGAAAACCGAAATTCAATGCATAGAAAATGGGGTCGCGCTGGATTGGGTAGATGAGATTAAAGAATCTTTTAAGGAGCTTGATGGGGGAGTTGATAGAAGAACGAAATTACGTCTGTTAAACTATGCATTAATAGACGAAGAATTGTTCAAAAAACGTTATGATGGTGTGTTATTAAAATGCGTGAACTTACAAGAAGCTAAGACAATTATGGCTGAGGTGCATGAAGGGATATGTGGAGCCCATCAGGCCAGCCAAAAGATGAGATGGCTAATTATTAGAAGTGGTTATTTTTTGCCAAAGATGGGTGAATCGTGTGTTCAGTATGCAAAAAGTTGTTTAGCATGCCAAAAACATGGTCCAATACAGAGGGCACCAGCAAGCAACATGACACCCATTATCAAACATTGGCCGTTCAAAGGTTGGGCGATAGACTTGATAGGGAAGATTTACCCTCCATCGTCCAAACAACACACCTTTATTATAGTCGCTACGGACTTTTTCACCAAGTGGGTCGAAGCAGTGCCTCTAAAGGAAATCACCCAGAAAAGCATCATAGAGTTTATCCGGGACCATATCATCTACAGATTTGGAATTCCGCAAACTCTAATGACAGATCATGGGACTTCCCTAAATGGAGATCAGGTGAAGGAATTCTTGAGCGAATTTGGAATTAAATTGGTAAATTCCACACCATACTACGCTCAATCAAACGGTCAGGCAGAATCATCTAACAAGATTCTGAAATCCATCATAAGAAAGATGATAGATGAAAATGCCAGAAATTGGCACGAATGCTTGAACAAAGCTTTATGGGCTTATAGAACATCACCCCGTTCAAGCACCAACATTACGCCTTTCCAACTCACTTATGGGCAGGAAGCTGTATTGCCCGTGGAAATCAACGTGCAATCTACAAGGGTACGTTGGCAGCACGAATTAAGCGAGAATGAGTACAAGGAATTGTTGATTCAAAATTTATTAGAATTGGACGAATTGAAGTTAGACGTGCTAGACATGTTGCAAGTCCAGAAACAAAGGGTGGCTAGATTTTACAACGAAAAGGTTATAGCCAAGTTTTTTAGTGCGAACGAATTAGTTTGGAGGGTAATGCTTCCTCTAGATAGTAAAGACCCAAAATATGGCAAATGGTCGCCAAATTGGGAAGGGCCGTATAGAGTAAAGAGTGTATTGCCTAATGGAGCTTACCACTTGGAAGATTTAGATGGTACTAGGCATATAAGATTTATTACGATAAGTACTTAAAGAAATATGTTCCTTCCCTTTGGGAAAGTGAACAGATAGATACATAAGTGATAAAAGTGCAATTGCGATGTAATCATGCCGAGCAATGGCAGTAAGTAAATTGGACGATCACATTCTAAATAAAGTCAGAAAAATAAGGCACATTCAAAAATAAAGTCCTTTATTACCAAATGTTCCTTACAAACCATTCTCTACGATAACTAAGGGACACAGTCAAAATACAAGACAAAACATGCTACAAATTATCTTCTGTTTGGTGGGAACAGAAAGAGTGAAACCAGTACGGCCAGCCCTTCAGTCTATGGCCGAGTAAGAGGGCGAACTGCTCCTAAGCAGCCCTTCAGTCTATGGCCGAGTAAGAGGGTGAACTGCTACCACATCCTTCCTAAGTGCATTGCTGCAACGTCAGGCAAGGAGAAACAGTCCTTCAGTCTATGGCCGAGTGAGAGGGCCCCTTAACCTTCCTAAATGCATAGCTGCAGTGATAGGCAAGGAGAAGCACTCTCAACAAGCAAACTGATAGCAAGAATCTTGCTTCAGTTTGAAAGAACATTTCCTATACCTCACATACCAAAAGTGATATCAAAGCAAAAGGGACGAGTCAAGAAACTCATCCCTATAGAAGAGGAAAGTGTTGGTAAGCGATCGGAGTGCCATGCAGTGGCAGGAAGTTTTGATGGCAAGAAATCGAATTTGAAAAGGCATGAGGATGAAAATGATGAGTATAAACATGCATATTTATAGGGGCTGGAAGATGAAAAGCCAGAATGTGGAAGGTCACATTTATGACCGGTGAGTGAAATCAATATGGCCCAAAAATTTAGGGAAGAAAATTTGAATGCCAAGAGAATATGCATGGATGTTGGCATAAAGATTAGGTACGAGGAAAATTGACGGTCAAAGATAAATGCCACTTCAAAACAATTGTTCATTAATGATGATGAATGACGTCAAGTCACAAAAAACCAAGGCAGTCAGCGCGAAAGAGTTACAAATATTAAAACAGTAAATGTTTAGTTACAATTCGCCCCAAGCTGAGCGAATCTGCTGCCTAAGTTTATCCCACTCTTCGCTCTACCTAGAGGAAAGGATATCTAACTCTTTCACTAAGTCATCATCAACCTCCAACTTTTGGTACTGCTCCAATAGAGATTTGGTCTCAGCAATTCCTTGGGATGCAGTACGCCTCTTGGCAGCTATCTTCGCCCTGCAGTCGTTCATTCTCGCTTGTAGCTCTTTCATTTCAGCAGCGAGGCTCAACATCAAGGAATCCTCCACCACAAGCTCTGAAGAGACCTCAGTCAAATCGGCCTGGTTCTTGTCAATGTCCTGGAGTAATGACTCTTTCTCAGAAGAAGCGCGGAGATATTGAGCACTTCTGACCTTCAATTCTGCGTTCTTGGCCAACAAAGAAACGACGTCGGCATGAAGAACCCTCAGCTTCACCTTAAAGTCGGTAGAAATGCTGGGCGATGGGAGCGAAAGTGCTTGCAGTAGGTTTGCGCTCAACATATCTAGCTTGGCTTTTTGATGAGCAGCGCTGGCACGGCCGACCTCCATATCCATGAAGGAGACATACTCAAACAATGCCTGTTTGAGAAATGTCATGTTCTCGTTCGCAGGGGTGGAGGGTGACGCAGAAGATGTTTTCATGCGTGCCCAGGAGGTGAGTAAGTCTTGGATGGAATTAAGAATACTATCGGATTCCTACAAAGGAAGTTACCAATGTTGAAGGTTTTTCAATACGACAAAGCAAAGTCGAAAATAAGAGCGAAGTAAAGAGACCTCATCGGCAGTGGTGGGAAATTCAGACACTCCCCCTATTTTTTCCATCACTTGGGGAGATTTCCCTTTGGCTGGACAGGAAGGACCTTCCCCACGAGACGAAGCTACAGGAGTCTCTGCACGTTTCACACCCCAGTAAATCAATGAGACAGCAACGACAAAAAAGGGCCAAGGCACCAAAAGTAAGCATTACCTTCTAGTTCCACGCTTGGGGGGGTCGACACCCTGAGAAAGAGGATTTGTTGGTGATGGGGGTGTTGGAACTTGACGCCCGGGCAACGCAGCTTCGACAGGAAAGGGTGAGGAAGAATCTGCCAAAACTATAGCCTTGGAAGGAGAGGCCGAATCTTTCTGAAAAGTTTTAAAGCAAACCATTACCGCATGAAAAGAAACAGCCTTTGAAGTAGGTGAAATTCAGTTACCTTTCTCCTAACAATGAGGGGAGCGTCATCATCATCTTGCAGAGATATTACAGATGCAGCTGGCCGTTTGCGACTGGGGCACCTTTAGAAACAGCAGACTTCGAAGTTGAGGATGAAAGAGCAGAACGTGTAGTACGAGAAGGGGACGCAGGGACCTTACTGGGTAAAGGGACAACAGAAATGGGAGTATTACCCTGTTTATCCAGCAGGTGGAAAGCGCGATTCGCATCAGTTGGAAACAATCTTTGTTTCACCGACGGCCACAATTGATCAAAAAGAGGATGAGTAACGGCAGTAGGATTAAAAGGGGCGAAAGTAAAGCCGGTGGCCAAGAGTTTATTACGGGCATCTATGGCTTGGGTTTCCGTTTTGTTGAGGATGTAAAAGCAATCCGTTAAGTTATTGGAATAGCAAGGAGGGACAGGCCACATTTGGCCAAAACCAAGTTGGCGAGCACAAAATTGGGGTGCGTATATCTCTACCCCCGCTTTAGCATTGGTTCCCACCAGAATGTCATGAAACAATTCCCTCCCTACCAAAAATTGAACCCAAACAGGCATAAATGCATCTGCCTCGGCCAAAGTAGAAGGAGGCCGTACAAAGGGAGGAATTTGCTCAGAAGGAAAAGGGAAGAACGAAAGGGTTGAATTCAAAGTATAAAAGAAAGTGAAAACGTCTCTCATAGACATATTTACAGGGCTCAATTGATGAATGAAAAGCCCGTAGCAAGTAACCTTACGAAGAGGAAAAGGTGGGGTACCCAGTTGGGGAAAATAAGATCTCAACCACAATTGAGCAAGCCATAAATGCCCACTACCAGTGGGAGATGCATTGTTTTTCAGTTGGAACTGGAGCATAGCCATACCCCTATAAAGGGCAGCCAGGAGGAATGAACATAGGTTCAAAGGTCCACCCCGAGCCAATTCATGAGATAAAGGCAAGTAGCTCATGGAAGGTTTCAAACTGGGAACACAGAGAACATATTTACAGAGCCAGACTTGGAGAAAAGCGACTCGGTCAGAATGGCAAGGTTCAGAGACAGCAGTGACATAACCGCCCTGTATGCTCGAATAAGATTCAGTAAGTTTCTTGTCAATTTTTGGGGCAGCACCAGAAATTAGCATACCAGGAAAAATGGTATCGCCCAGAGGTGGGAGATTCAACAGAGCCCCAACGTCTCTCAAGGTAATGGTCATGGGACCAAGAGGGAAAACAAAGGTATTAAATTCAGGAGACCAAAAACTTAGTGCGATTGGAAAAAGCACGGGGTCATACGTTGGGGGAAAAAGGGTAATCTCCAGTAAGTCCAAAATTTTAGCACGTTCAAAAATCAATTTAGTGGGACCATGAGCCACCATACGTGCATGCCATCTACGGAAGGATGCATCAGTTTTAGGCCAAGTGCGAATACCTTTATCATGGATTGGCCTCAATGGCAAAGACTGCGAGAAAGGGAGATCTTCGGAACACGGGAACAAATGACCTACTGCAGCCCGTTCAATGGCTTCAGCATCATTAAACGACGTACCCAAATAAAACTCGTTGCGGTCAGCATTGGATTGTGAAAGAAAAGACGGGTTCACATATGGTTTTGTGAAAAGGGTTTGGAAATCCTCAAAACTGAAAATATTGTCCGAGGGAGTTTGAGAAGTAGTCATTATGGTGTAGAATGGAAGTTGCTCTCGAAACTTGTCTGGTTTAAATTGAAGGTTGCAGCAATGAAGATTGTGAAATGACGAGAGAGAAGCGTAAGACTGCAGAGACGTAAATGAAGAATGCCGCGTACTTTCGGGTTTTAAGGGTTTGTAACGTCGCAGTCCTTCAGGCGATAAAACGTACGCGATGGTTGAAATTCTGGGGAAGTTCAAATGTTGCGGGAAAAATACAGAGTGAATATGGCAAAATTAATTATTAGTATTAATTCTTTCATATTGGAGGGTAATTGTTGACACACGAAAAATGCAGCCCAAAATCAAAGGGAAGTCCAATTGAGAAACCCAAGATGAAGGCCCAATTGAAACCAATTAAAAGGCCCAGGAAGAAAAGCCCAATCTGGAAACTTGAGAAAAGGCCTGAGTATTGGAAGCCCGAGAGCAAAGGAGTATCATCGCCCAAGACCGCAGGACGCCCAGAGGCTGAACGAATGTAGTACTGCACAATCGCCCAGAGCGATAACCTCATTGTCGCCCAAATCCTCAAGTCGCCCAGAATCAGACAGGTCCAAAAGGTATAATTTATCCAATTCAGCAGTTACGGAAGCAATTGTCAAGTAAGCCCGACACGTCCCCACAACCCAGAAACAGCAAGAGTAGTGACAACAGTTACTAAGTAACTTCTCCCCCAAACAAGCAGTTTCTCACTAAAGGAGTGGACGGTTACGAAGGTAATAGAACAATTCCGAGCAGTTTCGACAACCAAGAGATGCTCAGGAAGTATAAAAGGAAGTAATTTCGTAGAAGAAAGGCCCCCGAATCAAAACTCTCGACAAGAGAATATGTAATTTTTATTTCCTTAGTTTAAATTTAATCTTTTCTCAGTACTCGTGTGCTTGCGCCCCTTGGAGGTGTTTTGTCTACTTTCCAATTGTAACTCTTCACTAGTAAACGCACCCCTTTTTGGGACTTTGTCTCAAAAGGTTTGTTCCTTACACAATCGTCTGATCCTTTTCTCGTAATTGTTGGCGGGTTGGAAAACGCGCGAAAACAATTATACTATACAACATACTTAAAAGACACGTTTGGTAGTATACAATAAAACATAAAAAAAGGGTAATTATCATCTTGCACCTAGGCATGAAATTTGCAATATTTTTGGAATTCCGTATCATGTCAGGTTCTAGAAGGAACATACATACAACGACCCCCTACCCCCCCCCCCCCCCCCCCCCCCCCCCAAAAAAAAAACCCCTTCTATAGCCTTTCTTAGACCATAGCAAAGAAAAGTGGTTTACTTGCAACTTATGCAGCCCCGTTCCACCTCCATTATCTAAAATACCACTCTCAAAATTATTTTTAACTATACATTTTTCTCAATTAAATAATTTACACGTAAATTCAAAAAAAAATTTACTTTCTTACACAATCTCCAAAAAGTCACTATCATATTGTTAACTAACACCATTGTTACTATCATATTCCCACAGCGGTTGTGATTAACCGACAAAAAACACAAATCAATTATTGATTGGCAATAATTAATAAGGTTCAGAGTTTACTGTCCATATGCTGTCCAATACCCGACTCCTATCTTCTATTTGGTACCACAGGTTACTAACTTGAACAAAAAATGTAGATCGTCACATTAAACATGTGCTGGTGCCTGAAGCTTAGACTCGAGATTATGTGCAACAGCACCAATGAACTCTTCTGTGTTCAAGTAAAACTCTCTTGATACCCTGCATGTACACCAGAGGCCTTAGTAGCTGCAGATAAATGTAATTCGCGCTTAAACATCATGAGAGAGTTCAACAGGAATCTTGGCACGGAATTTCAGAACCTAGTACCCTCCGAAAATGAACCATATGCACGGTTTTGAGTGAGAGAAAGCTACGAGGAATCCTCTTCGAACAATGATTTTAAAATACATTCAAACTCCTCTTTCGGATAAAGAAATCTTATATCAAAATACAATGTATGAATGGTATGAATTGCCCAAACAAGAGTGAATAAAAGCTAGAAATCCTTGATTAATTAAAGTGTTGAAAATTAGCTAGTTATGTTGCGGTGTGACTTCAGCAGGCTCCCCGAACAATACATAGTTTTTTTTTCCTTTGGAGATCCCAAAGTAACGATTAAATTTTTAATTACAAATATTCAGATTGTGATGGTGACCTCAAAGCATCACAATTTTCAAAAGATGAAAGGTACCTCTTACTTGGGTCCGTGAATCAAAATGGCAAGATCCTTGGTCATCTTTCCAGATTCTACTGTCTCAATGCAAGCAGCTTCAAGCTTGTAAGCAAAATCTAACAGTTTCTCATTTCCGTCAAGTTTAGCCCAGATAAAGATGTTTATAGGCATCAGGATATGCTTAAACGCAAGCACATGAACTCGAGTTCATAAAAAGCATAAAACACTCGCAATAACCAACGAGATTAGAAAATATGTGTATTGAAGTAACCGAGGGTATTGAAAAGAACTTCCCAACAACCGATTACAAAGTTCATTTATTCCCTGGGTGCACAAGTCTTTATCACAGATTGTCTTAACTAAGAAGATAATATTCTAAAGAAACAATCTCCACAAATGGACCACTGTACAGATCCAAATAATTGCAGTAAACTGCTCATATTCTGGTGGCTTGGAAATAAATCTAGTAGTAGTGCTATAGGAACAAAACTAACCTGTGTTCTAATCCTCTTGTCCATGCAAATATAGAGGCAATACTGTTTGTACTCGTTTCTTGTCCCTTCTGATGCAGCCGATAATGACGAGTTACAATGCCATGAGCTGCCTCTGCTTCTAATGTTTTGCCATCACCCGACAACTTCAAACAGACAAGATGGACTGTATCAATTTTACTAAACAAATACCTTAAGCTCAAAGAAAAAAGCAGTACTTACCAACACATAAGTCATCAGGCCTAGAGAACCAAATCCTGCACAGACATGTATATTAAAAAGACTTGCAATATCGTACTTAACTTACAGGATTAGTTCAGATATTGCAAATCATAAAGAAAGTAGAGCCACATTATTCTATTTTTTATGTCTTGATTTATACAGGCATTCACCTTGTGCAAGTAAATCACTTTGGAGATCTCCGTCGTAGTTCTTACAGGCCCAAACGTATCCACCACCACTCTTCACGGCGTAAGCCACCATGTCATCGATCAACCGATGCTCATACCTAGGAGAAGCATATATGCTTTAGAAAACAATGTGAATGGGCACATAAGGTGCTATACGTCAAAGATATAAAACCAACCATATTGAATGTTCTTCAAATAGCTCCTTCCACTTCTCTTCATATACCTCCTGAAATATATCCTTGAACCTTAAATAGTGATGTAAATGGTATTATACAGATACATTTCATTTTATTAACTCGATAACAGTTGACAAAGCTTTTTGAAACAAATTACCTGCCATCATACTTCTTAAGAATTGTATTCTTCGTGCTCAAATAAAGAGGCCATTTTTTTGCTAATGCCATTGTCATTGATGATTCTGCAAATGCTCGAATAGACTGAAATTTTTTCCCAAAAATCCAGATGACGAGGCAAAAGACTATAAAAATGCCATAAGAAAATATTCAATATGCAGGTGAGCTACGTAAAGACAAACCTGATCAACATTATACATGGCAAGGGCAACGCTAGACCCTTTAAAGTCATAGACATCCAGTTCCATAGGTCCCTCCCCATTTTCTGGAACTGGGAATGAACAGAAGAAACATGTAAAGCATGGTCTGTTCAAAAGAAACAGCTTCTGGAAAATTTACTTACAACAATTAAAACAAAGTGGACTGACCAAAAACCATTTTCAGCTTTCCAGGTCCTTTTATGATTGTATCGGTGGCACGGTATTGATCGCCAAAGGCATGTCTGCCAATACAAATGGGTTTATTCCAGCCTGCAGAAAAAAGATCGAGGTAGATAAAGGGTGATTATTGACATATACAGAGAGGGAGAAGTAGAAGTACTAGGAACAATTCTGGGAATGTTGCTGCACGAGATTGGCTCACGGAAAACGGTTCCTAGAAAAAAATATTGTGAACATTTTTAATCAGAAAGGGACATCATCACACGGTTACGCTTAGCAATGAGATAACAGCGCTCTAAGTTTATTACCCCAACCCGAGGGGACCGCCACGTGTTGATTATGTAAAAGATTTTGTACAAATAGATTTTTCCAACATAGAAACACTAATATTTTCCATTTGATGGCATTTTTTTATTTTTATTTTTTCATTAGCTCATTTTTTATCCATTCAACAATGGGAAATCCTAGAACAGAGTTGGTTTCCAAGAAATGTGGGCAACATCATGCACAAAATGTTTCTCAATTCTCAATTAAGTGAAAAATATTCAAAGGTGGTAGCCTCAATGCAAAAGACCATGATCGGAAACAAATTCGCCACCGGGGAAGAAGAAGGCCAGCCACCTAACCGCGATTACGTGTTGGCGCAAGCCGCAATGCATGGAGGATCTGTCTAAAAATAATTGTGAAATTTGCTTCAATTCTATCAAAACCCAAATCCCTGGCTGTTTTCCTCATCACAGTACCTGTGTTTACTATGATGGTTGTTTCCTTAGGGTTGAAAACTATAGCTTTTTCCAAGAATCGTCTTTGCTAGATTATGATGTTCCCTTTCTGTGCTAAGAAAAGGTAACCCGTGAAACTAAGAATGGTTCAGACTGTTTTGCTGTGTACCCAAGAGTCGCCAAATATGCGTCCCACAATGACCCGAGTACTTGAACTGTTAATACAAAAGGATTTAGTATTGCCAGTTCCATCAAAACCCCCATTCACAGAGGAATCCTTGGTCAATTCACACGTATTAGATGCCTCTCAATCACATTATTCTTCTGACACGTAGAGTCGCCTCATATGATATTTCGTGGAAACTTTTTCTTTCAAGATCACAGAGCACAAAATAAATATTGCTCATATAGGGCAAGGAGTTCAGTATTGAATGAAGTGGATGCAAATCATTTCAAGAATGATTCCTGAACTAGTATACTATGCTAGGAGTTGCAAATACCACAATCTTGAAGACTTGAACTCAGCTTTAACTTGATTCGTCTCAATTGAAGGTACAAATGAGTTCCAGCATCAGCCTTTACAATCGAAACAGTTTGTGGAGGAAAATGTCGAGCATATGAGGAAATTGTGTTGATGCTCTGTTGCTTTTGCTATCTATAGAGTTCTTATTTTGGTGCAAAATGGCTTCGCATAATGCAGATGTCACTAAGTACTCAAACCAAAAAATTTACTAGCAAGTAGAACCGTTCAACAATTAGTAGTGTCGTTGCTTCAAGTCTGATTTGAGGCTTAAGGTTATTGAGGGCTGGCAACGAGAGAATTGTTGGAGATATTACACTGATAATGTGCATATTATATTAATCAAGAACATGCCGTTAATTTGCGTGAAATCGAAATATCATTCGACTTATCGAAATCTGATTTGAGAAGACAAACTAGTAATTACCGACTTCGAATATATGAATATGGATTCGTCACTTCTCAGTCTTGAACGCACCTCTCTTTAATTCAAACATTTCAATAAAACACATAAATAAATTAACTATATTCCGAAATCAAGCATAAATAAAATCAGAAATGAAAAGATGAAATGCAAGTGATGCGATCGATCGAGACAAGTATTTGACACTTTGTCCTTAAGATGAATTTGCCCCGGATCGATGCTAACGGCTTCTCAGCAATCATCTCCCAAGATACAACGACTACATCTAGTCATAGGAGCACTCCAAATGATTCAGACCAAACGAACTCGAACGGAGTTCCCTCTCTACCATAACCATGATTTTGATGCAAGAAATAATCACTTCTACAAGTATTTTATGCAAAACTAAAGTAAAACATGAAATGGAATGATATAGAACTATCAATTGAGTTTGTTCCCCTTCATAAAATTCAAACATGTGGGATCTCTTATATAGTAGTTGAAAAACATCCATGCCAAGAGACACATCTCTTGAAATTTATATCTCTCCATAAAGAGACACAATTACATCTCTACATAAAGAGACAATTATTGAAAAATAATATCAAAAGTCATGATCTCCAAGAGTCATGATCCATATGAAAAGACACATCTTTTCATCTACATCATCTCTAGAATATTCAACAATATTCTACACGATTTTTCAATAATTTCAAGTATTAAGCGGTTTAAGTTTGGCTTAATTTCTCATTCACCAAACAACAAATTCCACTTAAAATGGTCACAACCAATTTTCGATACAAAATTCCAACAAGAATGAAATGAAATGCGGCTATATGTCTTTGGATTGCCATTCATTGATCTAATGCTGCGGGGAGGGGAGGAAAAATACAATATGGTACTGATATGTTCATTATTAAACTGTATTATCCCTTGGAGTGAAAAAATAAGATTGTGTAATACGTAGTGGTGTCAAAGTAGGTCGGACCGCCCATGCCTAGGGTGAGAAGAGGATGGTGTGATTGGTCTTGTGGCGGTTTTTCAGGACCATAGGGGGGTCGCGGCCTGCTTGGTAAGGGTTGTGGGCCACTACGCCAAACAGACGAGAACGTTTAGTGTTTGCTAAAGAGGTCGGATATATGTAATTGAAAGTTGAGAGTGATTGTTTACATCTTGTTTAGAGCGTATCCATTGATTTGCATTTAGCTTCGAATGCATTTATCAGATATTGTTATCTTATCTAGTGAGGTGTATTGTGGTTCCTATTACATCTTGTGAAGAGAATAAAATGACTCACAAACTTGCTTTTTTCACTATTTTTAGTCCTCTTGCTAGCTTTTGAATTGACTGTTATCAAGTACAAATCGTTCTATCAAAAGCCATCGTCTTCTCCTTTTGCCCCAAACGTATTAGAAGTGTTGCGTGTGCCTTTGTCCTTGAAAATAGCACGGTATGAAAGAGCCATCTCTTCTTCTAACTTTTCAATTCAAAAAGTTAAAGAGTTGGATACCTTACCTTTATGACTTATTTATTAAAGTAAACTTTCCACGCTAATAAATTAAAATAAAAATTGTACATTACACGACTTCATCCAATGCAAGTTGATATTTGAAATCAAAACTTGTCTAAACATTCGTATAAATTCAAAGATCTTCACAAAATTCAGAGTAGCTTATGCACAAAAATCAATTCATAGAATATAATAATTACATTCTCTAAAAAATACTATTACAAAAGTAATTTTTTTTTATAAAAAATAAAATTCAAACAAAAGTATATTCTAATTCATAATTGACTCGAGCTTCAACAACATTCTTCGTGCGGCAAGTAACGTAGTAAACTATTTTCTCACGTTTTGAATTTTGCCCCTCTTCCATCATTAGAATATATTTTTTGAGTCTACTTTTTTTATGTTGGATTTTTTTTTTCTCACTATTCTGCAGCCGATTCTTTTGAATTTTGAGGTTGTCTCTTCAGCGTAAGCACCATACCCCCCCCCCCCCCCCCCTTCTCAATTTCTATTTACAGAAAATGGAAGCTTCATTCTGCATTTTATAGTTGAATGATTCGCAAAACTAATACGAGTTTAATTTTTTCACGTATAATTAATGCCGAAACAGTCTAAAAATTCTTTTAAAGTGTCATGTGATCTTCAAATGTCTAACCATATAATACTAAATTTTGTTTCTTTGATTGAGATAATGCCCAAAAAATTGGAATGGAAATTGGAGTTAACCATTCTTGGATATCAATTAAGACCCTGTTTGGTACAGATTAAAATCAGATTTTAATCCCTATTTGATACAGATTTTAATCTAAATCAAAGTCAAACAATAAATATTAACTACATCTTTCATGAGTCCCACGACTTTTCAATCACACATTTCAAAAACTTCAATCACACTTTATTAAAAAATCTAATTTTAATCTCCATCAAACACCCTCTAAGCATAATGAAACTTGACTATCGACTTTTTTATTGTATAGCTAGTGAAAAGCTAACAATGTCATTCCTCTTCGAATAATGTAATCCATAATTTCAGTAGCAATCTCGATGACAAATGGATCTCCAGTCCGTTGTCTAACGAAATTGTAATGCATTGAACAATTAATGAAGAAACTCAATGTTATCTAAATCGTTACATAATGAATAATAAATAACGTTATTCTTTTCTCTAACATAAATACATAGTCAATACACAATGAAATAAGGAGTTCATGGCTTATTCCTAACAAGTAATAAATTATTATTCATCTCTATAATACAGATATATAACAGTGGGCAAAGAGGGAAAAATGGAAAATGATTTTTCTCTGTCTATTACTTTAAGAATGAGTCAAAATTCAGCTTAGAAGAGAGGGCTGTAAGTGGGGGAGAAAAATGGAGAATGGAATTTCTTAGCATGTACAATATCACCAAATATTCTTTGGACTTTTTGTCAACCATACTTTTTTGGAGCCCCATTTCTCTCTAAAAATGTATTTTAAAATAATAGATTAATGGAGACTGTGTAGTTAAAAAAAAAAAAAAGTTTTATATTTACGCGTAATATTATTTTAATGAAGAATATGAGGTTGAAAAGAAGAGAAAAAAAATATATATTTTGAAAAATTGAGAATCAAACCAGACCTATTTTTTAACTTGGATAAGTTGCCCACTTTGGTGTTGATTTAGGCAAAAAGTTCAATTGAACAGCTTTAGATTAGGGGTTATTTGAAAGTTGATAAAAGCTGTTGAACTAAACTTGTAGTTAAAATTAATTGTTGATTTTAACCTTAATTTTTTAACAAAATTTTAAATTATCCGCTTAATCTCTAAAGTATTTTTTGGGGACAAATTTGCCCCCGCATTGTTGTTTTGTGTATTAAATGAACTTATAATTGTTTCTTTCATGTTTTTGCTTTTATTTTACTCCATTAATCATATTACTTTTCTTTTAATGGGTTTAGGTTCAACCACTATGGGCTAAACGTGGCCCCTTCTCTCACAATCTTAAAACTTTTAACTAAAACCTCGATCATCTAGTATTGTTATTAGAGTCATAGTTTGAGGACCTATAGCACAATTTCCATCTTCTACAAAAAGCTGTATACAATGCGCTCAATCGCTTCTCTTAGTGCAAAATGGTATATGAACTCGATACATTCTTGTATAGTCCAATCAAAGAAAAATAAACTTGATTTATGATACGAATCACGCGTGATACTTCTTTTGACAACTTAAACTTTAAATTTTAAAAACATTCATCGTTTCATCCAACAAATTTGTAATTTTTTATAGTACATTTAGATACTGTTTGATTTTTAGTAGATTTTGATTGAACTGATGAAATGTATGGTTGAAAAATTGTGAATTTTATGAAATGTGTGATTAAAAATAAGTACGAAAGAAAAATAAGTTTTAGAAAATGAAAGTCTAACTAATGGTATGTTTGGTAGCCATTTTCAGCAAAAAAAGGACTGTTAACTACAACAGGTGGGTCCCACATGTGAGACATCAAGTCAAAAATGGCTGCTGTTTTTCATACGGTAAAAAAATGATTTTTTTGGGTTGGAAAATGACTACCAAACATGCCCTAAGATTGACACCCTTTTTTTCTCAAAATTTTCTAGTGCATATTTTTCAAATAAAATAATCCCGAACTGGCTCATCTTTCTGAAGAAATTAATAAAATAAGTGAGTCGGGTCGTGTCGGCGTCTGTCTCCTTTAATTTAGCTAGGAAAAATAAGATGGGATTAAATTAAAAATTACATGCAAAACTGTACTGTTGGAATCAAACTTTTTGACACCTAGCTACAGTGCTGGTACACATTGTCCTTGTATCTATAATATTACACTGGGTAGACCATCGAAATTGTAAAGCTACCAAATCTCCAAAGAGAAAGGCCATGGTTTTCATTTCATTTTACATGCATTTATCAAGCTCGTATTGTTCATATTTCAAATGGATCATAATCTTCATGTTCTTCTACATGTTCGCATTATCTCAATCCGATCCGAGAATTTCCGTGGCTGGGCTTTTCTGTGGCAAATCAAGGCCGCCTCCAAATGCCAGTTACATACCACTGTTTGTTAAACAAATGGAATTTCTTTCTCAACTCGTGACATCCCAGAATTGGGGTAGTCATGCAGAGAATAATAGTGCTATTTCGATATACAGTTTAGCCCATTGCTATAGAGATTTATCACACGACGATTGTCTACAGTGCTACGCCGCGAGTCGAACCAGCCTCCCTCGCTGCCTTCCCGTCGTGAGCGGCCGTATATTTCTCGATGGGTGCTTTTTGCGGTATGATAACTACAGTTTTTTTGGAGAAACAGTAGATCCAAATTGGGATAAACGGAATTGTAACAGTTCAATTGATGATAATACAAATCAGATTCACCTCACCCGATCGGAATTTAATATAACTGTTGGGGATCTGATTGACAATGTTACAACAAGTGCAGTATTGAACGATGGTTACGCGGTGGCGGGATTGAAGGGTGTTTATGGTTTGGCGGATTGTTGGAGAACTTTGAGCAGAAGTGGTTGCAGAGAGTGCTTGACGGCGGCGCGTAGGGAGGTGATGAAGTGTTTGCCCAGCCGGGAAGGCAGAGCAATGAATAGTGGTTGTTATTTGAGATATTCTACTGAGAAATTCTACTCCAATCATTCTGATACAACAAATAATAGTTCTGGTAAATTTGGTTTATTCTATAATTGTTTATAGGTGATAAAAATTCTCGTTTGATCGAATTCGAGTCGAGAATTAAATTGTATAATTGTATTTCATTTTTTCTTCTTTTCTGGTTAATTATATATCTATCATACTTTTCATGTGAGCTCCGTCAGATTTCTCAATTTTAAGGCTATTTGCAGAAATATTGAAGACGGGGACAGTGTTGGCAATTGTTTTGTCAATATCGGCCTTCAGTATGCTCTCTGTATTTGGTGGTTATGCAGCCTATGGAAGATGGAATAAACGAAATCAAGGTATAATATCCATAATATTATACTTTTCATAATCGATACAGTTTCAAATGGGAATGATTCTAATCATGTTGAATGAGGTTTGTGTGCAGCAAGAAAAAACCTTGGCCTAATTTCATATTCTTACAACAAGTCGAATTTGAATTTCAAATATGAAATTCTCGAGAAAGCAACAAACTATTTTGATCCTTCAAGAAAAGTAGGACAAGGAGGAGCCGGAGCTGTGTATCGAGGAACCCTAACAAATGGAAAGACCGTGGCCGTGAAAAGGCTGTTTTTCAGCACTAGACAATGGGTCGATGAGTTCTTCAATGAGGTTAACCTCATCAGTGGAATTCAACATAAGAATCTTGTGAAGCTTTTGGGTTGTAGTATTGAAGGGCCCGAGAGCTTGCTCGTTTATGAATTTATACCTAACAAGAGCCTTGAACAATACCTCTTTGGTAACTGTTTGTTTCTTTGTTTACTTCATTTAAGGTTCTTTCGGATTTGTTTTTCATATATTTTTGATATTTTTCCATCTTTTTTTCGTTCAGATAACAAGAAGGTTAAGATTCTAAGTTGGAAGGAACGCTACAATATTATAATCGGAACAGCAGAAGGTATCGCTTTTCTCCATGGAGGTTCGGAATATAGAATAGTTCATCGGGATATTAAGACTAGCAATGTTCTTCTTGATGAGAATCTCAATCCCAAAATTGCGGATTTTGGACTAGCTCGAAGTTTTGCTGTTGATAGATCTCATCTTAGCACGGGAATTGCAGGCACATTGTAAGAAAAATTATTATTGCTAGCCATCTATCTTTTGGCATATTCGGTAAGATGAATTAGATAATACTAGATAGTATTAAGGGAGAAAAAGAATCATCATTATATTATCAAGTTCGGTCCAACATGACATACCAAACATGCACTATGTTCATAAAGAATTGCCACTTTTAAAATTTAATGTATGATTTCTCGCGGTGCAGAGGGTATATGGCTCCCGAATACCTAGTGAGAGGACAACTCACGGAGAAGGCTGATGTTTACAGTTTTGGCGTGTTGGTTCTTGAAATGGTGTGCAATAGAAAAAGTAATGTCTTCGTCGAGGACTCGGGTTCTCTCCTTCAATTGGTATATTCCAAATTCCGCATTACTGCATTAATTTTTTTAGTATAATACTGTTATCTAGTTTATTCGTTGGTCCATATTTGTCAATGTGATATTTTCGGATATAGGTTTGGAAACTGTACAAGACAAATAGATTGACAGAACCCGTCGATCCTTCTTTAGAAGGAGATTTTCCAGAACATGAGGCATCGAGAGTGCTAAAAATCGGGCTTTTATGCACACAGGCTTCAGTTTCTTTAAGACCATCCATGTCTGAGGTTGTCCAAATGCTTACTGATTTCGACTGTCAAATTCCTGAACCGAATCAACCACCATTTTTGAACGCTAGCTTGCTTTCTGCAACCAAAACTCAGTCATCCTACAGCATAAATAGTTCGGCATCAAATGCAGAGACAAAAATTGAAGCATTTTACACCTCCACAGAATCCTCTACTCAGAGTTCAGATGTACATCCCAGGAAGTAAAGAACAGAGTCAAAAACTGAATCCCGAGTTTTTTTTTTATATCAAGTGAAACGCCGGTGCAGCACAGCACAAAAATTGGACACACATCATCTGACGGATGCTACCTAGACGGCCACGAATAAGGAAACACAAGGGCAAGTTTTTGTACACTTTGTTAGTATGGTACAGTAGCTCGACTCTGTAAAAACCCCGCGAATGTGTTAAACACGTGCCCATGATCAGCAGTAGAGTATGAGGGGGTAAGTTTTGAAATACAGAAATTGCTTGTCAAATTGAAAAACTAGTACCTATGTATGGTCTTTTTTTTTCTCCTCCCAAGAAGCTATTTTTTCTACCAATGATGTGGGGTCAGTTTGATTTTGATAATATATTGTGACTTGCCCATTGTAACATCAACGAACGAAAATTTTCCATCAATTTGTGATTTTTTTTTTTTTTGTGGTATAGTTTGATCTTTAGATACGCTTGTTGAGGTAGCATAGATATCATAATCAACCTAAGGCCTCGATTTTTTATTTGAAAATCTGAAATCAAATCTATCAGAAGTTGCTAAAAGTCTTCAAATTAGGTAACCAAACATGTTATTTCCGGACCAGGGTTCTCATCGTACAAGCATTTATTACTTGTTTCTTTAATTTCATGTCAACAGCTAATCCTTTTAATAGTTGATTCAACCTTCAACAAAAACGTTTTGAATTAAATTAATCTGGCTGCAGATTAATTGTCAAATTATGTAAAATGTGACATTCAGAATGTGCTTTTTTATTTGTTCAAATTAAGTGGTGTCCTTTTCGTGAGTTGAATAATTGATAGAGAAATTTGTGGGGGCCTTAAGAGCTAAGAAACATGGAAACAAAATATTCATAAAAGGGCCCGGCATTAATTACCCACTTATTTGGAGATGACCGACCATAATTAATGAGTTCACATTGTTGAATCGCCTAATGTCAAAACTTACTTATTCATACAATATAAATGATTGACAATAATTAATGAGTTCACATTGTCGAATCACCTAATGTCAAAACTTATTCATAGAATATAAACGAGTTCTCATTATCGAACTACTTGATCTAAAATGTTAAACAATTACCCATCACATATGTTATATTACTTCATACAAGGTAAATTTTCTTATTGAACATCAAAAAATTATATCATCCTAAACACAACATCAAAATCGACAATGTCTACCCATAAAATATGGCCACGTAAAGGTAACAAAGATTCCATCTCCGCCTAGACTATACTCTAATTACAACGTAGCAAGGCAATAAGACTAATTAAACGCTTTTGTATTACTATTCACGTTGAGTACTGTCGAGCAGTACATCAAACATGTCGCAAGGGTTCTCAATCAGCATCTATTTTCAGGAATGAACAATTTCTAGACAAACAAAAATCCGTTATCCCTTTTGAATCTTATTTATAAAGGATCAAAATTTGGTCCATGACACGAAAAATTATACCCAATGCCGACTCCCTCTTTGTTAGAGAACTGCCTTAACAAAGAACCAAGTTAAAATTCATCTCTTACACGAACAAATTATCGAGTTTGCCGATGGGAAACAGATGTATATGTTAAGAAGTGTGAACTCTATTTTCATGTAAATCAACCCATTCTCAAAGGGCATAATGCGAGCTAAAAAGAAACATTTAGGAAATTGGAAGACCTTGAATTGAACTGAAGATGTTAAGACCAAGTAAATCATTAAAACTGTTATTTCATTTCCATAATTAAATCTCTGACAAATATATTTCCAGAAATTACTAAAACTACCAAGGATATTCCTATTTGAGCCACGTTTTTTTTTTCCAAAGCTCATTTACAACCACGCATTCTCCCATACAATAATTTTACACGTAAATCCAAACATTTTCTATATTTAACTACACTATTGATAAGTGCATTTTTGTGCAATTATTCGGGGCCATTTTACCAACCTTTTGTGTCGTTTTATTATTGCATTTTACTCAATTTAAGTTATTTTTATCTTCTTTCAGTTTTGGACCCGTTTCTAAATAATTGAGAAAGAAAGAAGGATAAATCGGTTAATTGATGGAAGTTTGAGGGACCAACAAGCATTTAGGTAAGAGTGGAAGTACTAAAATTGAAGTAATTTGATGAGGAAGACCAATATGGAAGAAAATGAGCGAAAAAAGAAAGTTTCGAAAATTTAGTCTGGGCAACCTTGGGAGGTTACCCATGCATAATTGATGAAGGTTGCCCAACCTTAAAGTTTTCAACAGAAGCCAAAATATTGGCCTGGACGCATTTTCAGGAAAAAGTTATGGTTTCCTAATTTGACTCAAACTCCTATGGAAACAAATTTTGGGGAGTATTTTAAAACCCTAGGGTTGTCCAAAAAGAGAGGAGAGACATTATAACACAAAGAGAACCCTAGATTTTTGATTGAACTAAAAAATAATTTGGACAGATACTTGTCGGATGCTTAAGTTATAGATGGCAATGCTTTTGATGTTCTTAATTCGTGAAGGGTTAAATAGAAATAAACACGATACTTTGTCCAAACTTGCAAAAGACGTTATGGCAATTCAAGTGTCTACGATGACTTTCAAAAAGTTCTTTCAATACTAAATGAAGAATTCTTAATCCCTTTCGTAATCATTTCACCACTGAGATGGCATTGGTTTTGGTGTGTACCCAAAATTGGCTTAAAGTTTCTCCACTCCAAACATGGAGAGACATCATATAGAGGATGTGTGAAGGAATATAACAAATTGGATATGTTAATCTTATTAATTGTTAGTCGTTGGACTCATTTGAGTCTCCAATAAATCACAATGATTTTAATGAAATTACGTCTAAAAGTGTTTGTGGGGGTACCTTAGTGCTCGATTAGAGTCGTTCAGTATCTTGAAAATCTTAAGCGTCTTTATAAAAAAAGCTCTCACATGAAATTAACATCGCTGGCTACATTCAAATATAGCCAAATCCATTAAGACAATGCACCATCGTTACCCCTGCCCCATTTGTCGTCCCATTTATTTTTTATTTATTGCTTTTTTTATGTATTTAGTTAGTAAACATTATTATTTTTTATTAATTTGTTAAAAACAACTTATATTCTCTTTAATAACAATGATAAATATATTATTTTTGTTTGATAAAAAACTTAAATTTGAAATTAATTTTAAGCGGGATGATGACTATGTTTTCCGTACCCGCTCCATACCCGCTTCGGGGTAATGACCCTCGCTTCGTACCCGCCTCATTTACCCGATTAGGCGGGTAATCCCCGCCCCATTCAAGACGGGGCCCCACGAGTATCGGGTTGAACGGATTTTTTTGTCATCCTTACTTGAACTGAAGATGTTAAGACCAAATAAATCATTAAAACTGTTATTTCATTTCCATAATTAAGTCTCTAACGAATATATTTCCAGAAATTACTAAAACTAATATTCCTATTTGAGCCACGATTTTTCCAAAACTCATTTACAACCACACATTCTTCCATACAATAATTTTACACGTAAATCCAAACATTTTCCATATTTAACTACATTATCTCCAAAAAATCACTATTCGAAAAACCCCATGTAAGGTTAGGAGCCTCGAAATCAACGGAAGCAATCAAGAATATTCACCAAGAACACCAAAATACACAAAGTAATATCAATTTTATTAAGGCTCAGAAATTCACAAAGAATACATTGTACCCGTCTGTACGAATTAATAAGCCAACAAAACCCAAAACCTAAAGAGGATTGCACAAAATAGTTACTACCATGAACTAAGAACTCAATCGCCTAACTACACCCTCTCATGACTCAATCACAAATCACACAGATAAAAAACCACCAAGGCTAATGATTAAATCAAGAGGTTTAATCGATTTCACAAAGAATCGTTGAAAGGCAGAAGAAAAAAATGAACAAATCGCACATAATAGAGAAGCCCTCAATATTTCTCTCACTAAGAAGGAAACTGAATGAATTCTTCTCTGCAAATGACCGTCCAACAACTTTTAATAAGCAACCATCACACCATCATTAGATTAGACAATAGATCAATGGTTTAGAATGACACACTTGGCAACACCTTTCTTTTGGGTTGAGTTTTGAGCTACCTTCATTTGAATTATTGGACAATGGCCTTTTAGGTAAAAAATCATTTTCCATCATCTTGGGTCAAGCCCATTTTCATCATTGCCCCATGTGTTAGAACTAAATGACAAAATTGGCATCAAATTCTAACAAATCTCCATCTTGATGCCAATGTCATAAACCACCAAACTCATTAGTGATTCATAACACCAACACCAAGGAGATTAGTACCTGCAAGAACACAAAGTTACCCAGGGTCAATCTTTAGAATTTGCAAACATGATTTAAACTTGGAAAGATGTAATACCTTTATTCCCATATCAACGGGATTGAATTGTGTAGGAATTTTCTCAAGCAAAATAGAATCTTTATGAACTATATCTCTAATGAAATGCAACCTAACATCTATATGTTTAGTCCTATCATGAAAAACAGGATTTTTACACAAATGTATAGCACTTTGGCTATCACAATACACCATAACAGGTTCATGCAATTCATTTAGTTCACACAATAAGCCTTTAAGCCACAAAGACTCTTTTATAGCTTCAGTAGTAACTACATACTCAACTTCAGTAGTAGATAAGGCAACAATAGACTGCAATTGAGACTTCCAACTAATGCAAGTATCACACAATGTAAACACATATGCAGTTGTAGATTTTCTATTGTTCTTATTCCTAGCATAATCAGAATCCACATACCCTTTCAACACAACACCCTCTTTACAATTTTTAAAATGCAATCCTAAGTCAGCAGAACCTTTCAAGTATCTTAAAAGTCATTTTAATGCAGTCCAATGATGAGGACCAGGGTTTGCCATAAATCTACTCAAATTGCTAATAACATGCGCAACATTAGGCCGAGTACACACCATAATATACATAACAGATCCAACATCATTAGCATAAGACACATTTTGCATGTATTTAATATTAGATTCATCTTGTGGATATTGTTCTTTACTCAACTTAAAATGACGAGCAAGAGGCAAAGTAACTGGTTTAGAATCATGCATAGCAAATTTTGATATCACATTTTTCACGTAGTCAGATTGAGTTAAAATAAGAGATTGTTGTAATCTATTTCTTTTAATATTCATACCTAAAATCCTTTTAGCATGTCCTAAATTTTTCATTTCAAATTCAGCACTTAAATCCTTCTTAATGTCATTTATATCACTCATCTTATGTCCAACCAAAAGCATATCATCAACATACAAAAGTAAGTAAACAATCACATCATTCTTATCATTTCTTTTAAAATAAAGACAATGATCAAATACACTTCACACAAAGTCAATATAAGACACATAATTGTCAAATCTAATATACCACTGCCTAGGTGATTGTTTCAAACCATACAAAGATCGATTAAGCAAACAAACATGATTAGGCCTTTTAGAATCAATAAAACCATGAGGTTGTTTCATATAAATCGTTTCATCCAAGTCACCATGCAAGAATGCAGTTTTAACATCCATTTGTTCAAGCTCTAAATCATATTAAGCAACCAAAGCAAGCATGACTCTTATAGTAGTATATTTCACAACAGGAGAAAAAATTTCATTATAATCAATACCAGGTTTCTGTGTAAACCCCTTTGCAACAAGTCTAGCATTAAACCTAAGAAGCTCTTTAGAAGAACTGCCCTCCTTAATATTATAAACCCACTTACAGTCCACCAAAGACTTATCATTGGGTTTAAGAACCAAAGTCCAAATATTATTCTTCACAAGGGATCTCATCTCTTCTTCCATGGCACCTAGCCATTCATTTGATTGTCGACAACTCACAGCCTCATCAAAGTCTTAGGCTCCTTAAACGCTAAGTCTTGATAAGACAAAATAGCAGAGGATTGATAATTACCCATCCTCACGGGTTCACTAATCTCCCTTCTAACTCTATCACGAGCAAGTTGATAATCACTTAGAGGACCAACTACATCACCTACTAAGTCATGTTCACCACCTTCAACAGGTTCTTAGAACCAGTGACACCATCATTCTCCTCATCAACCTCATTCTCAACTTGTTCCTCCTCAACCAGTTCGGGAGAATGATTCAAACTTACTTGCATTCTAGTCTCATTATCTTCATCCCTCTCGGGGACATCACTCGAGACTTTCTTATACAAGGCATATCAACTTCATTAAAAGTCACATTCCTACTGGTTATCATCTTAAAACCTTTCTCATCTATCACCTAAAGTCTATATCCTTTCACTCTCTCAGGATACCCCATGAAAACACATTTCTGAGATCTAGGCTCTAACTTGCCTATACTTTGGTGAGAATAAGCAGCACACCCAAAAAGTCCTTAAGGTAGTATAATCAGATAATTTCCCTGACCATACCTCTTCAGGTGTCTTACTATCCAAGACACTAAAATGAGTCCTATTTACAATATAAACCGTTGTCATAACAGCCTCACCCCAAAGAACTTTAGGGACTCCCGAACTAATCATCATGCATCTAACCTTATCCAAAATAGTTCTATTCATTATCTCAGCAACTCCATTTTACTGAAGAGTATAAGGAACAGTTTTATGTCTGAGGATCCCATCATCTCTACACAACTGATCAAATTCAGAATTACAAAATTCCAAACCATTGTCCATTCTTAAAATCTTTATCTTTTTATCCATTTGATTTTCAATTAAAGTTTTCCAATTTTTAAACTTTTCAAAAGTATCTGATTTTTGTTTCAAAAGGAAAATCCAAACTTTTCTTGAAAAATCATCAATCAGTGATAAAAAATATTTGTGGAGTGGTAGTAGATGATGGGCCCCACAGGTCAGAATGAATATACTCAAGGATAGAAGCGGTCTTATGCTGACCAGTATTGAAATGAACTCTATGTTGTTTCCCTAAGGTACAATACTCACAGAATGGAACCTTAGAAACCACATCCTTACCAAATGCCCCTCTCTCACTCAAAATATGCAAGTCTTTCTCACTCACCTGGGCTAACCTATTATGCCACTTCAGAGTAGCATCAATCTCAGCACTAGAGGATTCAACAATGTAACTCCGAACTACACTGGCTCTAGTGACATATATACCGTTCATCTTAGTACCTTTAAAGATAACCAAAGAACCTTTAATTATTTTCAAAAAACCATCATCAATTCGACCTTGAAGGCCAATGTCATCTAGATTACCCATTGAAATCAAATTTCTATTCAAATCAGGAATATACCTTACCCTTTCTAAGGTAAAGGTATATCCATTGTCAAACTTCAAAGTCACACTGTCAATTCCTTTAATACTACAAGCTGCATTGTTACCCATAACCACCTCTCCTCCATCAAGATCCTTAAAATTCTCTAACCAAAGTCTTTTAGAGGTCATATGGAATGTACACCCTGAATCCAGAATCCATTCACTATCCTGATCACCGTCATCCACATATTTAACAGTATTCAAATCAGAAGTAGGTTTTGTCACCACATACACATCAACAGTGGTCTCATCTAGGGGTTCAACAATATTCCCCTCATCCACTCTTGTCTCTCTCTGTTCATTTTTCTTCTTGTAATAGTCCTTTATATAATGTCATGTCTTACCACATCCATAACACTTCCTATTTGCACTTCCACTTCCACTTCTAGACTTAGATCTTGATCTCCCCTTCCACTTCTTCTTGAAATTGTTATAATTATTACCTTGATGATTCTGACCATTGACTTTCCTAGTCATGGGTCTACCTCTCACAGACAAACTCTCAAAATCCTTCCCAGTTCTATCAACTTTAAGTTCTAATTCTTTACTTTTCAAAGAATTGATCACTATGTCAGGTGTTAAGGTATCTCTGCCATACTTAATAGCAGACTTAACATCCTTATAGACATCATGTATAGCATTCAAAAGGATAACAATTTTGTACTCATCAGAAACTTTATCCCCAACATTAGTGATATCTTGAACTAACTTATTAAAAGTATCAAGATTATCATCTAAGTCATTTGACATATCAATCTTAATGCTAAATAATATCTCTAAAAGGAAGAGCTTATTAGGTAGACTCTTAGACATATACTGTTATTCTAATTTCTCCCACAAATCCTTAGCATTATCTTGTTTTCCTATATTTCTCAACACTTGATCAGATAAATGAAAGATAATAGAAGTATATGCAAGTTCATCAGATTTATTCTTTTGGTCATCGGTCATAGCAGCAGGATATTCACCAGTAATAGCCTCAGCCACTTTTTGTTGAACTAAGACCCTCTCATTTTTTGCTGCCAAATGGGGAAATCTTCTTTTCCATTAAAAACTCCAAGTTCAAATGTTGTCATTGTCATTTGAAGTTTTTAATCAACACAAAGAATTTTCGAGGTCACAATTCCACAGAAAGACAAATAAAAAACACATATTTCAATCAACAATTTAATATCACACAAATCATAGTGTAATCAAATCATAGATGAATAATATCAACCTGAAAAAAGGCTATCAACACAATGAAAAATAATTATCAATAATGTTGAGCAGTTTTAATAAACTCAAAGAATCAGCAGCTGATTAACAGTGAGATTAAAACTTACTAACAAACATAAGAATTCACAAAGAGTAAGCTATTGTATATCAAACTAATTGAAAACAAAGATATCAAATACATAAATAGGTGTTAGAGTTCACCAGGATTCCGTGAGGCTCAAGACCCCAGGTCAAGGCTCAACTCTAACACCAACAGGGACACAAATACCAAGGGAAATCAAGGGGGAATTCACAGTTTCCAGAATATAATAATAACACATTAAAGAAACATAAGAAATAAGTGTTATGAAAGTCTCACTAAGTTGGTTCAAAGAACTAGCACCAAGAAGAATCAATTTGAAGATTGCATACACTCAACTAGCAGCACGATCCTCCAACTCATTCACCAAAAGACAAATTTCTCGCAAGAAACACAAGAGGAAATTGAATTAGTAGCCAATTCGAGAAAATAAAACAAATTAGGGTTTACTGCACAAAATCGAGAAAACCAACATTCAACAAAACCTGAATTTTTAGGTGACCAAATCTCAATCGAGGCCTCCTTATGCACTTAACAACGCTCTGATACCACTTGTAAGGTTATGAGCCTCGAAATCAACGAAAGCAATCAAGAATATTCACCAAGAACACCAAAATACACAAAGTAATATCGGTTTTATTAGGGCTCAGAAATTCACAAAAAATACATTGTATCCGTCTGTACAAATGAATAAGCCAACAAAACCCAAAACCTAAAGAGGATTGCACAAAGCAGTCACTACCATGAACCAAGAACTCAATCGCCTAACTACACCCTCTCACGACTCAATCACAAATCACACAGATACAAAACCACCAAGGCTAATGATTAAATCAAGAGGTTTAATCGATTTCACAAAGAATTGTTGAAATGCAGAAGAAAAAAACGAACAAATTGCACATAGTAGAGATGCCCTCAATATTTCTCTCACTAAGAAGGAAACTGAATGAATTATTCTCTGCAAATGACCGTCCAGCAACTTTTAATAAGCAACCATCACACCACCATTAGATTAGGCAATAGATCAATGGTTTAGAATGACACACTTGGCAACACCTTACTTTTGGGCCGGGTTTTGGGCTACCTTCATTTGAATTATTGGGCAATGGCCTTTTAGGTAAAAAATCATTTTCCATCATCTTGGGTCGAGCCCATTTTCATCATTGCCCCATGTGTTAGAACTAAATGACGAAATTGGCATCAAATTCTAACACCCCCAAATAGGGGCTATGTTCAAAGTTCCTAGTGTACATGTACATACCAACAGGGTAAAGCGGTAAGCCCTGAAACTATCATGCTTCTCCTGAAAAGAAAAAAGACGTGCCAAATAAAATCCATATTTTCTCTCATGTATTGGAAACAAGCACAATATTTAAGGATCATATGTTAACTTCATTAGGTATAATGAAAATACAACAAATGAAGTTTTATGTTGAATTTACGTGAATCTTTTTCTAAATTCCATCCATTGCATTTTTACTTCTATTGACATTCAAATCATGTTAATTCTTTAGCTACACGCAAACATGCACCAACCACCTAAATTATGCTTTTTAAATTTATTATAATGGAATATAAAAATAACATAAATAAAAATTATAAGGTGTCGCCACATTACTCATATGGGTGGCCAAACAAATACGGAACTCTCAGGTGTCCAAATCTGGACAATAAATGGCAGGTCGATATATGATGAATTAAAGATGGATTTGAAACAGATAGAAACAAAAATCCACCAAACTAATGGCACTTCATGTTGAATATGGACGCATTGCTTAGTAGCAATAGCTGAAATGCAAGCTTTAGAAATGGCAGGTCGACATCCACAAGAAACTCCATAATAAGCAAGACTGCACAGAAATTTACCGTTATAAGATTCTCCTTAGAGCGGATAAATGCCCATCAAAAGAAACCTCAAAATGCACAACTCAAAGGCATTGCTTTTTCCACTTCCAATTGGTGCTGATATAACCATACTTTCATAAGAAAGTAAGTAGGTAAAGCATTCACTCTGCAATGAGTTGAAATATCTGCATGTACAGTAACAGTGAGGAAACATAGCCCCTTTAATTACAGATTATATTAGTAACAACTTCTAGAGGTCATCCACCCCCTTCAGTGCATATGTATTCAAAATAGGTATCCATTAATGATCTCATTTTTGTGAACAAAAAGTAACCAAAGTCCCATCAGTATTCAGATATAGCAAGTACCAGTAAGACTATGATTCAGTGAGAGCTGCCGATTAATTAAGAATGAATAGGACGTCAGAGATCAACAACAATTCTGCATGAAACTGCAGGATTCATATTAATGTTTTCTTGCTTGATAATGATTTCAAATATTTTACTACAATGAATGCCTTGGAATCTTCATCATAGAGGAGCTGAAAAGGGTCTCTTCTACACTGCTATTCTAAACTTTCCTCCACACACACTTACTCAATCAAAAATTAAGCAAATACTAATAGAAAAGCTCCGTTCCACATGAGCACAAAAGAGTTCACATGGTGCATTTGAGCCTTGCAAATGTTAAGTAGCCTGTATGACCTCTAGATTCACCGATGCGCTTAGCCATGATGGCCAAAGAACCGGCATTTTCGAGCCCATTTGTGGAGCGTTCTCTCTTCTTGCAGATCTTAAAAGACACGGAACCACCTTCATTATCTTGCCAGCTACGCAAGTTCCCTTCTCGAACTTCATATGCGTGCAGAAGCACTTCAAATGTTCTTATATCTGCACAAGCCAATCATGAGCATCACCATGAATGAAAGCACTGTAAGTTTAACAGCTCAACTAACCAACCTGATTGTATTATCTTATCAGTATCATTGACCACAAAATTTAGGAGAAAGGCCTACCAGTGAATTCAGATCTAAGTGTTTCACATGATTTCTGTACTTGCTCAATACAAGGTGAGAACGAGCATAGCACCCCATCTTGTTTCAGCATTTTTGAAGCAGAAGGAATAGCCAACCAAGGTTGAGGAAGATCGAGGAAAACTGAATCTACCTGCCCTAAAAATTCATCTGGAAAACCCTCGCCCTGTATATCTCTTACCCCCACAGTCACCAAACTACTCAATCCCGTCCTTTCAAAATCTTCCCTGCAATGAAGAAAGAATACTCTATCATAGTCAAGATACTAAAGACATTCACTCAACTTTTCAAGTTCTCTTAACAATGAAGAGACATTTTTGGAACAGATGTACCATAATCAAAAAACACATACAGTTCTTTTTCAATCTGCAGAAAATCCCATATTATCCTGTACTACATCAATATTTTTAATAATAACCACTAACGTTATTTGAACATTCTACCTAGCTGAGGCAGCCCTTTGTTCATGAAAATCAAAAGTGTAAACATGTCCATTGGGAGCAATAGCTCTAGCAAGCGAAGTAGTCAATGATCCACTTCCAGTGCCCGACTCAAGAACCAGGCAACCCGGAACTATCTCCAAGTACATGACAACAAAACTAATATCGGCAATATATAAAATTTGGGTTCTGTGGCTTAGAACCAGTGTCCATAGCTCAGCAGTTGGGGCCAACAAGTACACGAATCCACCCTTATTACTGAGCACTTTGGAACCAAATGGTTTCCCAATCCAATCCGAATGCTTAAATACACCGAAACGATTTTGCAGAACCCCGTTCTCTGAAACTTTTACAGCCTTCATGTTATCATGCCTCTCATATACTATTACCAAATCTCCATAACTTATGTAGCGAGAAAATGACAATTTCTTCGCCGAATCAAAAGGAAACATTGTCAAAAGTTTATTATGAAATCTCAGTTAAGTAACCTGCATTTTAAATAAAAAAAGGATCTACATCATGAAGTCATATTTCAAAAGGCCAGAACTTTACCAGATAGAAATTAACTCATATATGGTTCAATGAATAATTTCTTACTCAAGCTGGTTGATGCACAATCCACCTACTAGCAAGAAGTTGATTGAATTCGAATCTCCGCTCCGAGGCCAGAATGAATTTGGAGAGGGAAATTTGGGGGAGATGGAGAGAATAATAGGACATTGGATTGCACGGCCCAATTAGAATGGTCTGACAAGAAATTTTGTAGGAATGTAACCCAGCCCGTGATTTTTGCCATGCCGGGCCAGGCCAGGCCTACGTCCAAAGCTAAATAGCAATTTTCGTGCCCAACCAATACATTTAGCACTACCATACTTTAAAAAAAAAAGTTTTAAATAGTAATTTTTAAAAAAAATTGAAAGCCCAAGATTGGCTAACCAAGAGAGATGTGAATTAATCTTTAAATTTTTTTTCGTTAATACTACAAGATTTTAAACTAATGATCACACAAATGATTATGAAACAAACCAAATACAAATAGGCACGTAAATAATTGAAACGAGTTTGCACAAATTAAAAATGTTAAGTAAAATAGTTAGAGAATGCAAATGATATAGTATGAAAGTTCGATCCAACGCAATGATCTACGTCCCCCGTTACCAAACTCTCTGTCACGAGCAATACCCTTTTCACTATGTTGATTGACTTGTGGTGCAATCCAACCCTTTACGACGCTTCCGATGACTTACAACCAAGGAGAACCGATCCTTTTACAATATTGAGCTTTCCGGGACCTCAACACGATCCACAATTCAAAAATAAATATACAAGTGAAAACTTCTCTTCGTGATGAATGATATAATTAAGATTGATAACAAGAAGAGAAGAAGCAAATACTTCAATAAATGGTAATAAATTTAGCTCAAAGTGTTGAATGAAAAACTTTTTGATGAACAAAAGATTTTTTTACAAATTAATCACTCAAAAATTTAATGTTATTGATCTTCTTAAAGATGAAAAAATAAGGTAGTTGAGATCAATAAAAGTCTCACTTTAATGCTCAAAAAAATGTTCTTTCAAGTGAAAGAATAGTGGGGTATTAAAGCACTCAAAACGGTCAAAAATTCTGTCCTAACGGACGCCTCTTACCGGACGTCCGATAAAGCATCGGACGCTCACATAGCCTTTATTTTTGTCAGAAGATTGGACTGTTGAAAATATGACCGTTGCCAAAAGATTAGTTTTACCAAACGTCCAGTACGACTGATTTTGGCCCAGAACGTCCTATTTTCATTTTTTATCATATGTAAGTGCTAGATGGACATTTTAAAATGTTCTTCAAAGTGTTTGTTGTATTTAAAGTATTTGTTTCGAATTTTTACATTTGAAATATTTTTATCGTGAATTTGTAACGAATCAAAACTTTGAGCTTCATCACGATAAATTGTTAAATATTGAAATATTATACCTTTACATATAATCATAGAAATGTCTAAGTACTTAGTTTAAATCTCTTAACGCGTAATGCTCGATTGGTACTTCAACTTGTGTCTCGGGATTTGCAATATCATTCTTCAAGGCATTGATTGTTTGAAACTTGTTTTTATTAGGGCTTGTGTGCAAATTTGCTTGATCTCGAACTATGTGTCATCGAATATATTCAAGTACAATAATCACCATGACCACTTAAAATCAATTTGTTAGTAATAAACATAATTTGTTTGTGATAATCAAAACGAGACGTCAATCATAGGTCAACAAAAATGTGTGGTTAAAATGTAAGAAAAAGTTTTGAATTTACGTACATAATATTTTATTGTGTGAATGAGTGATTGAAAATAAGTGTGCAAAAAAGGATTTTGAAAAGTATGATTGTCAAACGATTGCCCGACTAAAATGATTTAAGTTTGAATTTTTTAGTAAATATGAAAAATAAATTATTAAATATATATTTACAAGGTGAAACAAAAATCTATCAATAGTAAATTTAAACTAAGCCTATGTTTGATGGCTATTATAAAGAAAAATTGAGGAAAATGATTTTTTGAATAATGATTTTTTAGAGAATGTATGGTTAAAAGGTATGGAAAAGTTTTAAATTTATATGCAAAATATTTTATTGTATGAATGTGTAGTTGAAAATAAGTATAAAAAATAAGGAGTTTGATTTCAATGGGAGTCAAATAAGGGCTAAGGTCCATTTACCAATGACAAAATTTAGGGTGTGTTTGATGGATATTATTGAGAAAATAATATATTTTAAATAGTGATATGATAGGAAATATGTGTTTAAAAAGTTATTGATGTAATGAAAAATATTGTTTTATTGTAAAATGTGGGGTTGAAAATAAATTTTGAAAGAATGTATTTAAAACGAATGTGTGTCAAATAAGAGCTTAAATTAATTTCTTCCCTACTAAGACAAAATAATTTATTATACATTGTGGACTGTAAGCTAGATTGGACGTGTAGGTCATTTAAATTCCGTAAAGGAAATTTCTCAAGAATGACCAAGTTAGAGAGATAACTATAACTTCTTCTTGAGCTCTACTGCACTCTCATTCTCACTCTCTCTTCCCGTCCTTGCAACAAATTGGGGCATGCCATACCCATCCCTAGGACTGGGCATGATTTGGTTTGGGTTAGTTTCGACTCCAACCCAAAATCAAGATCAAATTAGTGGGTTTGGATGAATTATAACCCAAACCAACTCACTCTATCGCTTAAAACGAACTGATCCAAACTCAATCGGTTCGGATTTTTAATCCAATTTGATTTTATTTTTTAAATTGACTATGTTTTGGGTCCAGTTAAATTACAAGTACTAAAATAACTAAATAACTTTATATTATAAGAACTGTCGACTAACGAATAAAATTAGTTTAATAGAACATATCAACATAAAACATAAGATTTTTGCCTTTTTTTTATGCATTATGTAGCACGACTTCTTGAGTAGCAAAAAATGCTAAGTATAACATAACGACCTTTTGAAAGGAAATTATCAATGCTATTACTTACTAGCAGCATCATATATTGGAGGAAATCAAGATATAGTTATAAAATTAGGGCCTATCTTTTGATTTTTATTTTTCTTATTAAAAACAAAAAACAAAAAAAATTGTAAACATGTAAGTGTGTTGGGTTGGGTGACTTGAGTCACTTTGATTAACCAATACTTTGAGGCTTCAAACCATGGCTAAACCATGGTTTAAAAAAAAACCAATTACTTGTATCAGACCTACCCGAACCGACAAAAGTCGATTCGATTTGATTTGTCGATTTTTCGATTTTTTGTCCAAGCCTACCCATCCCCACCTTGCCAAGACGAGGCGAGGATTCCCAGTCCAAATGGTCTCTAGTCAACCAAGTTTTTTTTTCTATGGTCATCCTTAGTATCTGCTAGGACCAAATTTCAAATCTTGAAGGAAAATTGAACTATTCATTTAAAAAATATATTTTAATTCTCAAATTTACTTAGAGTGTGTTCGATCGTGCTTAAAATTCAATTAAAATTGAAAACATAGTCGTTATTGAGTCTCATTCGTCTAATAAAAGTCAACAATAAAGACTAATTTTTTAATTTTAATCCAATTTTAATCTCTACAGAACATGTCCTTAATACTAATATTGTTGCTATTTTGATGCAAAAGAATAAAAAAGATCTCCCAATAGTGATCATCTATTAGTTTGCATAATATTAACTGAACATCGTATTAAGTTTTCCCATGGACTGGAAGGGTGCATAATGGAGCATAGATATCACATACAATTTATCAAAATAATGAGTCACCATTGACATCGCCACATCTAAAATCGCCAAATATTCGAGAGTTCTTATTATATTCAATCCTTTTCCACTAGAGAGGTACCAAATCGAGGCAAATTCTAAAGGTCAAAGTCGGCTGGTGACACTAAAAATTTCCTATGCCCCTACCATACTCCAGCTTGATAGTTACCATCGCTTGTCCATGATTGAGAATCCTGAATATTTGACGTTGGACTTCAAAAGCTTGCACACATAATTACATAATTGTAATGGCTTCTCTGAGGAAGTTAAGTAGTTATCAAATATCACGCAATCATTTCTTTTCTTTATGTTGGAAAATTTCAGTGTTTGTCGTTGAGAAGTGAAAGAAAAATAATTTCATAAAAAGGAAAAAATATGTTACAATTGTGGACAAACTGGTCACGTAAGGAAAAATTGTCTAAAAGATGGAGCAACATCAGCTAAGTACTCAAAGTCGACATGGCGCCTCTCTTTTTTGGAAGACAGCGTTGAAATCGTTTAAGTAAGATATTTACATTCTCATGACATGCACTATTTCTCATGATAGAGATTGTGTAAACTAACGGCCATATGTTTGCAGACAGTGGCGGACCCAGGATCTAAGTCCAGCCCGGGCGGACAGACTAGTCAACATTGACTGGTCAACGTTAATCATCCGCGATCGTAAGAGCGATGTCGTTTATTAATATTTAATTATATAATATTAAAAATTATTCAATATATATGTAAAAACATTAAAACGTAAAAATTATATATATGAAAACGTAGTTCAATACAATCAAAAGTACTGAAGAAATACACAATACAACCTACTATTTAACTGTGATCTTAGACAGCTGCATTCTACGGGATCTCATGCTTTGAAAACGTTGCAATATTGCTTCATTCTCAATTTTTACAAAAATCTCTTTCTCCACGTACACCACCAAGTTAGGAGCTCAGTAGTTGTCTCAGAAAAACGATCATTCAACTCTTGCAAGATTGAATCTATAACGTGACAATACAAATCAACATAAAAACGATGATAATAAGTCACCTGCTGAAAAATGAAATAGAGCTCTCAATGCCAAGAGATTAAATGATGTTGAAAAGGACTGATTATACGCGTACATGGCAAGCCTATGTACAGGTCAATAATGTATCTTCAATTGAAATTTACTCTATAAATATTATAATCAAATATAAAGTGTAACACATAATAAGGATTTCTCCTATTAAAAATGAATGGATAAATAATATTCAATATGTAACTTTTTATCAAAATTTTAGAAACTGTGAAGTTGCTCATTTTCATGAAGTATGTTTCTCCTAAAATAATGACAAGTAATTAGAATATCTGAGCTGAACTTTTGAAAATCCACAAATCTTCAGAGAATACGGAATGCAGACGCTAATGTCTTCTGTCCGTACCAAGTATACTCTACCACTCTATAGAACCTAATAATGCACCCATATATGATTAATCTCTTCTATGGATAACCAACAGAAAATCTTCCTCCATTAGCTAATATCATCAACTAAAACAAATACTAAAAAGCTAATATCATCAACTAAAACAAATACTAAAACCCATGTCAGTCTGAGGTAACTGTCATAATCTGATGGTATGCCTTGCCTTAATTTCTTTACACAAACCATCTTCTTATATCAGTGATGCTCACCTCAGTCCGATCGCGTAGATTGGTCATATTGCACCCCCCTTACTTGTGAAATTCTCCTAAACTCGGCAATGAGAAACACACCCCAATATCATTAGTTTCAACTACTGTATTGGTATATCGTTCTTATTTATAATGAGAGCCAGAATGTTATAGTTGTTATGCCAAATGTAAAACAAACGCGACCGATCTCCAATTTTCAACCGTGAAAACTTGCAGTTAACAAAGTCATTCCACCCATTCAATCAAACAAATGAAGTGCAGTTTATAATTTATTTATTTATTTTAACTGAATCTCAACAAAAGTAGATAAAAAAATAAAGTTAGAAATAAATCATCTCCTTTCTGAACTAAAACAAAATGTAACAATGACCACAGAGCACCATAAAACCATCCAATTTTCTGATACAATAAAGCTCCCAATTTTCTGATACAATAAAGCTCCCAAGAAATGACCACAGAGCACCATAAAACCATCCAACATAAAAACGATGATAACAAGTCACCAAGAACAACCTCTCAATTCTCATCACAAATTCACAAATCACAAATTCACAATCACAAATCACAAATCACAATAGACAATGTCACAATAGTCAACACTCAACATTCAACAAGATGGACAACTAAGAGAGTAAGACTGTAAGAGTCTAAGAGACTAAGACAAGTGACAACAACACAACTAACACAACTACACAACTACACAAGGATTAGGAAACTAGGAAGTAACAAAAAAAAAATAAAAATTGAGAAATGCGAACTCACATTCGGTCCCAGCCGAGAGACTTCAATGGCCGGCGCCGGATCCAACAGCCAACAGGCGGGCTACGGCGGCAGTCGGCGACTCAGGTTTCGCCCTCCTAGGCTCCTCCTCAGACGGCTCCGGTTGGGACTTGGGGGGTAATGGAATGGGTAACTTGGCTAATTGGCTTGGGTTGTTATTTTTAGAATTGGGGATTTGCTTTGTAGTCTTGTAGTTGTAGATATGGGTTCTAAATTGGCCCAATTAATTGGGCCTTGTAGTTTGAAAAAAAGGCCCAACTTGATTGAAGACTGAAGTTGCTTCCTGCCTTCCCAGTTCCCTCCTCTCTTCTCTGCCGTCCAGCGACCAGAAGAAAAGAAAAAAAAAAAAACCTTTGCCGGCCATCTTCCCCGGCGGACCCAGCACGGGCGGCCGAGGGGGCTGGCCGGGTGCTGGGTCCGCCCCTGTTTGCAGACATACATTGGCTTGATGATATTAGATGCAAGGTGTGAGGTGAAATTAATGTCGAATGCCGATGAACCCTCTAGAAATTTAAATAAGAGGATTACACCATTATTTTAAGGTTGAGAAATTATATGAGTACCTAACATTTTTGAAGGGATTTTGGCACAATGATGCTATGGCCATTGGGTTAAAATAAGTTGGCCCAGCTGGAATTGAAGTCCAACCCAAAAATCTGTTTGGTTTCTAAATTGGTGCAAAAAACGTGTTTGTTGAGGGAAGCTTGAAACCGTGTTTTATCCTACATGATTGAACGCTTAAGATGTTGCCATTGTTGCCTTCACAACCATTGGATTGATAGCCACAGAGCAACTCACATAAAAGGGCTTCTAGGGTTAGATTAATCACTTGGCTTCGAGATTTTTCTTCTCTCTCTTTTTTTGTGCTGCTCTCTCGAGTTTCTCTCTACTACTTTTGTTGAAATCAAATCTACTCATTTGATTTCTAATTTCTTCACTCATTGTTGCAATGTTTAGTGTTTTCATTGTGTTTGAGTGTGGGTTCTTGTGTGAACCGTGTATAGTGAAGAGATATATCTTATTTTGTGTAATAAACGGCATTGACTAAGTGCTATCCTTTGCAATCTTTACTTTGGGGTTTGATTCAAGTTTGTACTGTGGTTGTTTTCTGAGATTGAAGTGTGAACAGTAACATGTAGCTTGTGGGCTACGTTCGACGGTGAAAAAAAGCTATGTTTTTGTCAATTCTTGTGCTTTAATTTGTGTTCACAAGTTCTATTCCTTACAGTTTACATTTTCAGTTACTTTTTCTTAGATTTCTTGTATATATTATTGTTGAATGTTGAGCTAATAGATTGAATTCCTCCCAGCAGTGGTATTAGAGCACACTGGAAGGAGTTCTTGATATTGTAACACTTGATCTTGACACCGTGGCCTTCGTTCTTGAGCTGCGCTTCGATTCTTGAAACCCTAACTAAGGGGTTTTGGTGAGACCTTTCCATTCTGGAATTATTTTTCGTTTAAATCAAGCTGTATATATGTTTTGGGTATTCTGACTTGACTGAGTTTATTGTCTTGCATTGATAATGCCTTGTTTTTAGTTTTATTGCTTAGTTGGTTCTATTGATTTGATTGAGTTTTCTACCTTGTGTTTTGAAAACTCGAATCATTGACTCCTCATAATTCATTTGTCCAGAAACCAAGAGTTGTCTGGAATCTGAGGGTTACTTGGAACATAGTCAAGATTCTTGATAATTTTTTCTGATAATCATTCTTGCAGTATTACTTAAGCTTGATTAGAAACTGTATGTGATTTTGCCTCTGTACAAATTGGTTTGTATTGATTTGGTTAAATTGTGTACAATCTGATATAATTATGAAGTGCATGTGCTCTGTACTTGCAATATGTGTTCTCTGTTGTGTCTCTTGAGTGTTGATACTTGACTGATCTGCACTGCAAGTTATTTAGTTGGTGTCTAATTGATCTGCATAGATCCATTTCATTCATATTTTTTCAAAATGGCAAAACTTGAAATGGAAGTTTTTAATGGCAAATGAGACTTTAGTCTTTGGCGCCAGAAAATGAGAGTTTTTTTTGCTTCAACAAAAATGTGCTAAAGACATTGATGAGTCATGGCCTACTGATCTTGAATTTAGTAAAGTGACTGAATAAGATGAAACTGCATGGAGTACTGTTTTCTTGCATTTGTCTGATAATGTGATTACAGAAATTGGTGAAACTAAGACTACTGTTGAATTGTGGAAGAAATTGGAGAAAACTTATTTGAATAAAGCTATTCCAAATAAAGTTTATCTCCTAAAACAATTTTTTTGGTTTTAAACTTGGTTCATCACTTGACCTTGATGCTAATATTGATAGATTCAACAAATTAACCCATAACCTAACCAACTGTGATGAGAAACTCTCAGATGGGTAGTTGGTTTGAATTCAATTGGTGACAAATATAAAGATGTTAAAAGTGCAATTGAATATGGGAGGGACACTCTAACTGTTGACATGATCGTTAATGCTTTAAGAACAAAAGAATTATAGTTAAAATCTGATAAGAGAGAATCTATTAGTGGTGTTAATTTGATGATGAAGTCCAAGTTTAATCCCAAAAATAGTAATTTCAACAAGAAACCTAGACATAAGAAAAATGACAACTTTAAGGACAAAAATAAAATGAAGACCAAAAGAAAAAAATGTTTATATTGCCTAGAAGAATGTTATTTTATTAAAGAGTGTCCTAAAAAACTATTTGACTCTAAAAATAAGTCCAAAAATGATGGTGGGGCTGCTTTAGTTTATAATGACTCTAATGTTGATGAAGTTTATGTGGCTGTTAGCTGTCCACCTTGTCAAGAGTGGATTCTTAACTCCGGTTGTACCTACCATATGTGTCTTAATAAAGAATGATTTACTGAGTTTGAAAATGTAACTGGTGGTAATGTTTTAATGGGTAATCAAATGACATGTCAAGTTAAAGGTGTGGGAATTATCACTTTGAAATTAGAAGAGAATAATAAGTTGATTCTTGAAAAGAATAGATATATTTCAGATTTGCAAAGAAATCTGATTTCCTTAGGGATTTTAGATGACCTTAACTATGACATTATGATCAATAAGGGATACATTAAAATCTTGAGGGACTCTCAGCTGATTGTAGAAGTCTACAAGAGACATGGCCTTTACATTTTGCAAACGAAAAATCTTTTGGATTCCACTTTTGCAGTAATCTCAGTTCCAAATGATAAATCACAAATATGACACAAGAGACTGGGCCATATTAGTGATAAAGGCCTTTAGATTTTGAAAAAATATGGTGTTTTTGATAAAGATAACATTGAGAAATTGAGTTTTTGTAACTATTGTATTTTAGGAAAGTATAATAGATTACCTTTTCTACCTGAAATGCAGAAATCTGTCTCCATACTTGAATATTTGCATGTTAATCTATGGGGACTAGTAACCGTGAGTACACGTTCTGGTTTTAAATATTATTTACTTGTCATTGATGGTTTTTCAAGAAAAAATTGGACTTTTTTTTTTCTAAAATTAAAATATGACACATTTAATATTTTTAAAGAATGGAAACTTTTAATTGAGAACCAAACTGATAAGAAAATTAAAGTTTTAAGAACTGATAATGGTTTGGAATTATGTAATTATGAGTTTGATGAATTATACAAATCAACTGGTATGTTAAAACATATAATGGTCACACACACACCACAACAAAATGGCTTGGCTGAAAGAATGAATTGTACTATTCTTGATAAAGTGAGATGTATGTTGTTGTGTTCTGGCCTGCCTAAAATTTTTTGGGGTAAAGCAGTTAAGACTGCTATTTATCTGATTAATAGATGCCCTTATAGTGCTATAGACTTTAAGATCCCCGAGGAAAATGGAGAGGAAAACCAGTTGACTTTAGTAACTTGAGGGTTTTTGGGTGTGCAGCCCAGCACACTAAACTGAAGGTAAATTGGAACCTAAAGCCTTAAGTGTGTGTTTTTGGGCTATAGAGAATGGGTTAAATGCTATAGACTATGGGTGAGAGAGCTTAAAGGCTATAAGGTCATTATAAGTAGAAATGTGGTATTTAATGAGGATGACCTGCCATATTTTAAGTCTAAACAGCAACTTGTAGACCTGTTTGAGACCCCTGAACAATCTGAAAATGAGAGAAAAAGGATTGAAATTGAGGTGGAGCAATCTGAGAATGGTTCTAATCAATTTACCCCACAAAATGGTGAGGAACCTGAAGCTGAAATTGAACCTGTTGAGGTTCTCGAGGCTGATTTTGAGAATATACAACCTCTAGGTGATTACCAACTTGTTAGAGATAGAGAAAGAAGGGTTATTAGACCTCCAGCTAGGTTTGAAGATGATGTTTCCTTGTTGTCCTATCATGATATGATTGAAGAAGAACCTGAATCCTATGAGGAGGCTTTGAGTAGCAAAGATTCCAAACAATGGCTTGCAGCCATGCAAGATGAAATGGAGTATCTCAACAAAAATAAGACATAGATTTTGGTAAAAAGACCGGAGGGTAATAGGATTGTGGATTGTAAATGGATTTTTAAAATAAAAAGGAGTGAACAAAGTGAGAATGACATAAGATATAAAGCTCGTTTGGTAGCAAAAGGTTTTACTCAAAAAGGAGTTGATTTCAATGAAATCTTTTCATATGTAGTAAAGTTTACTCCAGTTCGCGTCATTCTTGTTTTGGCTACTCAATTTAATTGGGAATTGGACCAATTAGATGTAAAAACTGCCTTTTCTAAATTGAGATTTAGATTAAATCATTTACATGAAACAACCTAGAGAATTTGAAGTGAATAAGAAAGCTGACTTAGTATGCATTCTTAAGAAATCTCTATATGGGTTAAAACAAACTCCAAGACAATAGTATAAAAAACTTTACAATTTTGTTCTTAAACTTGGATTTAAGAAAAGTAACTTTGATATTTGTCTTTATTGTAAGGGTAAATGTGGAGCAAATTCACTTTACCTACTCCTTTATGTGGATGACATGATATTAGCAAGTCATAACATAAAGGAGATTGAGGAAATTAAAGACAAACTAAAATTTGAATTTGAAATGAAAGACTTAGGTATGGTTAGAAAGATTTTAGGTATGGAAGTTAAGAGAGATAGAAGAGAAATACACTAAGTCTTAGCCAAAAATCCTATATTTTGAAACTACTTAACAAGATTTCTATGGCTGAATTCAAAAGTGTTAGTGTCCCCTTAGCTAATTATTTTAAACTATCAAATGATTTATGTCCTAAAACAAAACAAGAGTTTGAAAGAATGACAAATGTGCCTTATCCTAATGCAGTTGGGTCTATAATGTATCTCAGGTGTGTTCTAGACCAGATTTGACATATTCTATAAATGTTTTGAGTAGATAAATGTCAAATCTAGGTGAAACACATTGGAAAGCCATGAAGTGGCTTCTTAGGTACATTAAGGGGACCTCAAACTTGGAGATTCAGTTTAGAAAACAAGCTGAATGTGTTATTTTAAAAGGGTTTACTGATTCTAATTATGCAAGTGATAGATATAACAGAAAATCTACTTCTTCATACATGTATACTTTGTGTAATTCATGCATAAGCTGGAAATCCCAGTTCCAAAAGATTGTGGCTTTGTCTTCAATCGAGGCTAAATACATTGCAGCCACCGATGCTATCAATGAAGGAATTTGGTTAAAAGGGTTATTTAATGAATTTGGTTTTATTAAAGAAGTTGTTCTTTAATCTAATAGTCAGTCTGCAATTCATTTAAGTAGAAATCCTGTTTTAGATTTCATTTCATTAGAGATATTATTTCACAAGGTGTTGTGAAACTTGAAAAGATATCTACTAATTACAACACTGCTGATGTAGGTACTAAAGTACTGCCCTTGAACAAGTTCCTGGACTGCTTGACCTTGTTGAATGTGGTGCATTACTGATATGTGGATGTTGTAAATATGTGCTGATGATATCTATGATTGTTGAATAACCATGATGAGTTTGAATCATTGTACCAATGTGGAGTATGAAGGAATTTTGTCACAATGATGCTATGGCCATTGGGTTAAAATAAGTTGGCCCAGCTGGAATTGAAGTCCAACCCAAAAATCTGTTTGGTTTCTAAATTGGTGCAAAAAACGTGTTTGTTGAAGGAAGCTTGAAACCGTGTTTTATCCTACCTGATTGAGCGCTCAAGATATTGCCATGTGTTGCCTCCACAACCATTGGATTGGTAGCCATAGAGCAACTTACATAAAAGGGCTTCTAGGGTTAGATTAATCACTTGGCTTTGAGATTTTTCTTCTCTCTCTTTTTTTGTGCCACTCTCTCGAGTTTCTCTCTACTACTTTTGTTGAAATCAAATTCTTCACTCATTGTTGCAATCTTTAGTGATTTCATTGTGTTTGAGTGTGGGTTCTTGTGTGAACCGTGTATAGTGAAGAGACATCTCTTATTTTGTGTAATAAACGGCATTGACCGAGTGCTATCTTTTGTAATCTTTACTTTGGAGTTTGATTCAAGTTTGTACTGTGGTTGTTTTTTGAGATTGAAGCGTGAACAGTAACATGTAGCTTGTGGGCTACGTTTGACAGTAAATAAAAGCTATGTTTATGTCAATTCTTGTGCTTTAATTTGTGTTCACAAGTTCAATTCCTTACAATTTATATTTTCATTTCCTTTTTCTTAGATTTCTTGTATATATTACTGTTGAATGTTGAGCTAATAGATTGGATTCCTCCCAACAATTTTATTATAATTTTGTCTCCTTTAATAAAAAGAAATACTTTTCAAGATATAGGAGGCCATTGGTCTAGTTGGACAACCCAATTAGTCAAAATAAAGCATAGTCGTCATCTTCACATCTATATATGGAATTGATGCCTCAATTCAAACCATCAAAAAGCGTGTCCACATGACCATTGACCCAATTGGTTGTAAGTTGCAATGGTACTTGCGTGTGATCTTACAAGCATTCTTCCACGTACCCCATCGACCGACCATCTCCAAAATCTTATCACCAATTCGTAGAAAAAGACTAAAGAAATCTTAAATTAATCTAGTAATGACTCACAAGATTTATAAGTTATTAGTGAAAACAACTTTTATCTATATTCTAACTCGTTCTTAAATTTGACTTTCTGCGCTTTTTTAAAAAGATCCTACGAAATGTAAAATAATTTATTTATGTATATTTCTTAGAGTAAATTTAGCGCTGTTTGGATTAAAAATCATATTTTTAATAGATTTTGTTTCATTGGTGATTGAAAATAGTTAGATCAAATAGGATTTTAATTTTTACCAAATATTTGACAACTAGATCTTTCATAAAGAGATAGTAAAATTTGTGACTCGGTGAAATTCAAACACAAAATATTTATATGTGCTAGTCATTGTCGAAAACTTATTTTAAAATACGAAATACTAGTGATGACAAAATATTATTATGTGGGTAAACTTTAGCTAAAATAACTTGAAATATAATATAAATATTTGATATAATTTGAGCGTAATTCTAGGCTCTTATCCTACTCCATGAACATTTTTAGACTGCCGTCAACGGTCGTTTCTAGCAGTTGTAATTATTAGGTACAACGTACGAGTTTTCAGCTCTCCAAATTTTGACTACCTTAATTTTTGCCAATCTGTCACGTGTCAATTTTGGCACCCTCCACCTATTACCTAATTCCTTTCTTATGGGAGAAGTATGGGACCCCGTGGTCGGTGTGGTTGGTGGGCCCAGTTTTCCATCCGTTTCAGAGAGCCACCGCCCAAAATGGACGGGGTGCGGTGGTTGAGTAAATCAAGAATCACTTGTACTAAATTCATAATGCTTTGAAGAGAAATAAAGAGGAAAATAATTGGATCCCATTGTAAAATTTACGATAATTGGTATTAATCGAATTCTTAAAAGAATGAGCTTTTTAATTAAATTATTGGAATTTTGGAATGGACAATAAAGACATATTTTGATATATATTACAGACAACAATAGTTACAATACGTTAACAAAAGTTCAAGCAAAAAGAGCAAGGCAGATTTATTATTATAAATAAATAACCAAATAAACACATGCACATCTATATCATTATGAAAAGCCAAAATTTGATACTACGATCGGATCCATAAAGTTCAACTTTTTTTAATCATTCTTCTTGAAGGAAAAAAAGTAAGATAACTTTATTCTCATTTTTATTGTTTTCTTCCTGGAATGATAACTTAAGATGGAAGGTCTTCGATACTTTTATTTTTATTTTTTTTGATATCCAGGTGTCCACTTTCGACGACTAATTTTGAGATCTACTTCTTGACCCCTCAAGACGCAAACCAGATAAACCTCTGGATGTGCCTCAAACTGATCATGGTCCAAGAGCCCCTCCACTGATCTGCCAAAGTGCCGAGCGAGTCAACATATATTATACCTTGCCTTCCAGGATAAATCATGCCTTATAGGAGAGAGTATGTCTTCCAAGAACTACACGAATCGAACTCGCGACCTCTGATCTGTCAGCAACTAAGAGCCACGTCCTTTGTCAGTTGGGATGTGCCCCTCTTTGTCACTATTATGCACAATGGTTAATTGTGTTTTATTCATTTAAAATAAAGAGGAATAATCACTAAATCCAACTATTTATTAGAAAAATAATAACTAATATATAAATATGTTGTCATGATGAGATGATATAATATTCTATGATCGGGAAAAGTTTGATCGATCAGATAAAAAGGGCATTGTAACCACTTGTAGACTGGCACAACTTAGAAAGGATCAAAGCCCTTAGAAAATTGGGGACTATTTGATTGTTACCAAATATTCAAGGTATATGTCATGATTGTCACGAATATGATGCCCAACGCCACGCTATTACTCAATTTCTTTTGTGGTTAAATTTTTGAAGTACTTTTTAAGTACGCAGTATTGTATAAAATTATTTTATTATAATAAATATACAATTTTAAACGTAACTTTTTTTCTAATATGATCGAGTTTTATTCAATTTTTTTTCCCAATCAAACATAGAGGAACAAGAGTTACTTTATCATTTTATATACTATAATCTCTCTTAAAGTTAATTAAATCTTCTTTTAAGTATTAGAAAATATATTTGTAAAAATTTTTATATTAAATTATTTGTATATTTATTTTTTATCCACGCTTTATCATTGATGTCATTTTATTTTTTTTAAGGAAACGCATACTACACAATATTTTAAAAATTCATATTTTTTTTTTTTTGGAAATTAATTCTATGCCATATTTCGAGAAAATAAATAAGAACATAAATATGAATAATATTAGAAAAAAAAAGGTGAAAATGAATTTTGCATTGGAAATTCTTTTATGCCTATGGCTTGCGGCAGACTTGTAAAAGAGATTCTAAGACGAAAAGGGAAGAATAATTTCATAAAGTTTGCTTTATATAAAGAAATCCTTCACTATTTGGAATTCAAAATTAGGACCATTATAGTGACCTATGATACCATGCCATTTCAGTATTCAATTGGGACATTTTCGCTGTGAGAAATGGAAAATGCCCTTAATTTTCCTTAACAATGTAGACAAGTGCTCGCGAAACAAAATTGTCGATGTAGTAGAATCTAATTGATTAATCATATTAAAGTCGACAATTGAGGAAAATAATCATCCTATTCATATTCAAAGATTCTTGGACTTATGGGGTGTGTGGAAGTAGTCTCCCATAAATTCTATCTCACTATCATCAATTATAGTGATTCAAATAGACAATCTACTCATTTTTTTGTGATACGAATGCATCGTCATTTTCTATCAACTTGTAAAAGTACAAATACATTATCACATTCCCCGTATCATGCATCGCACGGCACTGCACCGCACATTTCTCTGGTTTGAAGAGACCATTAATCAAGAGTAGAATCGAATGGTTTATCCCTATTTAGCCTAATGAACGATAACATTTTCTCTTGTTGATTTCCTTTAAAATAACACTCTTTAATTTTCATACTCATTTTTTATCGCATTTTACATAATAAAAATTTTGCACGTAAATCTAAAAAATTTCTCACTTTTTAACATTACATTTTTAAAAAAAAAATTATTCAAAACTCAATTTTTTCAAAATAATGATCGTCAAACATGAGAAAAAAAAAATATTAGTTCTATCCTCTTTAGGGTCATAATATACTATCATTTTATATGCCTCTTTCCCTTAATCTTGCGACACTATGTTTAATTCCATCTATCAAATATGTCACTCGAGTTTGTCAAAATAGAAAGAAAATTGGTTGGGAAGTTTTTCTTTTGTTCAATTAACTAAACTTTTAATATTTTATCATAAAATTGTTTTACGAAAACAACCCTTGAAAAAGGGTTGTGGAACAAATTATATGCATGATTTTACACGAAAATAAATTAAAAAGTAGGTAAAACACTCCATCAATTGGTCAAAATTTAGTTGCAGGCTCTATACTATTACATGATAACAACTCAGCATATAAATCTTCAAACATCATAAATTCATACATAGTAAAGATAAATCATATGTTTATCCTGAAGATTAGTTAATGATAATGTTGTTAGATTTTTAGAATTTAAAATAGTTTGTTATAACCTTTTCCTCTACCTTATATTGGTAAAAATACATATTTGTAATATATATGTATATATACAGCAATTGCTAGGAACTCACTCATTCATTGAGTTGAGGATTATTCGATCTATTTCTCTTATTGTTAAAGTATAAATATAAAAATATAGACAAATTTATAAAAATTTGAACTACTCCTTTTTATAAGGTTGATATTTTAAGATGGAACCTCAAAGGTTAACATGGTATTAGAATCCGTTAATCTCCAATGAGCAATTCGATCCGATTAAGACTCAAAAAAAAATTAAGCACGAGAGATATCAAGATTGGTTTGCTCAGACGAGCAACCATCTTACGGTGACATATTAAAGGATAAAATCCTACATCGAATAAAGATGAAAATATAGATCAATTTATAAGAGTTTGGACTACTCCTTTTAATAAGATTGACATTTTAAAATAAAACTCCAAATTTTATTAACCTCTAGAGATTTAAGAAATCTTCTCGAGGAAGACGACATATTGGATAATATTAATTAATACATGTTCACAAAGTTAATAGTTTATTTTGCCCCACTATAAATAAATTAATGCACTCTTTCCAAGTGTAATTCAAGGATTCATTCGTTATCGACTTAAAACAGAAAAAAAGGTAATTTTTCCTCCAAAAAACAGAAGTATTCTCATATAGATTTTTTTTTTTTTTTTTTTTTGCCAGATTCCATATTCCAAATTCTACAGCCCTCTTCTTGTTCACCTATATAAGCCTGCATTTGAGCTTCATTTCTCTTCATCAGAACATCACAGTTTTCTTGAATTTCTCTTTGCATTTTTGTAACTGTTCTTTAAGTTTCTTTGTTGTCATTTTCAATGGCTCCCAGTTTGAGCAAAGGTGGTTCAAATGCCACTGTTCTTGCTGATGGATTCAGCAAATCATCAATCACATTAGATGAAGATAATTTCATTGTTAATGATCATGTTTTTCTCTCTGAAGTTCCGGAGAATATCACCGCCACACCATCACCTTACACCGCCTGTGAAAAGCCCGTAGCAACCTCTCCGGGATGCTTTCTGGGCTTCGATGTGAAGGAGCCAGAAAGCCACCATGTTATCCCAATTGGGAAGCTCAAAGATATCAAATTCATGTCTATTTTCAGGTTCAAGGTCTGGTGGACTACCCACTGGATTGGAACCAATGGAAGGGACCTTGAAAGGGAAACACAAATTGTCATTCTTGACAAATCGTCCACTGGCAGACCCTATGTTTTGCTTCTTCCACTCATAGAAGGTCCTTTTCGGGCTTCACTTCAGCCCGGAAAAGACGACTACATCGACATCTGCGTCGAAAGCGGGTCGAGCAAAGTCACCGAAGCTTCATTCCGGAGTGTTCTCTACATGCACGTCGGTGATGATCCGTTCAGTTTGGTGAAAGAAGCCATGAAAGTAGTTCGAGCTCACCTTGGAACTTTCAGGCTCCTGGAGGAAAAAACTCCACCAGGTATTGTAGACAAATTTGGGTGGTGCACTTGGGATGCTTTTTATTTGACTGTTCAGCCTCAGGGCGTCTTGGAAGGCGTCAAGGGGCTGGTGGACGGCGGCTGTCCACCGGGGCTGGTGTTGATCGACGACGGGTGGCAGTCCATTTGCCATGACGAGGATCCGATCACCTCCGAGGGCATAAATCGGACATCCGCCGGCGAGCAAATGCCATGCAGGCTGATAAAATTCGAAGAAAATTACAAATTCAGAGACTACGTGAGTCCGAATAAGGGCGAGGGCATGGCAGCATTTATAAGGGACCTCAAGGACACCTTCGACAGTGTGGACTATGTGTACGTGTGGCATGCCCTGTGTGGGTACTGGGGTGGGATTCGACCCGGTGTTCCGGGCCTGCCGGAGGCAAAGGTGATTAAACCCAAGTTGACACCTGGATTAGAGACTACTATGGAAGATTTAGCTGTTGATAAGATTGTGAACAATGGTGTTGGATTGGTCCCACCAGAGATTGCTGATCGTATGTATGAAGGTATACACGCTCGCCTTGAAGCGGTCGGAATTGATGGAATCAAAGTGGATGTCATTCATGTAAGTTATTTACAATTATCTATTCCTACAAACCATATCGTTTAGTATACAATATTAAATCCTTTTTTGGTGATATTAAAATTTTCAAATAAAAAATAACAATTAATTATAGTTCACATTTCATAAAATTCATAACTTTTCAAACACACATTTCATCAATTTTTACAAAATCTACTAAAAATTCCTTTTTTACTAAACCAAACACGGACTAAATATATTTGAACTTACTTTTTTTTTTTCTTTCTAATTATGTATATGTTTATATATGTAGCTATTGGAAATGTTGTGCGAGGACTATGGTGGGAGAGTCGACTTGGCCAAGGCTTATTACAAAGCCTTGACATCTTCAGTTAGGAACCACTTCAAAGGGAATGGCGTGATTGCTAGCATGGAACACTGTAACGATTTTATGTTCCTTGGAACCGAGGCCATATCTCTTGGCCGTGTTGGTAAGTTATTCAAATTTCGTGCAAGTTTTGTGTAGTGTTTAAATGTTACTTTTGAAAAGGTAAACAGACTTGTAGTTGTAGGAAAAGTAATTGAGAGTGAAAGTACGAAGTTTTAAAATTATGTCCATGTTTGGTATCGATTATAATTCATATTTTAATCTAACTCAAAATTAACAATTAATTTTAAACACATATTTCATGGATCTCACAATTTCTTAATTATAAATTTTATCAAAATCTACTGAAAATATAATTTTAATTCCCCACCAAACAGGGTTGTATATTTGACAAAATAAAGTAATTCTCTGTGCATGGAGAAGCTTATCTAAGAAGTGGCGCTTCTTATTTTCAATAGGTGATGACTTTTGGTGCACTGATCCATCTGGGGATCCCAATGGCACATTCTGGCTTCAAGGGTGCCACATGGTTCACTGTGCCTACAACAGCTTGTGGATGGGCAATTTCATCCATCCTGATTGGGACATGTTCCAATCTACCCATCCCTGTGCTGAGTTTCACGCCGCCTCCCGTGCAATTTCCGGCGGACCCATATATGTTAGTGACTCAGTGGGCAAGCACAATTTTGAGGTGCTCAAGAGCATGGTTCTGCCTGATGGTTCCATCTTGCGCTGCGACTACTATGCCCTCCCTACTCGTGACTGCCTCTTTGAAGACCCCCTCCATGATGGGAAAACCATGCTAAAAATTTGGAACCTGAACAAGGTAAGATTTGTGAATAAAATTATGCCTTGCAAGTGTTTGACGAAAGTACTAAACGAGAGTTTTGTTCTTTTACCGATCTAATGCAATGTCTTACGTGTTTGAATCAGTACACTGGAGTTGTGGGTGCCTTTAACTGTCAAGGAGGAGGATGGTGCAGGGAAACAAGGCGCAATCAGTGCGCCTCCCAGTATTCCCATGTTGTCTCGTCCACGGCCAGCCCCAATGACATCGAGTGGACACATGGCACAAACCCAATTCAAGTTGAAGGAGTTCAAGTATTTGCTGCCTATCTGTTCTGCGAAAAGAGGCTCATACTAGCAAAATCATCGAGCGCCATTGATATTTCACTCGAGCCCTTCAATTTTGAGCTCATAATAGTCTCTCCAGTGGCAGTTTTGGCGAACACATCCATCCAATTTGCTCCGATTGGTCTAGTGAACATGCTCAATACTGGTGGCGCAATTCAGTCATTGGAGTTTGATGATGATGATGATTCGGTGCAAGTTGGTATCAAAGGGACAGGCGAAATGAGGGTTTATGCATCACAGAAGCCAGTAGCGTGCAGAATCAATGGGAAAAATGTGGCATTTGGCTACGAGGAGTACATGGTTATAATTCAAGTCCCATGGCCAAACGCTTCTGGGATTTCTGTTATTGACTACTTGTTTTGATATTAGGGGGTTTGCCTAAGATATCATCGGCTTCTTCCCCATATTTAATTTGATGATTTTTATTATGTCTCCTTCAAGCAAGAAATGTATTTCAAATTAAAATTCAAGTATTGAAATACAAAATAAGCACTTCAACCCATCTTTCTCTGTCTCTCATTCAAGCGCACATTAAATTCCCTCGTCACTTTAATCACGTATAAAGATTTAAAATTTAATTTAATTTTTTTTAACAAAGACGGCATTTTAAGAAATCAAGAATCAGATATGATATTAAACCCAAAAAAAGAATAAAGAAAATACGAACAATACAATATGTTGAAAGCTCAATGAACAATTTAATTTCAAGATTCACGTTCAAAAGCTATCATCTAACATCACCATTTTAAGACTAAAATCACACATCAATCAAGTTACTCCTCCTATCAAAGATTATATTTTAAGACAGGATTTCAAGATTCGATATGCACATACATACATACATATTCTTTTCTTTTCCTTGTTCTTTTTTTTTTTCAAGAGAAAAAGGGACAAAATGTGAAGTGGGATGTCTCTCTTAAGTTGTGGGAAGTACACACCAAATGTCCAGTCCATTGATTCCATTGTGATGATAAAAAGAGTAGAGCACGACAAGAAGTATATATTCGTTCCCATCCATATTCTATAGGAAAGACAATATAGTGAGCTTGATCTTCATTCTACTTGACTCCCCATTGCATATATTCCATTCTTTACGTAGCCTTCAAGTAAATTCAAGGTGTACTACACGATAGAACATGTTGCAACAATTTGTAAAAAGCAAACCAAAAGAATAGATGTGAACAAGGAAAGCTATTGCACTATATTCCGTATTATAATATATATGAAATTATTTCGATACGGTTCTTCAACTTCCTTAGAAGAACAAGGTGGTTCTATCTCCCATTTGACCTCAAGTATGAGGAAAATGATCATAAGTGTAAAGAGATGTGCGAAAGTAATAACATTAACCATACTTGACACCTTTTGGGGTGTATATATAGGTAGTTGATATTCGTCCACTAGCTAGGCAGTTTTGAGGGGCTTAATATATAGGCTTCATCAATTCCGACATCTTAGTGAGTGGGAAGTATAACTGGCAATTTTGAGGCCCTTAAGATACACACTTCATCAATCCCGACATCTTGGTTAGTGGGGAGTACATCTAACCTATATTTGTAGGACGAGTCTGATTCGTCTAAATAATCATTTGTCTCCAAACATTCCCTTAACGATTTCTTTTAGGTTAATGCTCTATTTATTTTCTACGTAATATCAATATAAATTCGAGATTCGCTTTACATAATGTTTGTAACTACAAACAATTGGATATTGTTTCTCGGCCTTTACATTCCCTTTCCATGGAGAATACGTTGAATAGATTGTTAAGTTCTTGGGTTGCCTCACAAATTCTTGGCCCAATTTGTTGTATTTGGGCATGTGCTGCTTCCCAGTTCTTTGTCCCAGTTCTAATTGGGTTGTGGAAATCGTGTTTCATAGTCGCACGCCTCTTTTATTTTCTTGATCAAGTGATCTGGCCAGCTCTCAACCGTTGATCTGAGGCCTTTGGTCTTCGTGCGTTAAAATTGTCTTGGATTTTCATTTGGCGTTATGGTTTTTGAGATGATCTTTGTGAGTTTAGGGTTTCATCTCTTCTTTCTATCGTTCTGTGAATCTTAGCGGTTGTTATTCAATCTCTGTAAATCTGAGTGATGTTTCAGATATTATACTTGGTGTATAGTTTGTGTGAGATTGTGTATTGTATCTGTGTGATTTGAGGCAAGAGAAAAACTTTGAAGAAAAATTTCTTCATACATTTGTAACGATTCTTGGTGATTCTAGTGGAATTAGAGCGATATCTACTTTGTAGATGCTCAACGGGTGAGTAGGTCATTCGGCTGAACACCCAGGCCCTTCGGGGCGAAAAATCTTTGTGTTCATTTTTAGATTTTGCATTTTACAGTTTAATTCATGTTCTAAGTAAACTCTGGGACCAACAAGTTGTATCAGAGCTCTGTTTTTTTGTGAAGATCTGAATTAGTGTTCTGGTTTTTTTTAAACCCTAATTTTAAAAATTGTTCAATATTACAGATCTTGCGATTTATAAAAGGTTCTTGGGAAAAATCGGAAATTTCCTTTTGAGTTTTCCTTCTGATTCAATTTTCTAGGTAAACCCCTTAAAAGATTCAAGTATTTTTAGTAGATTTGTATGATTTTGGTAAAATCCTTTTCGTTCTTAGTTATCTCCATTGATCAGCTGTTTCTATTGAGTTTGTAGCATTTTTTATCTAACTCAGTACTAAGTCTTGGTGACTCTTTTGACTCGTACTGAGTAGTGGCGAGTTGAGTTGACTCGTTACGATTTTCGCTGAGTTCATTCTGAGTCTTTGTGACTCGTTGCTTCCTGCATTCATACCGAGGTTCTTGACCTGATTCTGGTATTCTCTAAAATCCTTCACTATTTGGTGTAACATGTGTCAATTTCTAAAATTTGGTATTAAGGTAAATGATCGTTCTCTGTTTTCCTTTGTCCAATATCTCATTAGAGGAACTGGGAATCTGAGGGAGTAAGGAAATAAAGGGTTACCACTCCTTAAACATTTTCAAGATTGACGGTTTACTTGATATAATTGTCTATGTTGATCAGTTGTTTACTCTGATAGAATTTTGTAATATCTGAAGTTTATCTTTCTCTCATATTGTCTATACTTGTTATACTCTATGTGGTGTATAATCTGGTTCGTGTGTGTTTATCTGTAATCATGACTACTGCATATAAATCCGAAGTAGAAATTTGGAGGGGGACTAGAGATTTTAGTATGTGACAACAGAAAATGAGGGTTCTGTTATTATAAGAAGGGAGTGCTGCTACCATTGATGGGACATGAGGGATTGAATTTAGTGCAATAATGCCTATAGGAAACAAGAGTTAGATGAGATTGCTTGGAGTTCTATGTTTCTTCATCTATTTGATACTGTTATTAGGAAAGCTGGGGAAACCACTAATACACGGGGTCTATGGACCAAGTTAGAATCTCTCTACTTGACTAAAATCATGCCCAACAAATGTTATCTCCTAAGACAATTCTATAATTTCATATTTATCCTTCTTCCACGTTAGAAGAAAATATTGATAAATTCACTAGACTTGTTTAAGAACTGACTGTGATAAGAAATTATCTGAAGATCAACAAGTTGTTGCTCTGTTGAATGCACTATGTTATAAATACAGAGAACTTAGAATGCCTTGGAATATAGGAGAACTGATCTTACTGATAATATTGTTATATCATTTTTAAGGAACAAAGAACTTGAACTAAAATCTAACTTAAAAAGACTCTAAGTTTAGTGAAGCTTTGAATATTAGGGAGAAACTGAATCGGAATAAAAAAGGAATTCAATGCAATTTCAATTTCCATAAAAGAGATAAACCTCAATTTTCTAAGTTCAGGAATCAGGACAAGAATCATCCAACATCTAAGGTGCACGTTAGAAAATGCTATTGTCGTGGCAAGACAGGACACTTCATCAAAGATTATTTTAAAAATATCTCTATTATCAAAGACAAACATAATTCTGATGGGTCTGCTACTGTTGCCTGAAAAAAGAAACATGATATTCAAGGGGTTGTCCTTATTGACACCACTGATAGAAACCTTAAAGAGTAGGTCATTGATTTTGGTTGCACCTTTCATATGTGCCCTATAAAGGACTGGTTCATTGAACTTGTTGATCTAAATGGAGAACAAGTTCAAATGAGAAATGACATGAGTTGTCAGATAAAGGGAATAGCAAAATTGAATCTTATAAAAGACAACAACCATATACTTGAACTTGACAAAGTTAGATATGTACCTGAAGTGAAAATGAATCTTATTTCCTTAGGAGAATTAGATGAAGATTATGACATAAAATTTCATAAGAGCTTTACAAAGCTGCATCTTAATCATAACGAAATCATTTCTTTACCCAAGATAAATGGTATCTACACCATGCAAGCTGAACCTTTAGTAGGTTACAGCTCTGCTGCTGCAAATTCTAACTCTGATAAATCTTTAATCTGGCATAAAAGACTTGGCCACATGTTTGAAAGGGACTAACTATTTTGAATACATTTGGATATCTTGGAAAAGACAATTTTGAAAAGTTAAGCTTCTGTGAAGATTGTGTTTGGAAAACAGAATAAACCGTCTTTTAAAACTGGAATCCATAAATTTACTTCTATTCTAGAATATTTACATGCTAGCCTTTGGGGTCCAGCATCTGTGAATACATTGAGTGGATTTAGATTCTACTTACTCATAGTAGATGATTTTTCAAGAAAAATATGGACTTTCCTTTTGAAACATAAATCTCACACTTTTTCAAAATTTTAAGTAATGAAAATTGATTATTGAAAATCAAACCAACAAGAGAATCAAAACACTTAAGACTAATAATAGCCTTGAATTTTGCAATCTGGAATTTGATTCTTTTTGTAAGAAAAATGGAATTCTAAGTCATAGGGCTGTGACATACACTCCTCAACAAAATGGTATCTGAGAGGATGAACAGGACCTTATTAGAAAAGGTTAGGTGTATGATTCACAGTTCTGGACTTCCAAAATTCTCTTGGGGGAAGCTTTAAAAACTACAACATATATCATAAATAGAAGTCCTTCTAGTGCTATTGATTTTCAAGTTCCTGAGAAACTGTGGTCAAATACTATACCTGATTATAACAGACTTAAGGTTTTTGGCTGTACTGCATATTCCCATCAGAATGAAGGAAAACTTGAACCAAGATCTTTAATATGTATTTTCTTGGGATATGGGGAAGAGATCAAAGTGTATAGACTTTGTGACGCAAACCAGGGTACGGGATCAGCGTGGAAATCGCGAAATTAATTGAAAACGTCGGGAAAGTCCAAATTCAGGTTGTAGACGATAGAATCCTGACCCAAACTTCACGAACCAAGAACATAAGGTATATTAAACCCTAGACCCATTGATGTGCGGAAACAAGAACTATGATTTTGTAAACGCCATAAAGGGTGTCTAATCCTTTGATAAGTTCTAAGGGTCGAACGCCACAAATATAGAAATATATTTGATAAACTCGGTAGTTCATTCAAAAATCAAATGAGAGAAAAATTTCGTTAATTCATTATCAAAAATCTTGAATTACAATGAAATAAACCTCCCATTTATACTAATGCTAGAAACCCTAGTAAAAACGTAAATAGGTTACAAAATATTGTAAAATTGGAAATAAAATAGAATTCTAGTCTAACAAGAAAATTCGCGTCAAAATAGTTTTCCTGGATCCGGACAACTTTCAATATTTTGGTTATATCTTCCTCTCCTGATATTCGATTGAGGTGATTCAAAATGTGTTGGAAAATTTACTTCAAGGGCTACAAATCTTCTAGAAGTACAAATCGTCAAATTCGAACATATTCTAAGCCATAAATGGGTCTCAGGAATTGTTCAGCAAGGTGGAGAATGTTAAGTTCTTGGGCTGCCTCACAAATTCTTGGCCCAGTTTGTTGTATTTGGGCATGTGCTGCTTCTCGGTTCTTTGGCCCAGTTCTAATTGGTTTGTGGAAATCGTGTTTCATTTTCACACGCCTCTTTTTATTTTCTTGATCATGTGATTGGCCATACATCTGGCCAGCTCTCAAACGTTGATCTAAGGCCTTTGGTTTTCGTGCTTTAAAACTGTCTTGGGCTTTCATTTGGCGTTATGGTTTTTGAGATGATCTTTGTAAGTTTAGGGTTTCATCTATTCTTTCTGTCGTTCTGTGAATCTTAGTGGTTGCTATTCAATCTCTTTAAATCTGAGTAATGTTTCAGATATTATACTTGGTGTATAGTTTGTGTGAGATTGTGTATTGTATCTGTGTGATTTGAGGCGAGAGAAAAACTGTGAAGAAATTTCTGATTTATTCGTACATTTGTAACGATTCTTGATGATTCTAGTGGAACTAGAGCAATATCTACTTTGTAGATGCTCAACGGGTGAGTAGGTCGTTCGGCTGAACATCCGGGCCCTTTAGGGCAAAAAATCTTTGTGTTAATTTTTAGATTCTACGATTTACAGTTTAATTCATGTTCTAAGTATACTCTGGGACCAACATAGATCATTTTAGTCACAATTAACAACCAGTCACTGAATTCTCAGTGACCGTTTGGTCATTTATTTTTATTTTCTTCATTTTTCTAATTTTTTCCCCTATAAAATACCCACACATTACAACATTTTTTTTCCCACCAAACTTAATATCAATATCAATCTCTCATTCTCTACTCTCTATTCTCTACCATTTACATATCATTATCAACAATATTATTCATTAATTCTATATAATCCTCTTACACATTTTTTCTTACATTATTATCTTGGTTTTACAATTCTTTTTATACACTACTACATAATCTTCATTTACTTCTCAATTCTACATTTCTACATTCTACTTCAAGTTTTCAATATTCAATTTCTATTATTCACAAATGGATTCATGATCGTTTGTTGAAAAATTGTTCGATTTGAAAAGCGAACACCTGCCCAAAATCAATATGGGAATGAATTCGTCAATCTCAATGAATTACCAATTCAAGAAAACATTCAAGATTTCAACGTTCATGAAGGTAGTCATCCAATTGATTTGGACGATGTTAATGTTGATCCTAATGTTCCAATTAATTTAGAACAAGATGAAGAATATACATTAAATATTCTCGATGCAAGGTGGAAGAGAAAGGGGAAGAAGTAGGCAAAATGTTGGGACCATTTTAAATTGGTTCAAACTGGTCATGTGGTCGATGGAATTACCGAAACCAAAGTAATATATAAATACTGTCAACAACGACTGGCATGGCAAAAAGGCATTGGAACTACCCACATCATCCGTCACTAGAAAACATGTGCGGCCAAACATGGGCTTCTTCCAGCTGGTCAAATGCAACTACAGTTTTGTACTCCAGGCGCCTGTGGTACTACTACGCAACTTTCTACGTTGATGTATTCGGAGGAGGAAGCTCGATCGGGAATGGTGAAATTCGTTGCCGCGGCGGAGTTGCCACAATAGCGAACAACCAACATTTCGTAAACTACGTCAAAACATATCTTCAGCCGATGTACGTTGAATAAGTCGAAATACTCTTCGTTCTGATACAATTGAATATTTTATTCATTCAAAACAACTATTGCTCGGGGAGTTAGAAAAATATGGGGGTGTGATGTCTTTAACTTCTGATATGTGGAAATAGATTAATAAGAGATGTTATATAGCTGCAACTGCACACTATATAGACTCATTTTGGGTCATGCATAAAAAAATTATTGATTTTAAAATTGTTAAGTACTCGCACAATGCTCAAACTATAATGTTATCATGAACATTATTAGATAGTATAAATGCAAGAGTAAAATTCATTCTTTTATGTTCAACGATACTAGAGTAAATAAGGTTATTAGCAATAAATTGCATATAGTATTTCAACCCAATTTTGGTGATTATTTATTTCATATTCGATGTGTATGTCATATTTTTAATTTAATAGTACAAAACGGTTTAAAACGTGTTAAGGATGAAATTAACCGAATTATGAATGCACTTGTATATATCACGATTACACCTAGTAGAAAACAAGCATTTGAAGACTTTTGTGAAGAAGTTGGGATGACAAATACAAAAACTTTTATTACTGACGTAGGTCATAGATATAACTCAACTTACTTATTATTAAAATCATGTGAATATTTTGAACATTTAATTACTAAATTTTATAACAATAGGCATATTAAAGATGAAGACGATACTGTCTTGAATGAATCCGGTTGGAATATGGTTTATAAAATTAAAAAAAAAAAGTGACAAGTTTTTATGAGTCTACAACTATAGTGTCTGGTGTTTATTATCACACTAGGGGCCTGTTCGATAGAGATTAAAATCGGATTACAATTGAAAAATTAGCCGTTATTGTTGACTTTTATTAGACGAGTAGGACACGAGGGCTTTTAAGAGATTTCATAATGATCCTGGTTTTCAGGCGGTTATATATTCCGTGGAATTAAAATTTAGAAAATATTGAGAAAAATTATATATGTTATTTCCTTTAGCATGCGTCATGGACCCCCGATATAATTTATCGGATACTAAATTTGTAATTGATGAAATTTCAAATGCTTTAACCTTTAATGTACATATTACTTATAGGAATTTGGAACAAACGTTACGTGAATTGTATGAATTATATGCTTCACGAATGAGTACACATATTACTCGTGTACTTACATCTACTCCTCCCACTAATATAACAGATGATGACGCTAACATTTTAACTTTATTCGAAAGCATGAACTCATATAGATATAATTCATCTGCATATGCATGTGGTTCCCCTAGCAGCAGTAGTAGTAGTAGTTTGTCTTTCACTGCATATACTCAAACTTCGAGTAATAGTCCAACTGCGTTGCCATCTGAATTAATTGATTACTTTAGTCATACTTTGCCTACTAACAAAAAAGTTAAGAAAAGTTCAAAAGAGGTAATTGAATTCTGGTGAAATTATGAAGGCCGATAACCAATAGTTTCTGCAATGGCAAAAGATCTACTAACACTTCATGTTATCACTGTAGCTTCGGAGTCTACTTTTAGTGTAAGGAAGATGGTTCTCTCTAAGGTCAGGAGTCAATTAAAATAAGATATTTTGGAAGCATTAATATGCGTGAAGGGCTAGGAAGACGCTAATTATCGAATTCAAGATAAATATGCTGAAATTTCATGTAACCAAGTAAGTGATATTTAATTTCACTGTGTTCATCACAAAATTTAATTTTCACACCTTTATAATTTTTCTTTTAAAAAATTGTACACGTAACAAGTTGTTCGTGTAGAATTTTTAACTCTGCCTACTCGAAATTGAAGTAGCTGGTCCCAAATCTGGATAAATGAAGAGGTTTTATCTTTATTTTTTTATTTTAAAAAATAAAAATATTTTGAAAAAATATATATTTAAGAAATTGTTTATAAAATGTGTGTGTGTGTGTGTGTGTTAGGTTTAATATAGTATACTATAAAATGGTAAATAAAAAACAAAACTAAATTTTTAAAAAGGCAACGATCAAAATATATTGTATAAACAATTTCTTAAATATACATTTCTTTAAAAAATGTTTATATATTAGTAGTAGTTAAAAAAAATAACGAGCTCGCGCTCGGCTCGCCAATCGGCTAGCGATGGGCGAGCTCGCCCAAAAACCAACAAGTCCACGAGCCATTCGCAGGAGCCGAGCTCGTGCGAGTAAGGGGTTCGGCCCATTGTCACCACTAGACACAGGCACGCAACCTAATTTTTCTTCATTTCCTGTGATATTAACTTAAGGAACAATACATAACTACTAGTTTTAAAGTTCACTTTTCATAAATAACAAACTTATTAAAATATTTCAAAAATCAAGTGATAAATAAATTTATTAAATATTAAAATATAATATAATATACATTAATTATTTATAGTATACCAATGCTACCCCACTACACCACCTTCCTTCCCCCCACTACACCACATTCCCTCCATCTCTCCACCGGAGACGGCCATCTGCTCCAGCGACCGCTCCGACGTCATCTCCGGCGAACTTCCGACGAACTTTCGACGAGTTCCGGCGAACTTCCGACGACTTTCGACGAACACTTCGGAGCGGCCACTCCGATGAATTAAAGATTTCCAAAAAAATTTAAAATTGAAAATCACACCCCCACTCCCATGGATCCACCTACCACCACCCCACCTCTGCCTCCATGTCCTAAAAAAATTATCGAAAAAATTTCAAGTCACTTTATATAATCAAGTTGCTGTCAGGTCTCATTTGTTACTAATTGTGACTGAGTGTGTACTCAATGTGACTGACTGTGATGAAATTCGTGTTAAGTGTGACTGTCTGCGACCAATTTTGTGTTAATTGTGACCGAATGTGACTTGAATATGTTCAAGTCACATTTGGTCACAACCAGTCACAGTGCACACATATTTGGTCACAAATGGTCACCACAAACAAATCTGCTTACATCGGAAATAAGAAGCGATGCCGAAAAATAAAAATCAAACCGCTTAAATCTACATCGGCTCCAATGACAACTCCAACGCATGCTCACATCAACCTACCCACCCCATCCATCCATTCTCAACTTCCAAAAAAATTCCAGAATTTCAAGTCACAATCGATCACAAACGATTACAATCAGTCACTAACACGAACTACCCGGGTTTGTTGGGTGCAACACGAGTTAAACAGTTGGTCTCTTCTTCATTTTTAACACTCCCAAAGTCACATACAGTCACAATAAAGACAGTCTTCATCACAACCAGTCACAGTTAACACATACTTTGTCACCAATCACAGTTAATATAGATTTGGTCACAGACAATCACAATGAAAACATAAAATTGTTCACAAACTTAAAATGTAAACATTTTTTTGCCGCAAACATTCACTGTTACCAAGTGTCTAGTTAGAAATGTCACTATTAACACAGATTTGGTCACATAACTTATTTCTCGGCTAAAATCACAAAAATATATAGGTTACAACTTACTTTACGGTCTCAAATTATCAAGTTAACTAGTTATAACTTATTTCTCTATCACTAACCACAAATTTAGTCACAAAATTATATATTTTTAGGTCACAATTTATTTATTTCATTGATTACAATTATACAAGAGTTGGTCACAACGGCATTTTATCCTACCAATTCTGTCCCACCACTCCGACCACACCACCAAAAACATCGACCGATTCACCTCTTCATCACCACCGTCGCTCAAAACGAACCACACACGTATTGAGTGATTGATTGATATTTTGTGAAACTCATTTTGGTGGTTCGTATTATTGTTTAGGTTTTGATTTTTGATCAGATCTGAGATGGCGAAGCAACAGAAATGGCAAGGGCCTATGGGAAGACACCAGTTGTGTGCAAATAGTTGTAGCTTTTTTGGTAGCCCCACACCACTTCATCTTTATTCCAAGTTCTACAAAGTTTATCGTGCCAAGGAAGGGGAAGCCAAAATTGCCATGGAAAAAATTCTCAATCAATCACAATCCTCCTCATTCTTTAACTCTTTCATGGCTAAAATCAATTAATTCTCACATTATACTAGAGAAGGCTTCGATTTCTATCGAAGCGATGGCAGAAACTGAAAAACCCGACACCGCTGTGGCTGTGGCGACGCTGTATATTAAACCTAATAGGTGTGCTAATTGTCAGAAGTGCCCAGGTTTCACGGGATTCAAGTGCGGGTGGGGAACGCCATTGCCAAGACCAACCCTATTGTCGAGGTTGAGAAACTTGACAAGATTTGAACTGTTGTTTTCATTGGTTATGAATTCATGGCCTCCATCTGTGGAGTTGTGTTTGGGAGGTGATTCTATCGATGGTGGGTGGTGGAAAGTGATGCCTGGTGGTGGCGTCTGGTCTTCATGGTGTAGTGGTGGCCCGATGGGTGAGTTTTGAAGAGTTACAGAGATAATAACGGTGAGAATAAGTGAAATTAAGGGAGAGATTGAAATTATCATTATTTAATTTCTGTTAATATAAAATTATTCCTATATTTAATATTATTAAAATATTAATTAACACCTAATTTATGAAAAGAAAAGTTCAAGATTTGATATTTGAAAAGTATAGTTAAAATTCAGGGATTTGCTTAATTTTCTCATTAACTTACAATAATGGTCCTAACCATCGAAGGTGTGAAATATGGATCCAAGTTCTAAATTGGGTTCAGTAATGCGGCCCAATATATTGACGGACCAAAACAAATCCTCTGCGGTTCAAATGTTCAATGAGGAAATTACACCAACTCCTATGTTTTAAGATCCAATTTCAAAAATCAAGTCCAAAGTTTGTTTATTCAAAAATCAGGTTATAATTAAAAAAATTAATATTAATAATTATATTACAAAATCAATTAATCATTTACCTATTTCTTTTACTCTCTCTCTCTCAACCTACCGTATCTTCTCTCTCTCACTCTCTCTCTACCCCTTCTTCTATCTCTTCTACTCTGACGAAAGGGGACTCCGGCATAGGAGGCACAACCGTCACTTTCTCATAGCAGAGGCGCGGTGCTTCTGGCCACTTATGGAGCAGCTTTGCGGTGTACCTCCGCATCGCGACTGCGCCAGATCTATTTTTTTTACTGGTGCAGTGCTGCTGTGTTGCTGTGGGTGTGGGTGTGGGTGTGGGTGTGGTTGCGGTGCGATGGTTTGGTGTGTGTGCGTGTGTGTGTGTGTGTGCAGCGGTGGTCGTGTTTATGTTTGTGCTGTGGTCGGGGAGATCTGAACCGCTTTGATTTGGTATGGGATTTTTGGGCTGTGTTTTCACTCGTGGATGGGGGCTGTGGTGGTGGTGGTGTTTGGGTAGTGGTGATTATATTAGATTTGGCGATGGATTAGGCAAGCGGCGATGCAGTGAGGGTGGTGGTGGGACAGTGGTAGTGGTGTTAACAGTTAGAACGTAGGCTGTGATTTTTTGAAACGGTGATTTTGTTGTTGGAAAGTGGTGGTGGTGTTGGTGTTGGAGGCGGTGGTCGTGCTGCACGATGGTGGTGGAGATGTGGTGGGCTGGGGATTCACTTTGCATCCATGTTGGCGGCGATGGACATGATGTGCGTGCCAGCGTGCGGCGGCGGTGGTGATAGTGGTGTTGTGGAAGGTTTGGTGTTCGTTTTGAGATGTTGATGTTGCTATTGGGCAGTGACAATGGTGGTGTCGCTGGTGGAAGCAGTAGCGAAATGGTGGTCACAAATGATTTGGTTGATTGTGACCAATAATTTGGTTGTTGTGTGACCAATAAAGAATTTGTGACCGATGAATTAGATAAATTGTGACCAATACATGCTGTGTGACCTAAAAATTATTATATTGTGACCAATAATTTGATAAATTGTGACCTAAATATAATTTATGTTCAATTAATGTAATGTTTGTGACCTAAGTGGTGTGACTTATAAATTTTATGATTTGTGATCGGTGAACAAATTGTGACTTTTAAAATTTTAATTTGTGACTGATTAAAAATTTGCACTTATGAAAATCTTGAATTGTGACCTAAAAACTCTTAGATTGTGACCAAATTGCATAGATCTGTGGCCTTAATATATTTGTCGGACTCGGAACGATTGTCGGAACAGTCGTCGGAGAAGAATTGTGACCAGAATTGTAGTCGGAATAGTCCCCAGAGTGGTAGGGGTGGTGGAGGTAGGGGTAGGGTAATTATGTTATATTAGAATTAAATATGTAATATTAAATTGATTTAATAATTTATTATTTCATAAATAAAAATATTAAAAACCTGATTTTTGAAATTTGAAACTTGTTTTTGTATTTTTGAAATGGGGTAAAGTAAACCCCTTATAAATGTAATCTTCCCATGTTCAATTCACAATACATAAATAAGGTGTTTAAGTATCACCATTTCAAAATTAAGGATTAATGTTTTAAATTTCAAAAATCAGGTTTGCATTAAAATTTATTTATGAATTAATTAATTTATTATATATTTTATTAATAAATATATAATGGTCACAAGTCTATGCAGTTTGGTCACAAATCAAAAATCTTAAGGTCACAATTAATTTTTTTTATAAATTACATCGTTCATCGGTCACAAATTAAAAATTTTAAAGTCACAATTTGTTCATCGGTCACAAATAACGAAATTTATAAGTCACACAACTTATTTTATAGTCACAAAACATCAAATTATAGGTCACAGATTACTTTTATTGGTCACAAGTTAATAAATTTGTAGGTCACACTGTATTTATTGGTCACAATTTATTCTTCACTAGTCACATGCCAACCAATTTATTGGTCACAATCAACAAATCAATTGTGACCACCACCAACACCAACACAACACCGTTGTCTCTGCCGTTCACACCAACACCACAGAACGTACCACCACTGCCAACACAACACTACGGAAACCATCGCCGCCACTGTCACTTCCTAGCAATAAAATCACCGTTTCAAACATCGCAACCACCATTATTACCACCACCACTACACCAACATCGCCGCCACCACCACCGCCTCGTCACGCCCCTTCATGACCCCAATCAGCTACAATCACCACCGCAGCCGCCAGTACACACCTCAAATCACCCCCACACCATCACCCCTTTTGCCATCGTCACCGCATGTAGATTCACTAACTCACGGTCACAATTGAGTTCGGGCTAAAAAATGAACCAAAAAAGAAACCTTACTTGAGGGAGGGGAAGAGCAGCAACCAGATCAATAACGAAATCAGTTTTCAAAAAAAATAAAGGACAGAGACGGATGGATCTGCGATACCCTAGGGAAATACCTGACTGGATTTTCGAGTGCAACCGTCCCACTATCCACCGCTTCGAGCGGCGAGGGAAAAGGTAGAACACATCGACGAAGAGGAGATAAACACGTTGAGGCCAGAGAGAGAGGGAGAGAAAACGGTGAGGGACTGAGGGTAGAGAGAGAGAGAAACAGATCTGCGAAACCTTAGGGAAAAATCTGACTGGATCTTCGTGCGGCAGCGTCGCCGATGAGGGAAGAGGTCGAAGACAGCGACGGAGAGTAGAGAAACAGGCGGAGAAAGAGAGAGAGAGAGAGAGAGAGAAAATGGTGAAGGGGTGACGGTATAGAGAGAGAAAGAAACGGTGAGATATGAAAAATGATGAAATTTAATTTGTAAATAATTATTAATATTAAATTCTTTTAATTATAACCTGAATTTTGAAAAGTAAAACTTGTTATAGGATTTATGAAAATGGTAATTTAAAAGTAGGGGTGGCTGTAATTTCCTCTTCCTTCAATAATGGTCCTAACCATCGAAGGTGTGAAATATGGATCCAAGTTCTAAATTGGGTTCAGAAATGCGGCCCAATATATTGACGGACCAAAACAAATCCTCTGCGGTTCAAATGTTCAATTCCTTCAATTCCCTACTGTTTACACGAGACGATCGATTTTATTTTTTTTAGAAAAGCGCGTGAGGAACGAAGACTTCTTCCTCTTCTTCACGCCATTTTCTTTGGTATTTTCTGATAAATTATGCAAAAACCCTCTTATCAGAACTATCCAAAACCAAGAATTTCAAACCCCCAATTTCAATTTCCCCTCTGCAATTATATATATAATTGAGAGAGTACTCAGATGAATAATAATACGACGTCGCAGTTCATGGACAAGCAGATCATGGATCTATCCAACTCTCAAACCAACAATAGCAACAGTAACGAAGATTTCATCGATTTCATGAACCGCCCATCGGAGGATCATAATAAGAGGAAAGATGATATTGTTCCGAGTTACGATTTCCTGCCGATTCGACCCTCCGGTGGATCAACGTCGCCGACGCCGCTGCGTTCAATGAATTTTGATTCCGGAAATGACGACCCACCGATTAGGACATGGAATTCTTTGGATTCTAAAACGAACTCCTCTTCCGTCAGAGTATTGCCTAACTCCCCCTTTCTTTGTGTTTCACACACACACACACACACGTGCAAATGTTAATTATTATGTATACTTGTGGGTAGGATTGCTTTGGCTTTGATTGGTGGATGATTAGCCTTAGTGTTTTTGTTCTTATTAGGGAATGTGATAATCGAGAACCAGTTGCTTTATAATAACTCGTAATGGGCATTTTGAACTTTGTAGGAAAATGACTGGGCAGTTTACATTTCGCAGATTTCATATTTCTGGTTACGATTGCCATTGCATCTAGAATGGTCGGAACTGGAAATAATATGCTTGTTTGGAGTTGCTTGAGATTACATATGGATTAATAGTTTCTTAAGAGTTTTTTCTTTTTCTTTTTAACACGATTATTGATATTTCAGTGATGCATTTTGAGAGAGATTTCAAAGGGAATTCTTTTGTTACTAATGCTTATAGATCCTAGCTGGCATGATATTTAAAGAACTTGTTATTTTGGAGTTCCAGTACATTTCATTTATATTACGTCTGTTGGAGCTTTAGTGAAGTGAATATAGTCTTGTGATGGGATTGGGAAGTTAAATTGTTAAGCCTGCAACATCTGGCTGAATTGTTTTTGTACTATATTGTATGATGTTCTTATTGCAATTTTCCTGTTTGTTCAGAATTATAGCTCTCTTGGTGCCATTGAACCTGCCAAGGACATTTTAGAGAGGGACCGCAATGTCATTGATGCATCTTTGGTTTCTGAGATTGATAGAGCAATGAAGAAGTATTCTGATAATCTGATGCATGCAATGGATGGTGTTAGTGCAAGACTATCCCAGTTGGAGACAAGGACCCGCAACCTTGAAAATTCTGTGGATGATCTGAAGGTGTCTGTTGGAAACAACCATGGAAGCACCGATGGAAAATTAAGACAGCTGGAGAATATTCTCAGAGAGGTACTCTTTTCTTTGCCTGTATATTTAAGATTGATAACGAATTAGAAGATGAATGCTCTATACTATCACTTTAATCTGTAATTGGCATTATTCCATGTCTATTTTATGGACAAGGAAGTTTATTGGCTCATTTATTTTACAATCTTTTGCTATTGCAACCATTTGTGTGGGTCTTCTGGTCTGAAACTTAATGTTAGTCAATTAAATAATGTATGTGACCAAAATTTTTACACAATATTACTTTTGAATGGAACTCTAATCTTAGTATAAAAACCTAGGTGCATTATGTTGTTCAGGTTATAATCATGTAACCCTCCCTTTCTCATCATTACTATATTTGATTCTGGTTTGACACGGGTAACAAAAGGAACCCACAAGTTAATATGCAGATGCAAATTTCTATAATCAACGTTAGTTAAATTTTAAATGTGAAACTTGACAGCAATGTACAAAATATTTCTTGAAGGTCTTTATACTTAGAATTCTTTTAAGTATACAGAGGCAGATATTCGCGGTCAGGGAGGTCGGTACAGGCATGATATATTGCATCTTAAATTATGTCATTAGTGTGTGAGCAGGATCTAGATTTACCTTGCACCTTTTCAACTCTTGCTTAGATTATGCGTGAAAAATCTTTGCTATTTGAACTGGTCCTCCCTCCGTCGTTTTATAATCCTTATAGGTACCTTTATCTTTTAGTTAGAGGTTGGAGAATGCAAAAACCAGATTTAGTAGGTATGACGACAGCATGGATAAGCTGAACTTGGTTTAGAAAAATTGTCTGACCAAATATAGGTTCTTTCAGAGCAGAACATAATCTTGAAACCGTTCAGAAGTAAGAAACTGGTTTTATAAAAGTCAGTTTTGAGGAGTCTCTGCAATATTTTTTCATTGTTTCGGCCTAAGGATTCTTATATATTTTTTGCTTATTAGAGTACTGAGTTTTTTCCTTGTCACCTACTTAACAGGTCTTTCCCATATAAAATCACTCAACATTTTCTGGAGAGAATTAAAATTTCTGGTTATCTTGAACTTGTTTTGTAGCTTAAGAAAAGCACGTGTGTGTGTGTGTGTGTTTGGGGGTGGGGGGGTGGGGGTGATTTTGACTTAGAGTTGATGTAGGATTCACAGCATCAAGATTTGAAGGATGATCCTATAGCATTCCTTCTATACTGTAAATTAATTGTGGTCATTGCTATTTATGTGTGAGACTTATATTCAATTATCAGCATGGCCATTTATATCAATGCAGAAGGAAGACCAGAAATTGTATGCCTCGTGTTAACTTCTATGCTTATAATATGTTTAAACTTTTATTATAATCATTCTTTCTCCTGGTTATCAAAAAAATACCTGCAGGTGCAAACTGGTGTTCAGTTTATAAAGGATAAACAGGAAATTGTAGAAGCTCAACTGCAGATTGCTATGCTGCAAGTTTCGAAGGTTGAACAGCATGTTGAAAACCCCAACACTTCTCGCACTGATTCTACCCAGCTTGGAGCATCTGCTCATCATCAATCTCACCAGCAGCTTTCTGCAGTTCCTCTTACACAGCCACCTTCCACCACCTCTTTACCAAATGCTCCTCCTTCACTGCCTCCACAGCAGAATCTACAGCCTCAAGTTCAGCTTCCCAACCAGTATTCTCAAAACCAAGTTACTTCTGTCCCTCAGCGAGAGTCTTACTTCCCCCCACCTGGCCAAACTCCGGAAAACCCAAGTCAGCAGTACCAAACACCTCCAGTGCAGCCACAGCAGATCGCCCCTCCATCACCACCCCTACAGCAACAATATCAGTCACCTCCTCAGCAACACTACTCTCAGCCACCCCCACCTCAACAGCAGTACTCTCAGCAATCTCCACCTCCTCAACCACACACTACAATTCCTCCTGTGAACCCCTCTCAACCTCAGCTGCCATTGGGTCGTCATCCTGAAGAAACACCTTATATACAGCCACCTACTTACCCACCGAGCATTCGCCCACCTGGGCCACCTCCCTCTCATCCCTCCAGTGGAGCTCCTCCACCACAGTTTTATGGGCATCCACCCAACACATACGAGCCTCCATCTAGCAGAACAAATTCAGTATATTCTGGTTCTTATGATCCGTCATCTGGTCCTGGGGAACCTTATTATAGTGGCTCGCCATCACAGTATGGCAGTGGCTCCCCTGCGAAACCACTGCATCACTCTTCTTCTATGTCGGGCCAGAGTGGTGGAAGTGGTTATCCCCAACTTCCTACTGCTCGAATATTACCTCAGGTGCTGCCTACAGCCTCTGGAGTCGGTGGAGGGTCCGGTTCTACTGGTAATGGAAACAGGGTCCCAGTTGATGATGTGGTTGACAGAGTGACAAGTATGGGATTTTCAAGAGACCAAGTGAGGGCAACAGTCCGAAAGTTGACAGAGAGTGGACAATCTGTTGACTTGAATATAGTTTTGGACAAGTTGATGAACGATGGAGATGGCCAAGGTCCACGAGGTTGGTTTGGTCGGTGACAGGTTTCTTCTGCACTAATTGTTTGTGAATCAACTTTGCTGGAAGGAGACAATTGCTCATTATTTGAGATTTTCCTGCAACTGTATGTTTTCATATTCCCATTTTTTTTATTGCTTAAATATTACTTAATTAGTCCGTTGTTTATATCCTGCTGGTTCCTTCTGTTGCTAAACCTTACAATGCTTTTGGAGTGTATACTTTTATTGCGCTTTTCCTGTTGTCAAACCTAACAATAGTTAGGCTTCTAAGCATGTAGAAGCTCTTCTAATAACGGTCTTTTCTACATGTCCAGATGTGGTAGTTTAACGCCTGATGTGCAAGATATAAATTTGTTGGGGTATCACTACATGCAAGTGTGGGCATGGTTCGGTTCGATTTTAATGTGTGGGTGTCAACGGTTCGAGTTAGGTTATCTCCAATTCATGAACTTAATCAATGGAAAGCAACCTTTAATTTCATCTGTAAATATGTTATCTTACAATGGAACCATGTAGTTGGATTCCAGAACCAAAATTTCCAAATTTTTGCAGTATAAATTTTGTCACCGTCTTGTAACAAAAGTTATTCTCGCGTCGAAATCCTTGTCAATTCATTTTCAATGTGCTAAAAAAACATTTGCCAAACAACTCCCAAGAGAGAAACGAAAGGAACGCAAAATCAGGCTTGAAGTCTTGATCATGTCAAATCAATTCTTTCCATTCGGCATCATCTACAATAGCATTGGACTAACCTGGACATGTAGTTAGTGTGCCAATTCATGATTTATGGGCGGCCAAACCACGTTCTCCTTTTTTTGTTTTTTAAAGAAAGAATATTGTTAGGCGGAAATTCGGGAATTTATAGTCAATTCAATTATATGACGGTAAAAATATATTCAAAACTGTCGATTGCATTGCTTTACGAAAGAAGAATTTTGGAAAAAAGTAGCACATTTTGGACGGTTGGGAATTATGAATATTCCACTTACCATTAAAGCAAAATAAAGGTACAATTTGTCTTGAGGGGCCAAGGCGTAGACTCCAGGATTAGTTGCCGAAGGTGGACACCTGGGTATCAAAAAAAAAAAAAATAAAGGTACAATTTTGAATTGTCGACAATAAAGATAACTGGAGTATGAATTTAGTAATTAGATGCATTCATATTCAAGTCAATGTATCTTGTTGTATGTTGACTTTAAAATTTTATCGAATATTTTGGTTAACAAAATCTGCTAAAATAAAATTGATTAGTGAGGCTCGCCACCTCCGTTCTCAACTGACGAACAAATTAGAACGTCGGAAACTAGAAATAAGATGAAATAGGGATTAGGGAGTGTGTTTTCTCCTTCCCTCAAGGTGGGATAATCTCCGTACATATACATAGCAGTGACAATGGGCCGAGCCAACTTGACCTACGAGGTCGAGTTTTTTTTTTTTCACATTTTTTACGAGCCCATGAGCCGGGCTCGTGAACTTTAGACTTGTCATGGGCTCGTGAACTTTAGACTTGTAGGCCACTCGCGAACTCGACAAGCGAGATCCGACGAGCTACTCGATCCTTTTGTCAGGGAAAGTGAGATATCAACATGACCTATGGTGTCATCGTTCGAATCAAGCAATTTCTCATGAACATTATACCTATGATACTCACCTTTTACTTAATCCGAAAATCAATTTTCGTGTTCAATAAATAGAAGGGTGCCACTATCTATATATACAATTGTTATTTATTCATCCCATTCTATATTCATCACTTTAAAAATATTAAAATTAAAAAAAATTATTTTTATTCACGTCAAATTTCAATATTGTCCTTATTAAATTAATTTATTTAAACGCTACAAATCCACACAAATTTTATGCATTCATCACACCCTAAATACATCCCTAATACAATTTCAATTTTTTTTAAAAAAAAATCACTATATTCCTCCAAACGTTAATCTAAAGTAATTGAGAAAAGAATACTTCTATGTAGAGCTAAAAGCCATCAACGGTGGGCGGCAAGACTCCATCTTCTAACACGGTTTTTTTTTTTTTTTCCTTTCAAAAACAAAAATAAATACGGATGAGATTTGTATTTATGTATTTCCTCAATTGGCAATACTAAATTCATCAAATTCACAATAAAACATAATTCTTACTTTTTCGAATTCTTCTTCATATATTGTTATGTCTTCATGTATTTCCTCTAATGATAATTGTTACACCCCAAAATCAGAGGTTCCAAATCAACGATCCACTTGAGCTGCCATGCAAGCAACATGTCCACGTGGACAGTCACGCCCGCCCAAAAGTTAAGTTGACGGTAAACCGGTTGGAAGATCTTCAGAAAATGTTAAAAGGCCAAAGTCAACTCAAGTTATAGCTATCCGAGGCTTTTTCAAGAACCGAAGCACTGTTCGACCAACGTCCCTTCAGCCTTAATATCGGGGGCCTACTTGAAGCCCTTCTATGCAAATGCAGAGGCTTCTTATGTACCAGCGCCGAAGCTCCCATAGCCCTGTGCAAAGGCTCGACGAAAATATCCAAGGAACTCTTCTTCAAAGGCTGACCCTGATCGAGCAGAATCCGACGCTGCCTGTCATTATGGATCTGGAGATCCTTTAGAAGTGATTAATGAGACATGTAATAAAGAGTGTCAGTATGCTAGCCTACCACTAAGATGGCAAACCCTCTGCCAAACATTAATTGTATGGAATAGACATTGACGAGAGGCTTTGAGTCCGAAGATACCGCCACGTGGATTTGATCCAAGGGCTTTCACGTCGGATAGACTAGTATAAATAGCTTCTCTTTGTATAGAAAAAAGGTTGGCATCTGCATCTGGGAAAAAGACATGAAATAATAGATTCATCTTGTGAAACCTTTTGTAATATTTTATATACTTGGTTCTTTACAGATTTCCGACAAACACAATAGTAAATATATCAAGATTCCAATACGAACGTGTTATCATTCGATATCATATATATCCTTCCACATAGTTTAGTAACAAAAGAGAGATTTAATATGGGAAATCGATTGGGTGTTCGTTGATAGTGCGAATATCGTTGTAATGATACCATCGAGATTCGTACATCTTTGTCTCTTGCTGGAAAGTGCCTCCCGTATCCAATCCAGTCAAACTATCAATTCCATTCCAGTAGAAACGCGTCAAATCCGTACTTGACGTGACAAGAGTGGGCCCGAAATCTGTTGAATTCATTTTTTGAGGTCAACAATAATCATTCTATTATTGTTTTGATTTCAAATGACGATATTTTATGATTTTAGTTGAATATGATATTTTATTATTTTAGTTGAAGATGATATTTTATGATTATTAGTTTTAGTTAAACACAAATTCAAAAAGAATATAAAATGTTTTAAAAGAATTTAATGAAAATAAGTATTAGTAGATGAATTTAGAACGACATTTTTTTGTCTAATTTTATATATATCTATTTAGGTAAATTTACATAAAACTAAAAATATAATATAAAATTTATATGTCTCATATGTATAGGTTTTTTTGGAAACCAGTGATGTCAGTGATGTATAGGAGTGGTGACTAATATTTATTATCCGAAATATCTTATATTTAAAAATAAGAAATTCTAAAGCACCAATTAAAAGACGTTATTGGTAGGGTGAATCATATTTTATTTGTATTACCATAAAATATATCCAGTTTGGAGGAGATTTTCAATAGGATTTTAATGAAAATTTAGATTGTTGGAGCGAAACTTAGCAAAATCTGTAGTGTAAATTTGAGCCGCAATTATTGACCAAATTTTAAAAAATTGCCCAGGTACCCTTTTGTTATTTAATTCGTTCTAAAAGGCATTTGTGATAATTTAGCAAATATAGAATCAAAAATTGTGGCCGGAGAGGATACCCACATTTTCAAACGGTCCAAATTTTCATTAAAATCTCGTGAGAAGGCGCCTAATGTAATAAAATTTCATAAATAGGAAATTATAAAAAATCAGGTGCAAAGTTTATTTATTCAAAAATCAGGTAATATATTAAAACTCTAATTAATACATAATCCCAAACAAAACCTAAATCATTTTTCTTCTACCTCCTTCTCTTCGATTATCGTCTCTCTCTCTCTACCCTCTCCCATACCGCCGCCGGAGTGGAGCACCGGCGTCGCCCAGATCTCCCTCGCAGACACACCTCTGCCTCACAAACGTCGGAGACTGCATTGCTCCTCCCTTCCCCTCTCCCTCACAGATCACGTCGTCAGAGACTTGCCATCTTCTCTGCCATTCCCATTTCTTCTCCTTTCTATAGCTATCTGGTACTCAACCCATTGTCGTTGCAGTGAACGGTAACATCACACGACGCTGCTGTGCGATGCTTTCATAGCAGCGTCGCGATAGGTGGTGGATGTGTGTGTGTGCTGTGGGTTTGTGTGATGTGGCGGAGTGGAGTTGTGGTGGTGGTTTAGTGGTGTTGGGGAGTTTTTAAGTGTTTTTTGTTGGTTGTACAGGTAGATGTGTTGGTGGCTATGGTGGATCGACGACGATTTTGGTGAGTTTGTGGGGGTGGTGCATTGTTGTGTGTGTTTGGTTGGGTTTTTGGCTGTGATTGTGGTCTGGTGGCTGTGGTGGTTTCTGGCGGTGGAGACGTTGGTTTTGTTGGTAAGGTTGTGGGTTGGGTATTGTTGGTTTTGTAGGTGGGGGTGTCGACGGTGCGATCTTGACGATGGTGGTGGTGGCGCGGTGGATAAAATGTGACATGTAATTTGAATGATATGTGACCTCGAAATAATATGTGACCTACAAAATTTTTGATCCGTGACCACGAAATCACATGTGACCAATTAATTTGACGATATGTGATCAGTAAATAAATTTGTAACTTATAATTATGAATTTGTGACTATTAATCACAAACTGCGACTTTATTATCAATATTAGGGTTATGTTGGGTTGTGTGCCTAATTTACGAAAATCAATTAGATCTCATGGAGTTCTGTCTCGGCATATGCTCACTATATTATAATTTTTGAATACAATAATTTATCGTAATGTGCAATTTTCATAAATTGTAAAAATTAGCAATTTTTTTTTTAGCCCCAATCTTTTAAAAAAAATAGAAGAAGAAGAAAAAGAAAAAAAAATCCTAAAAAAGGGAAATGAAACCTTGGTTAAGACTTTGGGGAAAAATCAAAAATCAGGTGTATAGTTTACACCAATTCACAAATCAGGTTTATAGTTTGAAAAATCAAAAATCAGTTTTTTTTTTTAAATTCTAATATAATATAATTAACCCACCCCTACCGCTTCGAGGACTATTCCGGCGACTATTCCGACCACCACTCTTCTTCGACGATTATTTCAGCGATCGTTCCGACAATTACTCCGATTCCCGCAAATATTCCGATGATTATTCCGACGACCATTTCGGTTACATATTTACAATTTAATTAGTCACATATTATTTTTTAGTCACAGGTAATAATTTTTATAGATCACAGATTATTTTACGGTCACATCTCAAAAATTTTGTAGGTCACATATTTCAAAATTAGTTGGCCACAGATCAAAATTTATAGGTCACACGGTCACATATTTCAAAATTAGTTGGTCACAGATTATATTTTTAGTCACAAAACCAAAATTACAAACAATCTTCATCCCCCGTCGTCGTCGACGTCGTCGCCAACAACAATACAATACCACGAACACATCACCACCACAACCACCAAACAAGATCTAAACCTACCAACCCACCACACACTCCATGATTGGTCAAAAACTATGCACCCATGCCGCCAATACCACCGTACCACTACCAACCAAATTTGAATCCAACACCTCAAACACTAATACAACAAGCATCAACACCACCACCGTTCACAGCACACACACCCACTGCCTGCACATACCTACTGAACGGCAGCCGCAAACGGCACAACCCCCAAGAACGGCACACAATCCCGCGAACGCCAACATCGTTGCCTTGAACGGAGCAGCGACGCTGTGGCGACCGCAGCGTCGCGCGACGCTGCTCCATTCAAAGCAGCGTCGCTACGCAGAGGTGGAAGGGGAAGGGGAAGGGGAAGGGGAAGGGGCGGGGGGAGGGAGAAGGGGAAGGAGGCAGGAGAGATAAGGAAGAGAGTGATGGGGTAAATAGTGATAAATTAGGGTTAGGTTTTAATATATTACCTGATTTTTGAATAATGAAATTCGGTCCTTGATTTTTGAATTCCAATTTTTAAACCCCTGATTTTTCGTAATTTCCCTAAGGCTTTGGCCCTGAAGTTGCGGTTCCATCTTTCAAATCAAATCAATCACAATTAAATTATTGTTCACACTGGACTTGCGAGGTAGGGTATCTTGTGTTGGACCACCTGAACTTGACTAAAGGTGTTGCTCGATAAGGGCCCATATTGAGAGACTGACCTGACTGATTATATATTGTAGCCCATCATGGCCGAAACTAACTGAGCGTGCAATAACACTCACATCAATTTTTTTCCTTCAAAAACATAATCACGTCTACTATTTTCTTTTTGGCCGACGATAGACTCCAATTGATCGCAAAAATATACTATCATTGCACACATGTAATATATCCAGTAACATCATTGCAAAGCTGACACAATTATCAAAACATAAGTCACACATTACTTAAATGGGTGACACGAAATTGAGATTTGGTCATAATTATTAGGATTTCATGAAACGTGTCCACTGTTTATATTATTATCAGTTAAATATATATGGTCACAAATCGCGCAACACAATATTTGTTACGATTGACTTCCTTGCATCGATAACAATACACATCAGTCGGACATACAATTATATGTCACACGAATTTTCTACATTCTGTAAGTTTCGTGAATTATGGTCTCTACGTTGTTCATCACAAAATTAAACAGACTGAAATTACCTTGTGAAGCTTAAAGTGACAAAATAATTGTTACAATAAGAAAAGATTAAGAAATTTTAACCACAATTAAAAATTGTGGTGACTATATAATTACCCTTCGTCAAAAAATAATTAGTGATAGGGTTGAAACTAATTTTTATCCGTTTACAAATCCCGGTTTCTTTGGCCCAAAAGTTGGTTTTCCATCCACCGTATCAATCACTATTAATATTTAATAAGCTAAATAGCAGCAAATATCCTCAATCTTTCACTTCTTTTGCAATTTCACCCCTAACATCTTTTTTGGACAACAAACCCAAAATACAAAAGATGACAGCAAACCAAGGAGAAATCTTACTTGCCTATCGCAAGTAATAGTGGTGGTAAAAGAAGGTCTAGCGTCAAAGATAACAAAGTCAATAGCAGTGAACTAGATCCGTCAACGAATAAGAAGAGAATCTCCTAATTTTGGTGGGAATGGATGTCGCATAGTGGTGGTGACAAGGTGGTGTGTTTGTAGTAGTAGTGCAAGCATGTAGTGGGAGGGTGGGTACAGAGGTAGAGAAGATGTGTATATATTTTCTTATTAAAATCTTTAATTTTTGTACTACTTTTTTTAATTTTTATTTTTAATAACACAACTAAAAATATTAAAAAATGATGATTTTACCCTTTTGAATTTTTGAATATTCTAGTCAATAAAGTTTGCCTAAGAAATTTATGGATGGAAATCACCCATGATGACTTAGCTGTTCAAATAAAGAAGTTGGGGACGAAGTTGTAAAAGAAGGGAAAAGGTTGGGAATGTTTGTTACTATTTACCCCGTTTTCACTCTAATTGCACTTTGGAATTGGGCCCAGGTGGGGTATACCATCTTGGGCCACCTGAGCGTAATGAAAGGGTTTGCTGGACGGTTAGAAGGACCCATATTGAGAGAGAGACGATGGGACTGATTCTGAAATTGTAGCCCAAAAGTAACCAAGTCCAAGCGTGCAATTTGAGTCACATCAATTTTCCCTTTAAAACCTCATCAATTTTGCTCTTTTCTTTTCCATTTTGAAACAATTTTCATAACAACTATATATATACAATTCATAAAAGAATTGACTTGGCAAGCACAAGCAGTGAACCGTGTAGTTCAATTACACAACATGACTAAATTAAATGTCTTTTAACTTGAGAAATAATCGGGCAAAGGATACAATATGCTTGAAATTGATCCCTGCCTAGTACCTATTGTTGACTTTGTGTGCAAGAGACAAATAAGAGCTGCACAACTGAAAAAGACGAACTAAATAATTTGAATATCGACCCACAAACAAAGACAAAAGTAAAGGAAATAATCAAAAGTGAGATGGCATGAGATAATGTCCAACGTCGATGTGGCAACGTGTGGCGTTGTCGCTATGGGCAAGAGATCTGAACCCTAGTTCTAGTCCTCGACGTGGTAACTATAAACTGTGTCGGGAATGCTTTTTAGTTTGGATGCTCCCCTCGACTACTGAATTTGATTCACACAAAAACTCTTATAGTGAAATCTCGAGTTGGGATAAGTCCCACAAGATTTGATTGTACTAAGTATTTTTCGTGAATTATCATGTAATGTAGTTTTAATTAGTTTGTCATTTAAACCAGTTTATCTCTAATTAGGGTTTTGAACTCAATAAAACACGGCAAATGATTTGGTTCTTAAGCATTATCTTATCGTATTAAAGTGTAACAACCACATATATATAGTTATAAGCCATTTCCGGATGAAATATTACAAGCACGACGTACATATGTCCTAGTCGAGGACCAATTATTTTGCACTCCCATTATAATAACACTCCATTGTCCTACTCATAACAAGTCATACATATAAATGAAACAAGAAGCATATGAAATTGCACCTTCTTCCTAATAATGGTCACAACATGCTTCTTCACCAACCCAAGATTTAATACTAGGTCTTTATATATCTTAATTACATGCTCTTGGAATCATTTGAAGAGTCATTATTCCATGGAGAAGCATGTGGATGAAGCAATCCCGGATTCGACTCTCCTCCGTCATACTGAGCATTAAATGTTGAATTGGACATAACTGGATACGAATGTGATACATCATATAGCATCAAATCTGCATTTGTAGCATCTAGTTCCTTTTGGAGATGAAGGACTTGCCTTTGAAGAACAGATATTGCTCCAACACAGCCATAAACAGGATCTTTTAATCGCGCCTCGGCTTCATATGCAAGAGAATTCACTGCATCTTCTCTCTGATGAGGGGGGATTTCATTTAGCAATTTGCTAACATTGCTTGCCCCAAATATTTTGTGTACATTGGCGAATTTAGTTGGCTCCTCGGGAGGAAAATATGGAGCAAAAGTGCAACTTGGCAAGCATTTTCTCCTTAAGAATTTGCAGGCAGCACAAGGAGGGTTTGAATAGCTGGAAGAAGCCATTTTACTGCAAATTGAATTATATAAGAAGGCCAATCAATTCTCAAAGTCACATAAAAAAAAATGGTACTATTCACTTGAAAATTAATTATTATGAGAAAAATAGTTTTCTCTTGGCCAAACTTATCTTTCAAGAAATCTAAATTAGGGTGATAGAATCATAGATAAAGTGGACATATCTGAATGGCCATGTAATTTTTGCGAAACCATTCATCAAAATTAGGAAAAAATGTGTCTAAAAAAGAGAGAGCGCGTTCTATGAGAACAAACTCATCTAGAATATGAACATGGAGTTATCGGTGGTCAAGATACCTCTTACCGTTTTGTAGTGGTCTAGCTATACCATAAGAAAACTCGAAGATTGACAAGAAAACTAGTAGGATCAAACAACAGATAAACAAGTATGCAGGTCACAGGGAAATCATCTTGGTACAAAATCAAAAGGATTGGCCAGAAAATTAGTAAAATTCAAATTGAAATATCAAATATATAAGCCTAGCTAAGAGATCAAATTTCTAGCTAATTGATTAATTTGTTTCTGTGTTTCTTCCTCCTATGATCTGTACAGTACATATCCATTGATAATTGAAAAACACTTGTCCTTCCATAAATTCATAGGAGTTTTGTGAAATAAAGAATCATACAAGTCACAAGAAGATAAATAAATTACTTTAGATTACTTCTAAATAAAACTCAATCCAATAATTAAATAAAATAGAAACTTGATAGTATAAATGTTCAAATCCGAACCACGTAAATTTAGTTAATTCCTCATGAGTTGCGCCTTATAAGTGATTTTTCTTGTTAAGAGTAAAATCTCACACTTGAATACAAAAAATAAAAAATTAGTACATAAGAATTTAGACTAGTCGAGAAGTTGACAACTCGATATTACTGGTGCATTCCATTGTGTATATTATTATTCTATATAATGATGCATTAACCAAAAGTCAAGATCATACTGCGACACATATATATCTTACTTCATCAATCTGTCCTGCAAAAAAAATGCGAGTCAAAATTGGGAAAAAGATGGATCTCAAGGAACGAATCCAAATTATAAAGAACCCAGCAAAATATTTACCTCCTTTTGCTCTAATACACCGAATCAGCAAGAAAGGGAACGAGGGTTTTCTTCTTTTATAAAGAAAGACAACTTAGTATATTTTGTTTCGAGCTTCTTCGCAATTCACATTGATTCTTTTAAGGATGATGCTATCAGACAGACATAGCAAACTAAAGATTTTAGGATTTAATGTTGCTAAATGTTAGAGAAGAAAAGGGAAAACCCTAGTAGCAAGAAAAAGGATGCACTGTAATACAAAGGTAAGGAATTATGATGAGTTTGGTGAATGGTGAAGGAATGTCAAGTTAAAGCCTTTGCCATAATTAATAGACCTAAAATAATTAATTAAATAATGCTGAATGTGGCCCCTCTTCGTTTTATAAAAATAATCACAAGAAAAGTAGAAATGTAAATCCTTTTTTATTATTTATAATTAATGTTTCCATTTTGTAATTTATTGTAGTCATAATCAAGTAAAACAAATCAAGAGGTGGAATTAATGCTAGTTACTTCCAAAATCATGCTTATTTCTTAGATTCTATGATTTTATTTTCTTATTTTTTTTACTTAGCCCTTTGTTTGGTGGAGATTAAAATAAAAATAAATTGTCTACGTTTTAGTAAAGTCTACTAAACATAGTTGAGTTGAAAAACTATGTGAATTTAACAAAAATGTTCAAATTCGACTTCTTATAACAGTCGAGCTGAGCATGAAGGATCCCAAAAACGTATTTTAGCCCTAAAAATATCGTATGAAAATATTTACTTACATAAATTTAAATGAAGTTGAATTCCTGGATATATTTGTTGCTTCAATTATTGAATTATCCAGCAACATTATCTACAAATATCAATTAATTTGATATATATTGTCTTAAACCCAATGTCGATAATTCAATATGTGTTCATGAAAGGACACATAATTAGAAAATCCAATGGAAGTATCTATCCTTTTCGATTTACTTCATTTTATGTTTATGTACACGAGTTGCATGTAATAAACATATTTATACTGGTGAACAGTGACAGCTCCAGAATTTTGAGTGAGCACGAACGGTCATTGACCGTCAATCGTAATAAAATATTGAAAATTAAATATAATTATTATTTTGCTAAAATTAAACATATATAATTTTATTATATATATGAAGAATGTTCACCAAATGACATAGTGGTCAAGTTTCCTATAAATCAAAGAAAGAGTATAGGTTTGAATCCTTATAATTGCATTAAAACCACTAAAACAGAATATATATTTTTATGTTAGATTTAGTTTAAAAATTCAACAAATGTCATAATTGTCGAGTATTCAATAATCTTAAAGGGGGTCACATGTTCAAATATCCTCCATATTGCATTAGTTTTGCTAAAAATTAAAATTATACAATAAATTGGTTTGAAAGGAATTCGATCCCTGGACCTCCAATTTGTATGTACAACCTCTAACCAACTGCGTTTAGGGATGTTAATTTGACTTGTCGGCTCTAGCCGCCCGTATTTCGGCTCGGAAAAGCCCGAGTCGGTCGGGCCAAGCCTAGTGCCTTGTGTGGCCTATATAGAATTATATAAAAAAAATTAAAATGGAAGGGGGGAAAAGGGTAGCTGTGTAGCTACCTTTGTATTATATATATATATATATATATATATATATAAATCGGACCGGCCCCGTTGAGGCTATAGCCAAAGCTCGAGCGACGCCGCAATTTTTTTTGAGCCTTTATTAGGCTCGGCTTGGGCCAAAAAAAGCTTGAACCCATTTTGCTCGGGTCGAGCCTGAGCTTTGAATTTCGGCTCGTGGTTCGGCTCGACTCGTTGTCACCCCTAACTACGTGACAAGCAATATTTTGAAAATAAAATGAATCACCGAATATATAACACAAAACTTTTATCTACTATCAACAAAAAAAAAAAAAAATGTTCCCGACGGATCCAAGCACGGGCGGCCGTCGGAGTCGCCGGGTGCTAGGTCCGTCCCTGTTTGTGAAGAACATGCAATTTGGGGATAACAATTAGAGTTTGTTTGACACCCATTCTTTTGAAGAATGAGTTTTTGAATAGTGATTGATATAAAGAATGTGTGGTTAAAAAGTAAGAAGAATTTTTGGGTTTATGTGTAATATTATTTTATTTGAAAAATGTGTGGTTAGAAATGAGTACTGTAGAAAAATGAGAATGAGATAAAAAAAATTGGTGTCAAACGGGAGCTTAATGTTGTGATAGGCACCTTAAGCTTGAATTCAAATTGAGTTTTCATCGATTGTTACTGAAGTTACTTATCAATTACGATAATCTGCAATATCTCAACCTGGGTAAGAAAGGAGTTCAAGAATCTATGTTCTTTTATAAGGGCTAAAATCGTTTATTTTGGCTTTTTGCACCCAATATTGTAGAGTGGATGGACATCTCCCTTCAAGTTGTACACGACTTTCATTGAATGTGGCTTCAACTGAATTTTAAATGTGTGTGTGTGTGAGATCAAATATGATATTCTACTTGGTCACTTTAGAGTATTGGTAAACAAGAGTTCTAATTTCACTTTGATTTGCCCCAAACCCCACCCTTGTTATTTTCGATAGACCAAAGAAGAAACATTGTACATATCTTGTTTTCTACTCCCTCATTATTTTCCCTTAAAAGTTGTCCACAAATACTTTGTTGAAAATTAGAAATCCTAATTTTACACCATCGAGAACAATAAAATCTTAAAAAGAAAATAAATACACAAAAAACTACTTGTAGATGTTCGTCTTAATATGAAACTAGATTCTCTTCTGTATTGCAGTAATTCATTATGATGGAAAAAAAAATTACAAGAGAAAAATTGCAAACTATTAGGATTATACAATTTAACACATTGAACTTCTAACATGTTAATTAAGTGTGGTGTACACATGATAAGTGTTAATTAATAGGTCTATGCTAACATGTGGTCACTCGAGACTAAAATATTATTGCGCCATGAGTTTGGACTATATGGCGTGATTTTCTTTAATGGCATTGAAGGAAAAGATAGGTATATACATGAATATAGAAATTAAGAGTCAGTTCTCATGATTGTAAAGCACTTGCTTAGCCTAGTAAAGATGTTCTAGACATTTCTCTATGGGTACATGAATCTATATTGTTATCTTATCATACGTAATCATTGGTGTGTGACAAATAATAATTCCATACCTTTTAATCATAAGATATTTGGCTGTTAAACCGTCTTGATCATTTACTATTATATGATGAACCATTTAATCTAAAAATTTAAGTGACTAGACAGTATTATGATTATATCATTTGAATGTTATCTTCAACATATCTCATAACGTATAGACGGGATTTTTTTTCCAACAAAGCATAATGAGTGTACAATTAACTTAAATGAGTGGCGGAGAGGCTTGAACCGATAATTTTTGCCTGCCTTGATATCATGTTATGTACAAATAAGAGTCATTCATTATTATTTATAAAGGGAGTTTTGGTGTTTTCCATTTCTAGGGCAATTTTTCGGCATATCAAATAATACGACTTGTTTACCTAGCATGGTAATCTACAATGAAATAACATCACATATGTATTATTTAAATATTATTTTCAAGATTCTAACTTTAGATCATTAACGTAAGATAAAGAAAATGCAATGATCAATTTTTCAAAATCGTTATCCTAAGTTGCAGTATGTTGGTGGGATAGAATCTTGCAATCTCTTTGCTTGCGGGATACGAGTGGAAATGTGTGAGAGAACTTCGCAACATAATCATGTGTCGCAGTGAAAAGTTACATATTGGGTTTGTTACCTCATGTAATCAATCCACTTGTAGAAAAGATGGGATTCCTAACTAAAACAATCGAAAAAGTCACAAATGGAAGTAACTAGCTTTGTATATAGATGATTAGTATTATATATCATCAAAGATATCTCTAACAGTTTCCAACCACCATTAAAAGACAAAAGTCAAAATTGTTTATTCCATATCTCCATCAAAGATTATTATGTGTTAAATGAATCGAGGTTTGTTTCCATAATTGACTAAGGAAAAAAAAAAAGAACTTAGGGCCCGTTTGATTGCAAAAGTGAAATTTGGGTGAAAAAAATAAAATTTAATTACGGGGAATTTAATTGTCTAGAATTTGTTTGACTAAAAATTATAATTAATTGTGTTTGATTGATATAATTTTTCACCAAAAAAATATTGAAAATTATAATTTTTTCATGGGAACTATCAATTAAAGTGATAATTTTTTTGAGAAAATTACCTCAAAACCTACATTTAAAGATTACATTTCAAAAAACAGGGGATTAAGTTTTATTTTCACAAATCAGGTGGTAAATAAAATTAGTTAGAATAATAAATTAAATCACCACCTAATCGATAACTAAAATCACGCACCCCACCCCCACACCACCCCCAATCCAAAATCCTCAAATCGTTTCTCGATTTCTCTCTTCTCCAATCTGTCTCTCTCCATCCATCATCTCATTCTCTCCTCATTTTCCACCGACAACCACCGTGGAACAGCGTCGTCGGGATCGTGTCGTCGCAACCACAACTGCAACGATTTGGCCACAGGCGGGTGAGTTCGTTGTAGACCCACCACCCCAATGCTCTGACGACGACTGTGCAAACACCATTTGCGGCGTTGATGAACAGAGGAGCATCGCCTGGCTTCGTCGCTGCAGCGAGGAGCTGCTGCTGGCAGCATCGTCACTGCAGCGACGAGCTACTGCTGGTAAAGTCGTCACTGCTTGCTTCACTATTAGGGCTGGGTGGAATGTAACATTTAATTTTTAATTCTTGAAAACATTTTGTGACGACTGTGCAAACACCATTTGCGGCGTTGATGAACAGAGAAGCATCGTCTGGCAGCGTCGTCGCTGCAGCGACGAGCTGCTGCTGGCAAAGTCATCACTGCTTACTTCACTATTAGGGTTGGGTGGAATGTAACATTCAATTTTTAATTCTTGAAAACATTTTGTGATGATTCAGAAAAAAAAAAATCCGAACTCCACCAAGGGAGCTTGAGGAACGTGATGAAAACTCATATCTCGTGCTTTTAGGGCCAATTGAGGTGACACTGGCTAGTTAGCCATTTGGGTTTCACTTGAAGGTAGAACTGTGGCGGTAGGGGTTGTGTGTTGTGTTTGGCTGGTTGTATGTTTGAGTTTGGGTTTGATCTATAAGTGGAATGGTGAGGATGTTAGTAGTGGAGGAAGGGTTGGCGGTTTGCCTAATTGTTTGAGTTTCAGTAGTAGTTAGAATTGTGGGGATTGTGTTGGTGGTAAGGTTAATTGCCTTCTCAGTTGTTTGATTGTGACCAATTGTGACCTATTTTTGTGTTGATTGTGACCGATTGTGACTTGAGATTGACCCGGACACAGACGGACACAGTCAACACAAATTTCGTCACATTTAGTCACATTGAATACAAATTTGGTCACAATTAGTCACAGACAGTCACACTGCCAATTTTTTTTTCCGGTAATTTTTTTAGGAAGTGGAAACAGTGATGGGGTGGTGGTAGGTGGATTCATGGGGTGGGTGTGATTTCAAATTTTTAAATTTCTAGAAATTTTTAAGTCGTCGGACCGTCGCCGGAACAGTCACCGAACTGTCGCCGAAGCAGTCACCGAAGTGGTGCCAGAGTTGTTTGAGAGATGGAGGGAAAGGGGTGTAGTGGGTAATGGGGTGGGTGAGGTGTCTAGGGTGTAAATAATTAATATATATTATATTATAATTTAATATTTAATAAATCTATTTATCACCTGGTTTTTGAAATAATTAAACAAATTTGTTAGTTTTGAAAAGTAATTATTATATATAGGATTTGTGTATTGTTCCCTAATTTTTTTTACTATTGGATCTAGAATTTATTCCAATTGCAAAAAAAAAAAAAAATTACCATACCAAATATCATTCGTTTGACTTTATTTTTCATGAAAATTGTCAATTAAAGGGATATAATTTATTACAATTGGAAATAGAATTCTTTCCAAAAAAAAAAAAAAAGTAGCATGGAAAACCAAGAATTAGATGAAAAATGAATTCCGTGAAAAATTTAACCTACCAAACAATCTAAACGTTAAAAAATGAAAACGAATTCCAACTTCCCTAGAAAGTTTCGTGCTATCAAACAAACCTTATTTCAATAAAAATAGAAGTGGTTCTTGACATACCTAGAAGAATACTTTATGCATTCTTATTAGATTGCAATCCAAAAGTTATGAATAATTTGGAGTAATAACACTAATCAATTGAAGTATGGTTCTAATGATTAGATAGACAATTATTGGTCCTTGATGAGTATTTAATACCCCATCAAATATCATACACATTTCATAAAATATGTGTTTTTATAGGACACTGAATTCTCAAAAGATAGGGCATCAGAGTAGGTGACCACAACAAATAATCGCTGATTCTCCAAGCAGGCATCAGATCATATACTGTCATCTTCTGTAGCAAAATTCTATCCAATTCTAAGGTTTCCATGAAGAATAACATAAATGGAAAAGAGACAAGTATATATACAATGAAATGTACACTAATAAAAGCCATTGAGTGCATGTACATTACACAGTTTGGGAGTAAGCAACATGCGTTAAGTTGACTGTATAAGTATAACAAAACAATACCATCTAATCCTTCATATATATACTAAACAGTAACTATAAATAAATAAAACAATGAGGAAGTTCAATCAAGAAACCAGAAAGTAGTCTCAAATTGTCTCTTCAATGACGGAGGGTTTAGCACAGATGAAGGGCTTTTCATTTCAGCTTCTGGAGTTTTCTCTAAATTTTTATTTACTTCAGAATTAAATAAAATTCTTTTCTTCTGGGATTCAGGGGTACCAATTTCGTGCATTCAACTTGATCTGGGCAAGTTAACATGGGATACATCGTTTGAAGTCCATTTTTTAGTGTCACTCTTTGTAGATAATGTTTCATCCACAAACAGCTTTCCATGTTCCATTCTTGGCAATGCCATGACTCTCTTCCGAATTGAGGGTGGAGATATTGTGTTTGAATAACAACTGCTCTGGATGTTCCAAAAACAAATCTAACAAAGATATGAAGGAAATAAGATGCAGAAATCACAATAGAAGGAAGCACTCTCACCAACATGAAAAGGGGTTAAAACTATTTTTCCAACTTATTGATTGACTTTCACTTTTATTTGGGTTTAGGCACGCCATGTCTCCATTAGTTATGTTAATGAAATGATGTGGCTTGTGGAATTGATGATACGGCTTATGGAAACAATGATGTGGCATTAGAAATTGATTTGGTTGAGAACTCGCATTGCAAAGGATAAATATAGTGAACATCAGCGAGTTAACAGATTTTAATGCCACATCATTACTTCTGTTAAATAATTAACAGGGACAAGCAGAGTGTCTAAACTGAAATAAACGCGAAAGTTGAGTGACTTAGTTAAAAGAAAAAAAAAATGATCAAGCAAAATGATACTAGTGATAACAGTGTTTTTAACCCCAAAATAAGAATTAGTAGGAATATAGTATCAGTTGGATATGCATAATTTGTTGTGTATCTAACTGTGAAAGCATCTGAACAGGTTGCAATCTTCCCTATCTCTGTTGGGAACCTTGAGGAAATATATTTTGAGAATTTTGATTAGAGTTGTAGCAGTGAAGGTTAAAGCATCATAATCATGTTTGCTAGAGAGGATTGGATAGCAATCGATAGTATCGAAGAACTAAAGAAGAAAGTTAAAACCTTAAGCATTCCTTCCAGTCCTCTCCAGTAGTGATTTCCAAGCATGCAACAAAAGGCTTACCAATCAACTGCAGTGACTTCTCCGTCATGGCTTTTCAAAGTGATAGGATCCATGTAAGGTTTACTCACCTGCTTTGACATGGTTAATGGAGTTAAACTTAGATATACAAAAAGTGGAAGAAAGTATCTGTAAAGAAATTAACCTGCCATATATAGGCATTTCCATCACCAGAACCACCGAGTATATGAGATGCATCAGGACTAATTAGTGACTGTAAATTCACCAATTATGAGATATGTCAGCAATGGAGTAGTATGCAACTGAAGCATTAAACACCTTACCATTAAATAAATCAATACCTTAACAACAAATGATTCAATTCGACCTCCAGAGAAAGTTTTATGGCCCCCTTTTCAAGCTGAAGTACATTATACATGCATATTCTGAAAATGAAATATCATAATCAAACAAAGAATATTAACATTTACATATTTACTTCCTTCTTTGTTATTATCTCAGTTGATCCTGACAGTACGAAAACATTTATTATGTGTGCTTTCGTGAAGAAGCAAATCTGCTGGTTTCAATTATAGAGGCAAAGTAAGTTCACCTGTGATCCATGCACGAGGCTGTGATAAATACTCCATTCAAATCTTGAGACAAGCTAGATATGCCGTGTAATCTCTTTTCCTGAACAAGAACAAATTAATATTTTCCCCCAACCTTTTGAAAGTGCAACTAGACTTTAATTTTTACAGCACTACAAATAGAAGGATATGTGTATGTGCGCATGCGCGCGTGTGTGTGAATTATTCCATTTGAGGTATTTCATGTATCAAAACTCTAGATTATATACCGTTAATAGCTCTATAGACGTGCAAATCATAAGGAATGCAATGCAGAACTCATAGAACTCACTATTTTGTTATGGGGATTCTACGACAATGAAAGTGTTCAAAAGGACAACAATAAGTACAGGCGCTTGTTATGCGAAGCAAGACTAACCTTTGCACTTGACTCGTAATAAGGGCATGCCTGAGAAACTGGACCTTTGAGATGCCTTGTGTCCCAGAACTTAATTACACTGAAATTAAAGGCGAAACGAATATAAAATTATCTATATCTCAAGATAGTAATAAACCAGATGAACTTATCATCTGTACTTTCAAGCATTACAAAGTTTCACAGGAACCTGTCAACTGCTCCAGCCATAGCAATAGAAACTTCATCTTTAAGATAAAGAACAGATGTGATGCTCATGGATTCAGCCTAAAAGAACTGAAGGTTAGTAGGAGAATGAATGTTGAACATTAGAATAAATAAAATTATTCAGACCTTTCCATACCCGAGCCGTCTTCAACCACGAGAAAGATGAGCCTCATGGATAGTAGTAATTGGCCTGGTAAGGCAGAAAAACCATGATTATCATCAAGTGTTCAAAATATATCCATCAGTTTGATAATGCTGCAGTATCTTTGTTACAAATTCGTTCAATAACAGTTCTTGATATCAAATTGTTTTCAAAAATAAACCAACATTGTGGCTCTTTCAAGAAACAGATAGAATAAATACTTAACACAATTCTAATGCTATAACGTACTCAACCTCTAACGTGAATGCAGAAACTTACGATACACAAAGCTTCTGAGAGGTAATATCTGAGCACCTTGTGTCCCATAGTTACATCAGTCATATCAAATTAGAGTGATTTATATCTCTCACCTATGATGAGGGCCATTCTTTAAAAATAAAAAATAAAAATCAATCAGACACAAAGTGATGATACATAAGGGAATGACAAGATCATAACCTTGCTTTGATTAGCAGGATGGGAACTAATGGACTTCACGCTTCCAGTGTTGCCCATTAATGCTCGGATGCATTTCTTTTCTTGTGTATCCCATACCTCGATCTGTTCAATCGTCCATTAACGTGCAATGAGTGGACAAGTTGTCAAACTGAATGATATAATTCGTTTATGCTTAGTTCTTCATTTCTTGCTTTAAATGGATATTGTAGTGGAGGAATATCGCATCTTTCAGGATTTAAAGGAAAACTTAAAATTGGAATTGCCATATAGTACAAGAAGTATTTTAAAACTCTATTTAATTCTGTAAATGTGATCTAAGCACTGAGGAAATTAAAATATAATTTTTTCGAAGCAAGGTCACTCACACTTTGATCTCCTTATGTTGTCAATAAATTCGTATCCTCCTGGAGAAAACTGGATCAGTTAGTTGCTGTGCTGTAAGCAATCTATACGAAATAAATAAATTCAGAACACCAGTTAAATTCTTCAATTTGATTTCTAGTAGAATGTTCTACACTGTGTGCAGACTGAATCTATGGTGATTTCAAATACGTGAAAGCAACTGACATTCTAGTTTCATATTAACAGTATTTATTTTCATCAAATTTTGAGTTAGTGCTAGAAAAAATATAAGTGGTGAAAGACAGTTGAGAGCTAGGAATGTTAACGTGAAACAAGACTACAAGCCAAAAGGTGGAAGTGATATCAGTCCCTTTGGTTTGCAGAACCAAAAAATTATTCTGAGGGTTTACAAGAAGATCAAAAAATAAGATATTTTGTCAAAAATTATGTACCAAAGAATATGAGAATAAAAGAATGTCTTAGATAGAATATTTGCGTAGACCCCGATAGAATCAGCTTTCAGAATCATCAGTGAACGAAATTTAAGTCCTGAAGCTATTGCAAAAATAGAAATTTACTATGACCTTTACAAAAGATATAGTTTTGTATTTAATGCAAGAGACAGAAAATGTATTAGGAACAAGGAAACCTTTTTAACATGACATCTTAATGGAGCATGGGATGTTTATGGTTATATCACTAGATTCAGAATAGATAAATGGCTTTAAATATGTCTAGTTCTAATTCAAATGCCATAATTTCATATTAGGGATGATTAATATGTTCTTTTTATCCACCATAGATTTCATAATAAATAATGCCCACTACCCTTTGCATTAACTTTATACAGGAAAAGACTCAACAGGCAGATAATCCGTTTATTAATTATTACATTACACGAGGTAGTACTTTAATTTCTGGATCTTGTTGCAATGACAATCAGCATGTCCATGAGTGCAATGCACTTTGAAATCAAATTGAAACACTTGGGAAAATACGACGCGGAGATATATAGGCACCTTGATTCAACATATATCAAATATGGCATTATCGTGAGCAAACCACTCCAACACCTTGGCTTTTCTGCAAATATATTTGCAACAATAATTAGCACCTTGAACTGTAAAACACCATATTAATGATCTTCGAATGTGGAAAATATAATTCACCTGCATTTTCTTCATAATGTGAGGAGTCCGGAAACTTCTGTCTTGTACTGTACAGTCCAATACAACCCTCCTCATCGGTGAGGGCAAGAATGTGAGGATTTTAAATTTTCTGCAAATCGCAAGAAAAATGGCAATCCAACAAATCTTTTGGCTGAAGCTCAACTTGATGCAATTCAATATTTTGACACAGTTTTATTGACGAGCTGAATGTACATTACCACTTTTCCATTTAAAAACGTATGGTAAAACTTCCGAAAATGGGTATTTTCCATCCAGTTTCGATAAAGTCCAAAGCACCAACTACATCTAAACTTCAGCATCTACGCATAAATTAATCGCTATAAAATAAACATTGATATTGACCTTGAAGAAAGAGAGAGCCAATAGAGGTGATGGATCGTCGCCGTGCTATACAGCCACAACCCAAATGGAGCCAAATCCTGGGAATCGTTGCCCGTGTAATTGGGTCGTTTTCTTGCTGAGTAAAACATGGGCACTGTTACATAAATAAATACCAAAAACATAACGATTTCATGTTCTTCCGGACACTGATAAAGCTAAGCAGTACCTCGGAATCCATTGAGTTCTCTCGATTGGATATCTTGGAAGAAGGATTGCCGATTGAAAGTCTCCATTGTGTTGTTATTGGTGAGAGAGAGAGAGAGAGAGTTGACGAAATTGAGGGTTTTGAATTGGGCGATTTTAGTAAAAGGGTTTAATTTGGCGGGAAGTTTTGAGAAATTTGGTTTTATGGCCAGGTTCGATAGGGATTAAAATCTAATTAAAATTGAAAATATGATCGTTATTGGGTCTCACTCGTCTAATAAAAGTCAACAATAACGGCTAGTTTTTCAATTTTAATCCCTACCGAACGAGTCCTATATTTTATTTTAAGATTTTGCTACATATACATCAAGATTTACATAATTATATAATATCACATGATATTCTAGAATTTGCCAATTTAAAATACATTCAATTTTCCCCCCACGTCATATTATATAATACACTATTTATATTTTTTATGTACAAATAGCAAAATCATTTATTTTATTGGCAATAGTGAAATGTAGCCCTTCTCGGCCATTATTTTAAGAAAATAAAGTTTTGAATAATGATTTTTTTGAGAATATATTGTTAGAAAAAAAAATTTAAATTTATATGCAGAATATTTTATCGTATAAATATATAATGGAAAATGAGTGAGAAAATTAAAGAATTTTGAAATAATGGTCGTTAAAGGAGGTTTATTTGTAATTGCAATCATTACGTGATTTTGCCCTTGATTGACAACAATTATTTGGGAAAATGAGGTTATAAATAGTGATTTTTTGTAAAGTGTGTAGTTAAAAAGTAGAAAAAAAAATTAGGTTTACATACAAAATATTTAATTATGTGAACAGGTTGTATACATAATGATTTATGTATATATAATGTGGTAAGATATGATTATGTCAAAATTTCTTTAATTGAATAAATAAATAAAAACTTCACAACTCTCTTTTTGATAACTCATTTATATGTAAATTATTATATGGCTCTATTATGTGCGAATAACATTATTCTTATAAGAATATGTAGTGAAAAGTGAGGATTGAAAAAATGAGTTTTGAAATAATAATTGTCAAACATGGACTTTTTGTAAAACTTTTCTCTCTTGAAAATTGCGAAATACATTAACTTAGCCCCTATTTGACAACCATTATACAAAAACTCTTTTTTTTCTACATACTCATTTTAACCGCATATTCACAAAATAAAATATTTTGCACGTAAATTTAAAAAATTTCACTACTTTTTAATCACACATTCTTCAAAGATTCAATATTCAAATTTTGATTTTTCCAAATAATAGTCATCAAATAGGGATTTTATTTTAATTATGCATTTAATTGAATTCATAATTTTTATTTTTATTTTTTTAGTTATATATTCAATGGGATCTAAGTAGAATCTCCAAAATTATTGTCAAACTGATAATAGTATTTTAATCGAAGTAGTCTTAAACTATCTATTTTTGTCAAGCATTTCTTAATTCGCTCGTCATTAAGCTGGCAAATGATGGGTTACTTACCATTCTGCCCCTACTTGAGCTTAATTTTTTTAAATTTATTTTCTATACCATACAATCTCCTATAAAAAAAATAAAAAAATAAAATTGTATGTAAATTTAATTTTTTTTTTCATACGTTTTAACCCACATTCTCTAAAAAAAGTAAGGGGATGTTCTCTTCGTATTTGAGTTTTTTGTTTTAAGTTTCCATTTTGAGATCGTTGAAAATGTGTCATTTTTTGTCATTTTAAAAAATTGTTTTCAAAAATAAAAAGACATTCTCTCTCTCGTATCTCTCACTCTCTTCATTTCATCACGTCGTCTCTCTCTCTCAGGCGCTCCCTGCGATTGTCAACGCACTCGGCGACCTCCATGCGAGTGGTGCTCCCTGCGACGCTGATGTTCTCTATGCTTCTTCATCTTTTCTTTTTTAAATTCAGTGGTTGGTTTGGTTGCGATGGTTGGGTGCGTGGTGTGCGGTGGTGGTGTGCAATCTGCATGTTGTAGTGGTGGTGGTGGCGGTGCAGGCGACGTTGGTGGTGGTTAGCGTGACGTTAAACTGAAAACATCCGAAATTCGTTTTGAAAATTTTGGCTTAGTTTTAACTGAAAACATCCAACACGACATTTTTGTCGTTTTCGGTTTCCTTTGTAAGTTTTAAACTTGTTTTCGGAAATTCGTTTTTGAAAATAGGTAAATAAACGTGTTTTTACTGTTTTAAAAAATCGAAAACTGAAAACGATGTGTTTTCACTATTTTCTGTTTTCGATTTTTCAAAATAGTAAAAACGCATTCTCTTTCCTATTTTTTGAAATGATTTTTTGAAAACAAAAAAAAAAAAATTGTACTATAAACTCAAAACGTCAAAAAGACATTTTGAGCATTTCCAATAAAAAAAACACACCCAAATTAAAAAACAATGTTCTATTTCTCACATATCATTTATTTTCCGTAAGATTCATTCCAGAGTTCTTGTCTAGGGTTTGCTTTGTCTTCTCTCTCACAAACAAACTATACTTGAGCATCGCATATGGCCTTCGTCTGATTTTCTAACATCGTTCCACCTCCGACAAACTCCAGTACATTTCCCGTACATTGGTGCCGCTCCTCTGCCACGTGCCAGTTTATGGCTTCACTTGCTGATCCTGCTCCCATACCGTTTAGTCGTTGCCTTAATATCAGCATGTAAGTAAATATTTAATTGAATTTGTGTTGGGTTTGAATATTGATTTGATAATGTGAGTCCTCTATGGATTTAATTGAACATTTCATATAATTCGTGACAATTTTGCATTTGTTTCTATAATTTCATTGTTTCTATGCTTTTGTGTTATGCTTGTGGTTCATTTCCTATTTATTTCAGATTTGTGTTCTTATAGTTTTCAATGTTTCTATAATTTAATTGTGTGTGTGTATAATTTGATTTATATTCAATATAAAATATAGGTGGTCACAGAATCAAGAATAAGGAACTAGTGTTATGGTCGGATGAGAATGGACACGGTTTTATCAAAATTCTTTACGAGAAAGTGAAATCAAACGCATTGCAATGTTTTACATTCACGAAAGACAAATGTGGCAGGATCAATGAAGCCATGATAGCTTCAACAAAAATGGATTACGGCATAGATAGATTGAAGGAAAAGTGGAACCGCTTACATAAGATTCATCACATGTTCTTCGAACTTTTGGGACACATGGGTGTTACATGAGATCCAAATACCAACAAAGTCAATGCTGCGGAGGAAGTTTGGCAACACTTTTATACTGTATATGTTGACCCCAAAAAATGGTCCAACAGAAAAGAAGAATTCCAAGTGTTCCTTTAGTTGTAGTGTGATTATTTCTATAGTGAAAAGGGGTCGGCCCGAGAAATAAATCTTCTCAGTAGAGAGAATGCCAAAGCTTTCTTTGTGTGTATAAATTTGCATTACCTTTTACAATGTTAAGTGTGTGCTTTTATAGTAAAATACAATAGTGGAGAGCCGTTAGATGATGGAACACGTGGCCTCATCCGCATAGCCGAGACCTCTTATCGTAGCCATCAATCAATCATTCATAGGCCATTTCGCATTTAATGCTGTGACGGCTTGGCAGCCCTATGTCTGATGTACGATTAGACTTGTTTAGCTTCATTAAGTGGAGCTACATGTATAGGTTGTCACATCACCCACTTGGCACAAGGTCGGGTACGGTATCGTCTCCAGTACGCCTCCTCCGACTCTATCTTATCTTGTTGGGGCTTAACTTTCCGATGGCGGTTCGGCCAAAAAGGGATTCGACAAAGACCGGCCCTCCATGTGGCAGACGAACTTAGGTTCGCCTGCTGTGCGTTTAGCTTCTCGGCTATGTTCAGGACTTCGTTGGATCTTGTCCACTTGCCACGTGTATTTACTTTTATGAGTTATTTCTACGGGTAACAGTATATATATTTATTAAATAATATTTTCATCATTAGTTTTTTTATCTTATCAATTGTAGCCATTTTCGTTGAACATTATGACAATGTGGCTTCTTTTTTCAATGGTAGATTAACAAGTCGGATTACAAAATTTTCAAGAGCGAATGATGTGAACACTACCACACTCTTGCAGAGATATTTAGCGGGACTACAGCTACTGGTAGATTACGCAATGCCTCCACTCAGCTTCCAAACACATTAGAGGAAGAAAGACAATGATTTTTTGAACATGAGAGTGCATGTATGTGTGAAAGATGATGATGAAGTCGATGAGGTTTCAAATACTCGTCGACATAAGGAAATTGGTACATCGGGTGAACGCTGAAATATGTAACCTAAGGTCGGTAAAAGTGATAAACTAGAGGCCTGCATGGTACAGTGGTAATCTACAGTTAGTATGAGGAACGAAGAAACTGGACTTGAAACGCTTTACCTAAAAGAAAAGCTTGCAAAGATCCAAAGAAAATCATGTAATTAATCGAACAGTGAAGTTAATAGTCCGAATCCATATTCAAATGTTATTTACTTGGACATTTTAAACAATATGGAAGATGTGTCCAATGAGACTTATATGAAAGCAATAAAGGCTTGTAAGGATCCAAATTTCAGGATGTCAGAAGCAAGAAGAGGACCTACCTTGGAACTACTTTGATATGATTGTTGTTCTATTTTCTCTAGTCTCTTCTTGCTTTAATTTGTAATGTTGAAGGTTGAAGGAATGTGTTATATTTAGGGTTGCAAGTACATTGTACCATTTCTTGGTGATATTGTACTGTTTTCATTTATGAACTTAGTGATATTGTTGGTTGTATAATTGGTGTTAATTTTTCTTTGATTTCTCAATGTTTGATTGCTTGTTTTGTTTGAATCAATGATGGTTGATATGACCCATGATAATTACCATGGATATAATTTCTTCACTGTATATCTAGTGAATCAAATGTGGATGATAATGTGAGTACCGATGATTCCATTGATGAAGATTCGAGTGATGATGATTTGTTATTCATGGATGATTTTGACGCAAATTTTGGAGATTTAATGATGCTTAATTTCTTTGTTGCTAATAAAGAAAGTACCATTGGTAGGGGACCTTGTAGAACATCAATGCTTACTGGAAAAATGTATATGCTAGAAATTCTGAATGGACATCCGGACTTGTGCTATTGTAATTTTCGTATGAAAAAACACGTGTTCATGAATTTTTTTTTGATATTTTGAAAGAGAAAAGACGGTTGAAAGATGGAAAAAAATGAGCGTCGAAGAGGGTGTTGTTATGTTTTCAATGATTATAGGGTACACTACACGATACAATAATATTGGTGATAGATTTCAGCATTCTAACAACACGATACACAAATGATTTAAACGAGTTATAAGGGCTATTTTTTTGTTTGACACTCAGATAATCCGTCCGACAAATCAAGTTGTTGTGCATGAGCGGATTTTGCAGAAATATAATTTATTTAAGGATTGTATAGGCGCAATAGATGGTACACATGTTGCAACTTGGGCACCTGCATCGCGGCAAACATCTTTTCATGGAAAGAAAATTAATGCGACACAAAATGTGATGTTGACATGTGATTTTGATATGAAATTCACATTTGTGTATTATGGCTGGGAAGGTACTGCTAATGATTCGTGAGTATTCGTTGACATGGTCACAAGAAGTTCGAACAACTTTCTAATGCCACGGTAAGGTATATTCTTATACTTCAAATAATTATTGTGAATGTACCTATAGTGTTACACTATGTAAGTCTTTTTTTTTTAAAAAAAATTGCAGATCATTTTTACCTGATTGATTTTGGCTATCCAAACATGCATGGATTTCTTGCCTTTTATCGAGTTCAAAGATATCATCGACTATGTTGGAAGACTACGTGGAAAGGAAGAATTACTCAACTATAGACACTCCTCGTGCTGTAACATTATTAAGCGTTGCATTAGAGTTTTAAATGCGAGATTTCCTATTTTGAAATTGACTACCAATTATCCACTTAGTAGGTAAAGACAAATTCCTACTGCATGTTGCACAATACACAACTTCATTAGCCAAGAACACGCTTTAGATAAGTTGTTCGCTAAGTATTCAGAGGAGAATGTGGTGTTTCAAAATATACCGTAGTCAAGTTAAGATCAAGAAGTCATACATTTTGATGCTAGTCAAACAGCTCAAATGGGACAAATCATGGATCAAATTGCTATACAAATGTGGAATGACTACTCAAGACGTCGTACATGATTCTGTTGATTTATTTTATATTTTGTTTAGTAACTGCTTGTTTCACCATGACACTTAAAACTCTAATGGTATCTATTGAACCGTTTTACTAAATTTAATTTAGGTTGTGTTTTTTACATTTGAAAACAAAAATATTTCAATATTTTCTGGCTATCTATTTTGAACATGAGATCTCAACATGTACCTATAGAGGCTAGAAGCACCATTGTAAACTTCTTCTGCATCTTTCATGAAGTTACATTTATGAGTTGTGAAAAAGGTTGCTTTAAATATTTTGATATCTTTTTTGTTATTGACATAAATGTGCTTCAAAATACTATTTAAACATTCAACTACCAAAAGCGTTTAGGCCTTACATGCCGGACACTCATCTCAAACTTCTCTACGTGCAACGCCCGAAGAGATTGTTCTCATAGCTGTGCGAATAGCAGTCTCTCTGCACTAGGAGAGCTTGGCACACTACTTCCACGTTGCGTGGAAAGCAATCTCCACACTTCGCGCATCTCTGTGTAGCGCGGAGATTAGTCTGCGCTGCGCGAAGGGTTCTTGAGTTGCCAGTCTACATCCAAGCTCGTACAAGACTTTAGGGCAACACAAGAAAAATACACATGTACTCGCATCGATCATTTTGATCTAGTATTTGATGATATCTATCATTTTGCCAGCTTTCGATTTCATACCATTTCAATACTAATTAAAATGTTTCCATATATTTGTTCAGCTTAATTTTATGTCCTACCAACATTTGTTCATTTTAATTTCTTCCCGTAAATTTAATTGTCCTTATTCAACATATAAATGACTTTTTTATACTCTGGAAATCTTTGCATATGCAATAAAAAATTATTTACTTTAGTCAAACATCTGATGATGTTTGTTACATGAGAATCCAACACTTCTAATAAACTAATATTACTTTCAAGAAGATTCCATCCGGATTGCACGGCAAAGACTACTTATAAAAAAAGATTCTAAAAATTTCAAAGTAAACACGCTTTTCAGTTTTCTGTTTTGAGAAACAGTTTTCCAAAATGACAAAAAGAACGTATTTTCAGTAATTTCAAAACACAAACCTGAAAATGAATTGAAAACTCAAAACTGAAAACTGGAACACGAAGAGAACATCCCCTAACTTTTTACAAAATTCATTCTAAAGTATTGGGACTCAAAATGGACTATAGACCTTGTATGGTTTAGCTAAGTAATAGATTTTTATTTTTTTTTGTAGATTTTGATAAAATTGATTAAGCTCATGTTTGAGCCCCCCATCTTTTGTCCAAAATACATTTTGGAATAATATTTTGTTAGAAAGCGAGTGATTAAAAAATAAGGAAAAATTTTAAATTTGCATGTAATATTATTTTATTAAATAATGTGGTGTTGGAAATAAGAGAGAAAAATATATTTTGAAAATAACAGTACCAAACAAGAGCTAAACATGTAATTGAAATCTTGATAAAAGGTGTAAATCTCATAGAATATGTAGTTGAAAATGAATTTGAAAAAAAAAAATTAGAGATTGGATGCCAAACATACTGTGTTTTTTGAACATGGACTCTATATTGCATCTATTTGGTGTAAATTTAAATCAAACTTTTAGTATATTCTGATTAAAGTTGGTGAAATGTATAGCTGAAAAGTTGTGAATTCCATAAAATAACGATGGCAATGAGTCGAGCTGAGCCGAGCGGCTCGACCCTTGCCCACACGAGCTCAGCTCGGCTCGTGCCTGGAGCTCGTCCAAAATGTGTGTATATATAAACCTATATATATATGTGTGTGTGTGTGTGTGTGTGTGTGTGTGTGTGTGTGTGTGTTTCAAATATTGTTTACAAAATATATTTTTATCGTTGCCTTTTTAAAAATTTGGTTTTGTTTTTTGTTTGCCCTTTTATAGTATACTATATAATATATGTATATTAAACCTAAAAAATATAGGTATATAATTATATACACACACATTTTATAAACAAATTTTTAAATATACATTTCTCAAAATATTTTTATTTTTTAAAATACAAAAATAATGATAAACCATCCTCCTTTATCCGGGTTTGAGACCGACCACTTCAATTTCGAGTAGACGAAGTTAAAAATTGTATACGAACAACTTGTTACGTATACAATTTTTTTGTAAAAAATTATAAAGGTATGAAAATTAAATTTTGTGATGAATACGGTTAAATTAAATATCACTTACTTGGTTAATGCAATTTTTGCATTTTTATCTTGAATTCGATAATTAGCGTCTTCCCAGTCCTTTACGCACATTAACGCTTTCAAAATATTTTCTTTTAGTCGACTACTGACCTCAAAGAGAACTCTCTTCCCTGCACTAAAAGCGAACTCTGAAACTACAGTGCTAACATGATGTGTTAGTAGATATTTTGTTATTGCAGAAACTATTGATCATCGACGTTCATTATCTCGCTAGAATCTAATTACATTTTCTGAATTTTTCTTAACTTCTTTGTTACTAGGCAAAGTATGACGAAAGTAATCAATTAATTTAGATGGCAACGCATTTGGATGATTACTCGAAGTTTGAGTACATGCAGTGGAAGACAAACTACTACTACTACTAGAAGAACCACATACATATGCAATTGAATTATATCTATATGAGTTCATGCTTTCGAATAAATTTAAAACTTCAGCGTCGTCATCTGTCATATTAGTGGGAGGAGTAGATGTAGGTACACGAGTAATATGTGTACCCATTCGTGAAGCATATAATTCATATATTTCACGTAACATTTCTTCCAAATTCCTATAAATAATAGGTACATTAAAAGTTAAAGCATTTGAAATTTTATCAATCGAGGGTCCATGACGCATGTTAAAGGAAATAATATAGGTAAATCTTCCCAATTTTTTCTAAATTTTAATTCCATAGAATATATAACTGTTTGAAAATCGGGATCATTTTGAAATTTCTTAAAAGTCCTAGTAATTATATAAAGGATAATGATAGATGTACATTAGGGGGGTATGGACACCTTGATGTACCCCCTAATGTACAAGAAGAATGGTTCTTATATAAAGACTTTCAAGAAATTAGTAGGATAATAAACATTAGACAATATATTTGTAGACTCGTAAAAACTTGTCAAAAAATTTAAATTTTAAAAACTATATTCCAATCGGATTCACTCAAGATAGTATCGTCTTCGTCTCTAACATACCTATTGTTATAAAATTCAGTAATTAAATGTTTAAAACCTTCACATGATTTTAATAATAAGTAAGTTGAGTTCCATCTATGGCATACGTCAGTAATAAATGTTTTTGTATTCGTCATTCCAGCTTCTTCACAAAAGTTTTCAAATGCTAGGTGTAATTGTGATATATATAAATGCATTCATAATTCGGTCATTTTCATCATTAACGTGTTTTAAAACGTTTTATACTATTAAATTAAAAATATGACATACACATCGAATATGAAATAAATAACCACCAAAATCGGGTTGAAGTACTCTATGCAATTTATCGATAACAACCTTATTCACACTAGCACTATTGAACGTAAAATAACGAATTTTACTCTCGCATTTATACTCTCTAATAATGTTCATGATAACATTAAATATAGTTTTGATGTTGTGCAGATACTCAACAATTTTAAAAGCAATAATTTTTTTTATGCATGACCCAAAGTGGGTCTATATAGTGTGTAGTTAAATATATATAACATCTCTTATTAATCTCTTCCCACATATCAGAAGTTAAAGATATCACACCCCCATATTTTTTTAAATCCTCAATCAATAGTTTTTTTGTATGAAGAAAAAAATTTAATTGTATCAGAACGGAGAGTATTTCGACTTATCCCAACGTACCTCGGCTCAAGATATGTTTTGACGTAGTTCACAAAATGTTGGTTGTCCGCTATTGCTAGTGGTAACTCCGCCACGGCAACGAATTTCACCATTCCCGTTCGAGCTTCCTCCTTCGAATACATCCATGTAGAAAGTAGCGTAGTAGTATCACCGGCACCTGGAGTACCAAACTGTAGTTGCGTTTCACCAGCTGGAAGAAACTCATGTTTGGTCACACATGTTTTGTAGTGACGGTTGGCATGCTAGTCGTTGTTGGCAGTATTTACATACTGCTTTGGTTTTGGGAATTTCATCGACCAGTTTGAACCAATTTAAAATGGTCTCAACATTTTGCTTGTTTTTTCCTCTTTTCTCTCCTCTCTTGCATCGGGAATATTTAATGTAGGTTCTTCATCTTATTCCAAATCAATTGGAACACTATGATCAACATCAACATCATCCAAATCAATTAGATAACTACCTTCATGAACGTTGAAATCTTGAATGTTTTCTTAAATTGGAAATTCATTGAGATTGTCGAATTCATTCCCAAATTGATTTTGAGCAAGTGTTTCGCCTTCCAAACTGAACAAGTATTCAACAAACGATCATGAATTCATTTGTGAATAATAGAAATTGAATGTAAAAATATAGAAATGTAGAATTGAGAAGTGAATGAAGATAATGTAGTAGTATATAAAATGAATTGTAAAAGTAAAATCAAGATAATAATGTAAAAAAAATGTAGAAGATGAAGATGATTATAGAATGAATGAATTATATTGTTGATAATTTGTAAATTGTAGAGAGTAGAGTAGAGAATGAGAGATAGGTGGGAAAAAATGTTGATTAAGGTGAGTATTTATAGAGAGAAAAAACAAAAAAAAAATTGTGACCAAATAACACCCACTGAATTCAGTGACCATTCTGGTCACTAAAATTTAACATTGTAATCTTTTTTATAAGGGCCGAGGCCATGAGCCGCTCGGGTACAGCTAGCCCACTCGGCTCGTGCTCGGGCTCGTGGGTTACTACAGTACGAGTCGAGCAGCTCGATTGCCACCAAATACCTGTTAAAAACAATTGTTGACTTTGATTTAAAATTTTAATTTGATTTTAATCCAAACTAGGCATATTTATTTACTTTTTGTTTTCGTGTGGTTCCTTGCATGCTTTGCAAATATCAATTTAATAGAAAGTTTCACAAAAACTAAAAAACGTAGAAGGTTGCGAACCAAGTTGACACAAATTCTATAAATTGAGTTAAAAGATGCAATTTTCCCTATTTTTACGTGAACAACATAGTTAAATTTGAAATAATCTAAATGGTGACGTGGCTAACGGAATGTACATATGGCACCCTGTCACGCCATTAACAAACGTCCCATTTTCGATTGTTCACTAAACTTTTAAAAAAAATTCGATTGCTCACTAAATTTTGAAAATGTCTTCGATTGATCACTAAACTTTGGAAAACGTATTTGATTGTTCACTGAATTTTAACATGATCGAATTTTGTCACTAAATTTATAAAAATGACATCACCTTATTGTTCGTTAAAAATATGTACCACAATCATAGGATCGCTTAAAAGTAATAAAGTGGACAAACAAGTCCAGATTGTCGATCTCACGAGAAATGAATACTCAATTACATAATAGTTAAATTTAATTTTAACATATTTTTGTAGAAGGATAAAGATATTTGTACAGAAAAAATATGCACCACAATCATCGGATCACATGCACGCTAGCCTCGCGTGAATAAAAAATCCCAAGATATGGCCCCCACATCCTATTGTGAGTCGTCGGTAAGGGATTATGTAAAAAAATTCGATTCATGTAGCATAGTTCTTTTATAGAATTATAATCTATTTTCATCATTTGGAAAATTCAAATTTATTGTGTGTTTCATTCTTAAAATTAAATTAATATTTAGTTTTTGCAATGAAACACACAATAAATTTAATTAAATGAATTTTACAATGAAACACACAATAAATTTAATTAAAATTTGAATTTTAATAAATTTAATTTAAGGAATTTTACAACGAAACACACAATAAATTTGAATTTTTCAATGGATGAAAATAACTTAAAATTCTACAAAGTATGTTAAAATTAAATTTAACCATTGTGTAATCGAGTAATCATTTCTCGTGGAATCAACAATTTGGATTTGTTTATTCACTTTATTATTTTTATGCGACATGTGGGATTGTGGTACATATTTTTTAATGAATAATATGTCGACGTCATTTTTATAAGTTTAGTGAACGAAACTCGACTACCTTAAAGTTTAGTGAGCAATTAAAGACGTTTTTTAGAGTTTAGTGTAGCAATTGAAAACGTGACAATCGGTTAACAGCATGATGAAATGTCAAATATGCATTCCGTTAGCCACATCACTAATTCAGTTAAAAATTTAAAACGAATATTAAAGTAGCAAATAATGTTCAACGTTTTGCTAAGTTTAGTGGTCAAAACTCCGCGTCCTAAATTTAAGTGGCGATGGAATTCAGAGACCACCAAGACAATTCACGAGTTAATTGAATGAGTGGCCACTAAAGTTTATACTTAGTTACTACTTGCTCACCGAAAAATAAAAGGTTATCAAATGCTAGCTGAACTATTCATTTATTTACCCATCAACCACCATGGTCATTTCCCGTTTATACAATAGGCAAAAAATTCCACGTAGCAGACAGAAAAATGACGTGACAAACAAAATCAATTAATAACTCCACATGGTTGTAAATTGTTTTAGATAAACACGACTTGTCCAATTTGAAACCACGACATCTTCAATCAAAATAAAAACTTCTTTTATCAAACCCACAAATTGAAATCAAATTCATCCCCAAATCATCCCAAATCCTAGGGTTTCTCCACAAACTAATTACTTCGTATCCACATCCAAGAAGTTCAAAATCTACATTCCTAATTAATAGAAATTTTTGCAATTCACATTTCGTCCCAAATCAGCGCGAACCCTAGGTTTGTTCTCCAAATCAATTTCTACAATTGGAAAATGGACATTTGCATCCTCATCGTAATATTTCCAAGGAGTTTGGCATTTGAAATTGACATTTGAAGAACAATTATGATTGTTTTAGGTGGTAGGTTGGTGGTGCTGTCTGAAAGTTGCAGGGACGGGACATATGTGTTGTTCATGATGCTGATTTTTGAATCGTAGTGCTTTTTTTTTTTGGCATATTGTTAGTGTAAAGATGTAGGGATATAGGTGTGGGGATGTTAGGATGTTGGAGTATTATTAGTGTAGTGATGTAGATGTTGTTCTAGTTTATAAATTGTAGTTTGTAATTGAATGGCCATATAGTACAGATTATGAATTGGCAGTTTGTTGGTATACTGTTTCATGGAGTTTTGATTTATGGCGTTTTTTTGTTTGAATTGATAGTCTAGTTTTTTATTGTTGTGAACATATTGGAAGTTATGTTTCCTAATTTTGGAAGTGGCTATGAAAATCATAGTTGCTGGTAGAAGACATGCAAGCTGAAAATCCATTAAAACAACAGTACTAAGCCATGAGAAGAAAAAAATCAGCAAAAATTTATTAGAACCAATGAATTGATAAATTCAGCTAAAAATCCATTAAAACAGCAATAATAAGTCTTACATCATCAGTAAAATGCCACCAGCAAAATGGAACTTTTTAACATTAATAGTTTCAGCTTCTTGACTCAAAAACAAAATACAACTATCTTCTACAACAAAACTACTGCACAATTGTCAAACTAGAATAGAATTCTGATAGTTGCTACCGAGTTGCTGAATGTTGCATTTTTTTTTGTGTGCCTTGTGAAGTCTGTGGGTTGCTACCGAGTAGTTGAATTTTTCTTCGTCCTTGGTGGTGCAAATGTAAATGACCCTTGAATTTTTTTTTTTTATCATGACTGCCATCTTCCTTGCTTTTTCTTGGTTCTCTATATCTTGCAAATCCTCCACCAAGAATTGAAGTAGAATACTTGTAGTTTACTCCATTCACTTGGGTGCCTTTCTTGAACCAAGATTGTGCTGTTTTGCTCTCTTCCTCAATTTCACCCATCCAAAAATTCCAATCAGCCACTGTCATCGACTTGGCAGCCCTCCATAAGTAGTCATTCAAAGTCAAACTCTTAAAATCAGACCTAAATAAATTACTGTACATGTGTACTTGAGATACAAATCATCTATGACATTCTGTAGACCCTTTTGTCTATCGGTCATGAAGGTCATATCATTACTATTCAAAATCTTCAAATCTTCACCCAAAGTGTTGTATAAACCACCTCCAAGTAGTTGCCTTCTCGCTCTCTACTATTGCATATGCTACTGGATAAATGCAGTCATTGGCATCTAATGCCACAGCTACAAGCATTTGACCTCCAAATGTCCTTTTCAAGAAATACACATCTAATCCCAAAAGTTGCCTACAGCCTGACAAGAAACCTCTTTTGCAAGCTTCTAAACAAATATATATACATTGCAACATTAGTTCATGCATGACAACTATGCACGTAGACATAGGGTTGGTTCTCAGAATCTCCGTTGCAAAAAGACCTAAGCTTACTAAACTGATGCTCATCAAATCCTTGTATCAATAACCTAGCATATCTTATAGCCATCCATGTTGTTACTTTATTTATTGTCAACTTCAAATCATCGTTTACATCCTTCCTAATAAGTTTAGACTTTCAATCAGGGTCAACTTTGAAAGTGTCTAAATACATATCTGCTATGTACCTTGCAGTGCAATGCCTGTTTGTTTTGTCCTTTACACAAATTTGCCGTCTTTATTTTTACACAACCTTTCTTTCTTTCTTTTTCCAAGAAGCCCATATTTTCCACTTGTACCATAATTTACATATGGCCTACGCTCTAAACTCATCACTGAGTCTAAACCTCAAATTACATCTACTAGCAATCCCATGATTCCTCACAGCTTGCCTAAACTCCTCAATATTTTTAAATTCCTTTCCAACCTCGAGTTGTGGGTTGAACTTCTCCTTTTCGGGATCATACACAAGGAAGCGATAAATGCTTTCTTCGCTAGAAGAATAATCAGTATGCAGTTCCTCCTCACTTGAGCAATTTAACTCATAAGAACTTTTATCTTCTTCACCTCCAACCTCAATATGCTCGATGACATTCTTATCATAGTGGAAATTATCATCGTTAACCTCATTATTTGAATCAATCAACTGATATTCAATTGGTATCTCTTCTTCTTCTTTAACTGTATCATCTGCATTGCAACAAAAATTATGGTTAAAACTAGATAGGAGACTATAGAGGTGTATATTTGGAAATTGGTCTAACATTTTGTATTGAAAAAAAGAGGAGAAAATGTGCATATTTGGAAATTGGTCTAGCGTTCCCAATTGCACAAGTGTCCAACAAAAACTAACCACTTTGCAAGAAAAGGATTCCTCGCACTATGAAGCATTCATTTAATATGGATTTCGAATTTATTGGAAATAAGGCTTCATCATTGACTACTCATGGCTCTGAGCAACAGATAACATTTGTCTCCAAAATCATCGACTTTTAAAACACATTTGGACTCGAAATAATCACACTTCAGTAGCAAAAGAAGGATAGAAACAAACTCCATTTATTGAAAATTATTTACCTCGTGGTCCCTCCTCCATGGTTTGCAAAAGAGATTTTTCCACTACTATATTTTTTTCGATTCCTATTTGGCTATGTTTTAAGTGAAAAAAATCTAGGGTCCTTGATGGATTTGGGGGTAGAAGAAAGAAACTTGGGTTTGATTGTAATTTGGGGAGGAATGCAATTTGCTACATATAGTCACACACACTTTGATTGTAATTTTTTTTTACTTATTTAAAAATTAATATTTTTAGATGATGTGTATATTATTCATATTTTGTCTGTCATATCATCGTACAGATTTTTTTCAATTGTATAGATGGAATTGGGTTTACTGATGGGTAAATTAATGAATAGTTAACACAATGAATAAAGTTTAGGCCCTGTTTGAGCCACCTTTTTTCCTTACTAAAATGAAAAATATGACCGTTATCCATCACATCAACATTTAAATTCAAATTCTCTATCTCTTGTGTGGGCCCCAATAACGGTTATATTTTTCATTCTCATTTTCAAAAAAGGTGGCTCAAACTGGGGGTTAATATGTAGTGATTTAATCAACTTGACAATTAACCCTCATATTTCCCAAGTTATTACGATCCAAGTTCAAACCAGAAGTGAACAGAGAAATTTCTCCAAAAGATAATGGCGAAACCGCGAAAGGGCATATATACATATTCTTCCCTGCACAACAGATCCATGCAAAAATTCCATACAGAAATCAAGTGAGCTCCTTTTTTCACCCTCTGTACACAGATTGACGTGTACCTAAATGATCGATAATACTATTCTGGACTACAATTGATGGACTCTATCCTTCACAAACTATACAATGTGCAATTCATGAGAGATTTACGGTTCAATAAGATCTCCCAATTTGAATATATTAATCATAATCGATGCCTATGTAAATATTAATAGCTTTTCAGTTTGGTCCTTTCAATTTCTTTGTGATATATTGATAATGATAGGGCACTATTCATTTCGCTTTCTGCGGTATTGTTCTTCCAGATTTGTATCTATTGATGGAAAGTACGTGACTATTGATCCACGAGAAAATAGATATCTGTTTATAACACTCTCAATATAAGAATTACATACTGAAATACTGCACACCATATACAAATCTAGTAATGTGTACAAGAATAATCAAACAAACTAACAAAACCTTTTCCACAATCAAGCACAAACTTTGAAAATTCAGAATACTTTGGACGGTAGTTGAACTGATAGAACTTATTTAATATTCCTCACTTTCTTTTGGCGGTGGTGGCTTTGGATGAGAGGACTTACCGGTGATGGCCTTCTTTACCTTGGCAATTGAGTGCTTCATTTTGGATCCTACTCCTGACAGAATGTTATGTGATTTTTTATGAGCAATTTTGGCATCCACGTCTCCCGCATCCACCATGACGGGAGCTTCAGAGCCCAAGTCAGATATTTTCTGTTCGTTTGATTCCTCGTGACCGTATTTTTCCTCTTCATGTTTGGCCTCTTCTGTTTTTCCTGCCTTCAGCTCTTCTTTCTGTTCTGCTAACTTTCTTCCTTCAGCATGATGATCAGCCATTTCCGAGGATTCTTTCAGGGGGCCTTGAAGAAGGTCTGATAATGAAGGCTTAGCTATCTCTGTCGATGCAGACTTATTAGTTGATGCACTTGTTTCGTCAGTTGTTCTTTCCTCTTGCTCAAGTCCAGAAGGTTTTCGTATTTCAACTTCAGCCTGGAAAATTTCTGTAGTGTCCTGTTGCAGCTGTGGTATGTTTTTGTTTTCAACTGCTGAATTGAAGGCATCCATATTCTTGGTAAGATCTGCATCTGTAATTATTTGCTTATCTGATTCATGTACAGGGACTGCATCCAGGTTTTGTGCGACCTCTGTGACATCAATACTATCGACTCTTTCAACACACAATTCAACATCAGCCCGTGTTCTTTCCATGTCTGAATATTTGCAATCTGATAAAATGGGTAGCTCATTGTGTTGAGTTGGGGTATTTTTATCTTTAGAGTCTTGTGCTGCGGCTGCTGCCTCAGTTGCCGAACCCTGAAGCATGTTGGATAGAGTGACCTTATCGGATTCCACATGATTGTTATTTACTATAAACTCATTGCAATTATCAACGGTTGCTTTTGCTTCTTCACAAATTGCATCTTTAGCTTCTGAGACAGCATCTGAAGAATTTCTTTGTTGCTGTTTCTCTTTATCTTTTTCCTGCCTGAGAGTTGCTGGCACTGGGTCCTGTTGAATTCTATCAAATTCTTTTCCACAACTTGAATCCTTTTGTTCTTTGCTTTCATTTGGATCCATCTCTGCTAGATTTTCTTTATATGATAGTGCAATGGATCTTTCATCCAACTCTTGCATATCCCCAGTTATATTGCTGTCTCTTTGAAGATCCACCAGACCAACTTCCTCCGTTTCTCCCATTTCAGAAGCCTGGATGTTGGGTAGATGAGGTAAGTGCTGAAGCTTGACGAGTTGATCCTGAGTTTCTTGATCTTCAACCGCTACTGACATTACTTCTGCAGATCCCTGCATGATTTTTGATGTTGAAATGGCGCATTGCATGGAAGTGGATATCTCTATCATTTCTTTGTAATCATCATTTTCCTTTCCCTCTTCTCCATATTGTACTCCCATTGTTTCCTGTACATCACTGGAAGCAGTTCCAGCTTTTGATTCATGCATTTCAGCATCAACTGTTATTGCTTCAGAGTCCTGTTCCATTGGTTGAATGTCTTTGCTTACTGTGGATATTATGGCTTCTCCACTTTCATTTGGACATATTGCTTCAGAAATCTCACTTTTGGTTGTGCCAGTAAAGATTTTCTCTAGTATTCTAATATTTGTGGAGTTTTCATTGTCTTTTGCAATATCTAAGACCCCATCACCATGTGATATTTCTGATGTGTCCTTGCTGTGAGATGAAAAATCAGGCTTCTCATTTTCATCTTCAGTTTGTCTGCTACAAGTATCAGCTTCACCCACTATAACCTCTCCTTCTCCTTCTGAAAGCATTACTTGTTCCTGCAACAGATCTCTGCTTATTAGTAGTTATTGCTTATGATTCAGTTTGATGGTGGCACAGTTTTTATAATTTACCTCGTCCTTTTCTTGCACTCTGTTGGACATGCAAACTTCATATTTCAGTTGCTTGTCTATGTTGAATTGATGCTGGTTTTTGTCCTGCCTTTCGTCGCTTTCTTCATCTCCTAAAGATTCAGAGATGGTCAGCTTCTCATCTTTTCTTTCAGTGCCCTCTTTCTCTCGCACAACAATTTCTTTGTTATCTTCACAAGTCTCGATGGTGTCATAGATCAACTTTGTAGGTGCAGCTTCAGATATTATATTTTCAATTTCCTGTGGTTTTCCTGCAGCTGTATCTTCCATAGGAGAAAAATTGATGTTTCTATTTTGTAGTCCTTTATCCTCGTTAGCTCCTGTTCTGTCCTCGCCATGCTCTAGAAATTCTACTGCTGAGTTTTTAACCTATATGACGAGAAAATCATATACAAAAATTAAAATCTATTGAGGAATAAAAAGCCTATTTAGGAGAGTTTTATTTTTGTGAATTATTTCTGTTAGACTTCAAAAAACAACATGATATCGAGTCCATGATATTTATATGTAGAACTCTTCCAAGTTGCAACTTATTCTTGTAACCGACCGAAGAAGACAAAATAATAGTGAAAGCGAGAAATAGGATTATTTATCTTTTGGAATTTTCCGCCTACTGAAAACTGTGCAATCAGAGGTTATAAGAGGGATACAAGTGTAATGTATCTGACTGAACTCCTCACTTAATACCTCTCTTTCAGTCTCTACATTTCCCTCCTCTTTTACATGGAGGATTTCATCAATTGATTCCTTTGGCTCTTCAACAGCCTTGTTTTCAAATACAATATGTTCGCTGACATTCTCATTGACATAAGCCTCTTCAAAATTTTCAGACACCTGCATAATGTATGAAACTTGAGCAATATAGAAGAAAATATTGTTGAAGGAAATATAATAACTTTTACTTTTTCTCTGACCTTTTCATTTTCACACTTTTTGGCTTCTTCCGTCTTTACTTTTGGATCTTCATCTGGCTTTTCCTCACCCTCTTGGCATCTTTCTGGGATTGTTGCTTCCGCTGGAGATTCAAGCTGACAATCCTCCACAGCTTCAGCTTCATCCTTGATCTACTTTTCCCCTATCCTCAATTAGTACATTTAAATACATATAATAATCTATCAGACATAAAGAATGAACAAATATATTCCTAAACCTTTTCACTTGGCATGTCGATTTTCTTGCTTTCATTTGATTCAAAAATTTCCTCAGCTCCAATTTTCCCAGCTCTTATTTCTTCTTTTGCAGCCTCAAGATTCTCTTCCTCTGATTTCATCTGTCCTCCTGTGATTACTTCAAAACTTTGAACTTGGGTCTCAGATCCAAGAACCTTTTCCAGCTTATCTGGCTGAAGAAATTCTAAATTAGAATCAACCAAATTATCAACTTCCTCCTTTTTTGTACTATTATTCGAACTGTCCTCATCTTTCGGTATCTTGTCTCCGTGTTCTATGTTTTCCTCATCTGCAAATTCAACTTCATTTGATTCTGATTTTTTGTTAACTGCACTTCCAGTGCCTGCATGCTGGGCATCAACTGTTTCGGATTGAGGTACTGAGACAGCATCTTCTGCAACCCCTTCACTCTCAACTTCTTGACCTTCTAGGTCATCAAAAGTTGTATTGATGATTTCTGGAGTTTCATCATGTGTACACTTTTCATTGTCACAAATTTCCCCCACTCTCGTTTCTTTCTTCATCACAGTAATCGGTATAGTATCACTCTTGTCGTTGAACTTATTTGCTTCTCCTTCAACTTTGACGTTAAGATTCTCATCTGGGGCTTCAGACACTGATCCAGTGACATCCATGTCTCTTTCCTCTACCAAGGTCAGGGCTTGAGAACCAAAGTCTGACGTTTTCAGCTTTCCTGCTTCCTCCTCTTCTTCTTTCTCTTCCTGCATTTTTGCTCCTTTGTCTTCAATAGGTTCTATTTTCTCCACATGCAACTCTTCTTTGTTGATTGTTAGCTCTTTGTCTTTAGTAGAATGATCTTCCACATGTGAGGTTTCCTCATAGTTTGCTTCGTCTACCACGTGTTTATCCAATGCTGGTAGAGAGGCTACCTCTAACTCATGCATCACTTCATTGTCATCAGAACTAGCAATGCACAATTGAGCATCCTTTTGTGTTATTTCCATGGGTGAATCAATGGTTTGTGCTAAAATGTGAATGCCTTCGTGTTGATTCAGTGTTTCTTTTTCTTCACCCTCTTGCAATGCCTCTGTACTAGATTCCGGAAGAGGGTTGGAATGTGGGATTTCATCTATTGCCACAAAGCTGGAACTGGCCACTATCTCTTTGCAGTGATCATTAATTCTTTTTTCTCCTTCACTATTTACTCCTTTTGCTTCAGAGACAGTGTCAAAAGCATTTCCTGTTTGTTGTTCTTCTATTTCCTCCAGAACAGTTATTGAATCCTGTTGCAGTAATTCCACTTTCTCTCCACTTGGATCCTGGCCCATGCTTTCTTTTGGATCTACTTGTACTGTGTTTTCCTTATATGAACATGTGATGGAATCTTCTAGAACTTGCACATCCTGGGTATCTGTCCTTTCATGTAAAGTGTTTGGTTCACTATTCTCCTCTGTTGCTTTAGATGCCAAACTGACCGTATTGGGAATTTTTTCATCTATTGACATTTTTGTGACAGACAATTCTTCTTGCTTCCGATTGAGATCATCGAAAATGTCCTGAGTTATATTTTCTTTAATGTTGTCCAAATTTGTTTGAGCTAGATTCTTTATAGAGCTCGAACCTTGGCCCTTTTCCTGCTTAACAGAGAATTTCAAAATTAGTTATCATAATAAGAAGCAGAGACAAGGGTATCTGGTTGTCAGAAAGAAAAAATAGGTCTGTGTACATTATTTTGAATGCACCTCGTGAATTGCTACATCAATCGCGCACATTTTCGGGTTGCCTGCTTCATCTTCTTCCTCTTTGTCTTCTTGCAATTTTTCTCCTTCATCTTGAATAGGTTCAGTTTTTTCTACACGCAGTTCTTCTTTGTTGATTGCCAGCTTTTTCTCTTTAATAGAATGATCTTCTACATGTGACGTTTCCATGGAATAAATCTGAAGAATGTCAGGTGGTGAACCTTTAGCTATCTCTATTGATGTGGACTCCTTTCTTGATTCTATTGTTTCAACAATTATTTTCTCTTGTACGCAGTTTGCTTCCTCTAGCTCTCCTTCCGCAGGTTTTGTATTTTTTACATCAGTCTGGAATGTTTCTGATGTATATTCCTTTTGCAGCTGCTGAATATTCTTGTTTCTGGTTGAATTATCAGCAAATTCACTCTCCTTAACTTCTGCTGCTTCTACCATGTTCTCATCTGATTCCAGTAGAATGGCTGCCACAAATTTCTCCATTACTCCAGTGTCTTCAGAACCGTCTGTGCTTGCAACACACCATGGAGCATCCTTTTGTGTTATTTCGATGGGCGAGTCTTTGGTGTGTGCTAAAGTGTGAAGGTCATCCTGTTGTTTTTCAGTTCCTTTATCTTCGCCCATCTGCACTGTCTCTTTTCTAGATTCCTGAGGAGGGTTGGATGGTGATATTTCATCTAGTTCCACAAAGTTGGAACTGTTCGTTATCTCTTCACAATTGTCAGTAGTTCTCTTTGCTCCTTCAAAATTAACTCCTTTTTCTTCTGAAATGGTGTCAGAAGCATTTCTTGGTTCTTGTTCTTCTATTTCCTCTAGAACAGTTATTGGGTCCTGTGGTATTGATTTCATTCTTTCTCCATATGGAACATGGTGTTCTGGGCTTTCTTTGAGATCTACTTGTACTAGGTTCTCCTTCGATGAAAATGTGATGGAGTCATCTAGCAATTGCACATCCTTAGTGTCAGTCTTGTCATGGAAGCTACTTGGCTCGTGATCAATTTTGTAATCACTATTCTCCTCCGTCGCTACAGATGCCAAGCTGGTCATATTTGCAAGTTTCTCATCTTCTGGCATTCTTGTGACAGATGATTCTTCTTGCTCGTGATTGAGGTCTTCGGCAATGTCTAGAGTAATTTTTCCTTTTGAGACAGCCTCAGATGCATTTTGTGGTTGTTCTTCAATTTCCTCCAGAACAGTTATTGTGTCCTGTTGCATTGTTTCCACTTTTTGTCCGCATGGAACCTGGATATCCGTGCTTTCTTCTGAATCTACTTGTACTAGATTCTCCTTCGATGATTTTTTGATGGCAGCATCTATCACACGCACATCCTCAGCATCAGTCTTGTCATGGAAACTAGATGGCTCGTGAACAATTTTATAATCACTATTCTCTTCTGTTGCTACAGATGCCAAGCTGGTCATATTTGCAAGTTTTTCATCTTTTGGCACTTCTATGACAGACTGCTCCTGACTGAGATCTTCGGCAATGTCTAAAGAAGTTTTTTCTTTACCATCATCTGAAAGAATTTCACCTATATTCTTTATGGTACTTGAATCTAGGCCATTTTCCTGTTTCATTGAATATTTGCAAATTAACAATATTGAAGAGAATAACAGACAAGTGCTTCTGGCTCTCCGATACACAAAAGGTTTGCTTATCATTAGTTTTGACTTACCTCGGGCATTGCTACATCAGCCACAGTTATCATCTGAACATCCTCAGGGCAACCTTCTTCCTCAATTTGTTCTTTAATTTTCCCTCTGCTATCAGCATTCTCATTCTCTCGCTGCACCTGTAGAATCTTTAAAAAATAAATATTGTTGGATGAGAATGCTTAGGAATAATTTAGTTTGATGATGAAAGCCAGGGCTTGTATTTTGACCGACCTCTTCAGACAAACTGCTATCCGTTATTATCTGGTTACAATTTGGTGCTCTCTCATTTGGATCATCAGCCCCTAACTGGATTTCCTTTTCACAACTTGCTTCTCTTTGGCTGCTTTCAAAATCTTGTTCAATTACTCTTTCTTCTTGCTCGGTGGGGTTATCACTTTCATGAGCTTTCTCAACTCCCTGAAGTATGACAATTAATTGGATTTCAAAATGCTGAAACTGGGGAGATGGTAAAATTAAGTACATAAACGCATGTAGGTTTTCTACCTGTATCGAGTCAACATGCTGCCTGCCATCCGGTTCACGTTCCCTTCCATCATCATCTGTATCCACTTTACCATCCAGGGAGTGTTGGGAGATTAGTATTTCTCCAATCGACTCATTCTTTTCTTCCGTAGTCTTGATGCCATCATCTACCACTACAGTGATAGTATTTTCAGGGTTGCTTTTGTTACCTTGGAGCTCAATCACTAGTTCCGAGGTAGAGGGGGGTTCTTTGGTAGGCTCATCTGTTTCTAGATCCTGCATCACATGGATAAAAAAATTGCATTGTTATAGGTTCATGTACCTTTACAATAAAAGAAAATATGGTTTGAGTTTCAATGTCAATCTGATTTATCATCCGTAAGCTACTTGGGTTACGTGAATGTTTGTTAATTGTTAAAGCTTAAATTCTAATTAAAGTTGGTCAAATATACTTTTTATCTATACATTTCGTAGGACTCACAACTAATTACTTGTACATTCTGTACGACCCACTACATATAAGCACATAAAAAATTAAGTTATGCCAATCATGCACATTTACCCAAGTCATAGAAAGGGTACAAGTATTTGATATAGAATTGGACTGTCATCAAACATCTCTCAATGGTCCTTTGATTATTAGTGAAAATTAACATCATGAATCTGTAATTACAATTAAAAAAACCCCCCTTCCAATTCATCAAATTAATGTCTCTTCAAATCAAATGAGATTTAATAATTGATCTCTGTTGGTTATTATGGGTTAAGAGTAACGCACAACTTCGTGAATTTATATTAAATATATAATAGCAACACTTTTCCATATTCATGCACAAGAGAATTCCAGATAGGCATGGATATGAGGCAACTTTAATTTGATGCTAAATTAAGAGCATGTTTGGCTGACCTTAAAAAGTTCACTTATAAGTAAATTTGCATAACGGAAACGATGCTTAAAGAAATACCTTTTTATTGGTTAAAGTTTATATAAGTTATGTATTTTGAGAGTAAGAAAAAAAATACTCGAAATAAGTAATTTTTTCACTTAAAAGTAAGAAAAAAAGTAAGATACAAATATTTAGAAATAATTACTTTTTTTCTAAAAAGCTTAGCAAACATGATCTAAATAACCCTCACAGTGATCCCATATCTAGTGTATGTTTTTATGGTACTTGGACGCATTGTATTATAAGTATTCTTCTATAACTGATATGTTTCGTAATCAATTTCCTGCTATAACTTAAATATAGATGCAATCAGATGATTATGATTTTTTACCTTTTCTGTCATGCTGTTCATACTGTTGATGTCCAAATATCCCATTCTGTTTTCGTGTTCTGTCTTTGATTCCAACGCTGGTTTCTGAGTGTCAAGAGTTTCCTCTAAGAAGTCATCAGAATTTCTCGCAGTGACTTCTTGTCCGACAACATCCTTTTCTGTGTCTATATTTTCGGTGGTCTTTTCAGCTGATGAAGAATTTGGGATGATACTTGGACCCTCAATGTTTTCAGAATTGCCATCTTTTGACTCATTGTCTGAGACTGGCAAAACGTTTTGTTCTTCATATGAAGGATTGTACGACTCCCCAAGGTTCAGTTCCAATGTGTTGTGTGAAACATTACCAGCAGCAGCAACCTGATCATTACATTTTGATAATGCAGCCTGAGTTTCATTCTGTACTTCATATTTTGTTATTTCTCCAGTGTCAGTTTCATCAGCTTCATTTCCCTCTGTTATTACAAGATTCATGTCTCTGTTTTCGCCCAAGTTGGAGATGCTATCATTTTCAGATTTGATATCTTTGCTTTCTGCAACTTTCGGATCTGGTTTACTAGTTGGCATTCCCAGTTTTTCAGGGGCCAGATCATTTTCGTCAAGCTGTAATTTGTCTAGTAATTTAACTTCTTCTAAGTTGGGATCTTCTGTTCCTACTGTGACTGCCAACTCTGGTGTAACTATGATGTCATCTCTACTTCCCTCAGAGGGCAAGTTCTGGGCAGAATCTAGGCAGTCTTTTGACCACATCTCTTGTTCCTCTGATTGAATTGATCTCTTAATGATACAGGTGGTACTTGATTCTTCCTCAGCCAGGGTTTCGGCTTTACTGTCCTCTGAGAAATGCGTTCCTTTAAAATTCTCTCCTGTGCCTTCTTTCTCTGTGTTTTTGATCTGTTAAATGCGAAAATGAAGTTGACAACTAGAACTTGGATGTCAAAGTTAAAAAATTTAGACCAAATAAATTTTTTATTGCTTCTAACCTCTTGTTCTGATATAATCACATTCCTTTCATCTTTGTTCAGGTTTTCATGTAATTTGTTTTCTGTGATTGCTGAAGATGGATCAACTACATTGATTACTTCCCTCGTGCTCAGTTCTGCTTCCATGATTCCTTTGCTTTCCTATATAAGTTGGAAGGCAAAAGTAAACAAGCAGACAAGAAAAACATCATGCCATGTACTGGAATGATTGATAAGTGACTTCAACTTCACCTCGTCTTCCTGAGAGATCTCTTTAGCACTGTTTTCTTCTAGTGTTTCTGTGCAGTTGTCCTTGAATCCATCAGTTTCCATCATTATCTGCTTGCCCATATCCTGGCTTTGAAGTCTTCGCTCGAGTATCTTTTGACAAAATATGTCCATCCATGGAGATAAAGTCAGTGGTATGACATTTTAGTTCTGCATTTGTTTTAATCAAGTTTGTGAAGTGGAATGAAGTAATGATCTATTGGTGTATTCTTTTACCTTTAAGCATTCCAACTTAATCACATTTGACACATTGGTTTCATATACTCCTGATGAGTTAGGGCATGGTGAGAGGATTGCTTGCTACTTTTAGGAAAACAAGGTGTGTGCCATGCACAATCTGTATTTTGATTTTGTGATTTCGCTGTAAGCACATTCTTCTACATCTATGCTTATATTGACTTGACTGGTGAGTATATAACTTTTGGCCTAGGACAACTATGAAAGTTAAATATTGACGTGCCATCTCTAAGAACAACTAGCCCTTTCTGTTTAGTTTTTCTTAGATTCACTGTAATTCCTTGGCGTTCCTTTTCTTACCTGTGTATCCATCTTTTTATGGTAACTAAGAAAGATCACCTTTTTCTTGGGCTCTGTCTTTGTGTATGTGGTGGGGTTGGGGAAGATTAGATGACTTATTCATATTTACCACAAGGAAAGGTATCTATGAATGAAAATGGTAATACACCTGAATGAGTTGAACTATATTTATTTGCATTTAATTCAAAAGGAATGTATGCCTACAAATTATAATACGATACTTGGTCACTTAACTCAGACTCACCTCTGTATCAGGTTCCTTTATTTCATTTTCCTTTTCACATGGAACCCCAGTTTCTGTTTTTTCATCTGCTAAAACTGTGGAGTCCTTTGCTTCAGAATCAGCATTTATGATCTTCACTGAATTATCCAAACATTCATCATGCACTTGATAGCTGTCCTCCATCTGCATGAGGAATGGTTCTTGCTTGAGAAAAGTTGCCAAGAGATCTTTTTTCTTTTAAAGCTTGAAATTCAAACTTAATAATCATATAAGTTGGGAAGATAGTCTATTGCTTAACCTCTTGACTGAGGATATCAGTTATATTCTTGTCTCCTTCAAGGCTTTCTGCAGTTTTTTCTTCCAGAGTGGATGCTACAGGAATATGCTGATTCCTGTTCTCGTTAAATAGGATAATATTTTTGATGTTCTCACTCGAATGAGCAACCTCAAGTTCTGTTTTCTGTTTAAAAGAGAACTGTATTACTATAGTGTATAAGAAGGATCAGAAGTTGCATTCATGTACAAGCATATTATCTCAAGAGAAGCTAAATTAATTTGACTTTCCAAGCATCAGCAGCTCTATTTCTACCTCTCGGCAAATCTTAATCGTTTCATCAGCTGTAGCTTCTGATTGAATGGCAGTATCCTGCTCCTTGTCCATCATCTGTTTAGTATCATCAGGCTTACTGGTAACCTGGCGATCATCATTCACCTACACGAACATTACAGTGCAAATTGACTTGTAAGAAGTTGAGACTTGAAAAAGATCCGGAAGCATTTAGATAACTACAAACAGTGTTCAAACCAAAGATTTTGATAAACTTATATATAGAGATTCCCAAAACCTATTATAAGTTATTATTTGACCAACCATGTCGTTTACCTGACTTTCTGTTTCTTTGCTCTGGTCTTCTCTTACTTCAAGCAATGCTTCGGAATGATCTTGATCTTCTATAGTGTTAATCTGGTTGCCTTCTTCTTTTCTGCATATATTGCTGTTGGTGACAGGATCATGGTGTGCATCTATTGATGGACCATCATTTTCATTTCCTTCTTCCGGTGGATGAGTAACATTCAAGTCATTGGTATAACAGTATGGAATGGAACCACCAGCCTCCTCATTTGGATCAATTGTTGCAACATCCTGCAGAAAGAAAACATCATTCACTATCTCAAGTGACTTCCAAAGAAGAAAGATTGATTTTATTTTTTCTTTTAAATAATAGCTGTCATTTTTCAAGTTTAAATAGCTAGAGGTCGCAAACTTCATTTATTAATACATTTTCATCTTTTCCTGAAGAGTTTTCACCTTCTTGTTAGCTGCATCAATTGTATTATCCTTTGTTTGATCACTGAGGATTTCTTCAGGATTTACGTGAATCTGTTCCAGTGAAGGGTTTATTGTTCTTTCATTTTGACATGAAGCAGATGTTCTAATCTCCTCAGGAGCTACATGCAAGGATTCTACAGGTTTCTCATACGGCAAATAATTTTCTGAAGATCTCTCGTCTTCCGATATATCACCCTTCTTTAAGTCACCAGCCTCAATGCCTTCATGATTAGTGTCCCATGCTGGTTCTTCTGTTGAAGACAGTTTCCCACTTTCGTTTAGTAAACATTCATCGTGCTTTATCTGTGGCTCATCAACTTGTTTCAGTGAAATTTCTTCAGTCTTCTCTGTAGCTGTCTGAATGCTACGATCTCCAACTTCTTTAAAATTTGTTGATTGGTTTTCTTCTTCCCCTGCACTTTGGTTCAGAACACTCTCCAATGCCATTTCAGATACCTCCTGTACTGTCGCAGTCTTGTCGCCTTCCTGGATGACCACATCTTCTGCATCTTCAAGGAAAGAACATTCTGAGTTGTTCTGGTTCTGAAGTTGACATTCATCTATGGTTGCATCTATCGTGTCTTCCCTTAATGTAATTGTTTCTTGACTTCTTTTCTCCAGCGCAACATCAAGATTCTCTGCCAATTTCCCATCCTTGTGTGATCCAAACTTTTCTGCACCGGTCTCTCCAATACTTGTGTCTTTCAACTTCTTAGTGTCTGTTCTCGTGTCTTTTGAATCAGGCGCCTGAGTTGAATCTTCTACTTTCAGTTCTGAGGTAGCATCTGCTGATTCCACTGTAGATTCTACTGGTATCACTCCTTTATCCTCAACTTTGTCCAAGCTAATTGATAATTTTTCAACATTCTGTTGGATTTCTTCTGAAGAAGTCTCTTTAGTTGCAATAATTTCTACCAGTCGATTATCTAATTTTTCATCTTCGAGGGATTGAATCTTCCAAGCATCTTCCTTTGTTTGATCTGGCTTTTTGATTACTTCATAGGCTTCTGGTGAGCTGTTATTTGCTTCAACAGTAACATTGGCTATTGTGGGTAAATTCAAAAAATTCTCACCCTCACCTGCTTCAGCACTGCCTTCATTGGTGTTCTTTACACTTACTACCTCAAAATTACTTTTTAAGGCTTCACGAGCTTCACAAGGGGTATCCTCAGCATCCATCCTCTCCTCTTTCAAAATTTTGTCGAGTTCTATGTTGGTAGTTTCTTTTATCAACTTTCCATCTTCTGCTTCTATCTGCGTTAGATGTGAGGATAAAATAATGGAATCTTACAATTCAGTGAGAAAGAGTAGCTCTATAAGTTCAAACATAGATTGCCCCCTCCAAAGGGAAAAAAAATGAAGTGAGAGTTTGATTGTCAAAAAGAATTTTCACGGTATATCTCCCAGTCATGTCGTTTGAATTTCTAATGATTCATCGACAGACAACTTCACTATGGCCCTATGGTGGCGTTTAAGACTTCACGTCTGAATATGTAGAACAGTATAATATCTTGCAAGAAGGAAAAAAACCAAGAAAGGTATTCATATTTCATGTATTGTGAAAATCAGAAAGTTCCAATACATGCTCCCCTATTTCATGATCGGTTGTTACTTATTACCTACTATTTCTTTTTGAAATAAGCTAAACTGATTGAGATTATTTACTCTTCATGGAAGGATGTCTATTTACTCCTGATTTTGCAAGTAAAACAACTGGACCAAAGCAGGACTTGATCAGGTAATACAAATTCATATTCATAGATAGTTTGTGGCTTCTTTAATTGAATCAGAGCAAAATCTTGAAACGTGAAGTACTCTAATTCGAGAACTTTGATTGCACATAACATGAGCCAAAGATATGGTTTATATTCAAAAACCTTGTATGCTTTACGATTGAAGTTCTAGTCTGATTAATCCACCTATGTATTAGAATTGAAATATAGTTTACCAGGATGCAAGATGGCAATATTTTCCACTTGAATCATAAACTTTGAGAGCACGTACAGGACACCATGCATAGTAATATCTATATAGCTAATTTGAGCAATCATCAAGATTCAAAAGATAGCAATATCTCTACTTTATAGATCGTGAAGCAAAGATCAAAGAGGTGATATTGCTTACTTTTTCATTTACAGCTTGTGGAATATCAGCAGCTTTCGATGCCATTTCTGATGGAGCAGTCGAAATGAATGCTGAATAATGATCTTCTTGAACTATTTACACATCTGAATTTTGGAGGTAAGTATTCTTTCATAAATGCCAAGTACTCTAAGAACTTTCTTTAAGGTATAAATATAAATAAGTAGAGGGGTGTTGTAAGGTCTGTTTGGCAAGACTTTTGGTTCCTGCAGAAGAGATTTCTAAGAAATATCGAAACATGTTCACAAGTAGCTTTTTTAATTTAAAAGTTATTTTTTACTTTTCAAAAGTCTTGTCAAACGGCCCTAAGTTAACTTTCAGGTTAGATATGTATATTAATCTCTTGATTGGTACGTTGCTAAAGTTGGCAAAAAGGGACAAAATGCCACTTCATATTTGAATTACTTTTGAGTTGGCTAGAGATTTAAAATGACCCTACTGAATTATCATATCACATGCTCAAGTTGCTCTTAATGAAGTAAAATTGCTGACATGGATCAATTATTCCATTAACAGTTTAATGCTGCTGCAAACAAGAACAAGATGCCAGATTTTTGGGTGTTTTTGATCATTATTTTCGAAATAGGTGCTCAATAGTTGGTCAAAGTTGCTATAGTCTTTATGTTAATCAAAAATTCTCGGAGAGTTAACTGTTTTGAGCTTGAAGCACAAAATAGTTAGGGTCCGATTGGCTGATCTCTGTTTTTGCTTTTGTTTATTATAGAAGAACTTTATCAAAAAATTACGCTAGACTAGTTTTCTTTAAAAGTTTTTCTATCCCAGACAAATTATTTCCAAAAAATTATTTCCAAAAAATTATTCAAACGTGTAGTATAAAAAATTATTTTTGGACTTTTCAAAAGTCTTGTCAAACGGGCCCCTATTCTTGAAGATTTAAGAACATACATGATGGGTCGTGCTAGTTAAAAATGAACAATATTCTGGATAATCTTCTAAAATTTGAGCAATTTCTGCTAAAATTTTTATTTCTTAAGCACGAGCATGAACAGCAATTAGCGAAGTGAACATGTAATTAAGGGTTAATGTCTGTGGTCCTAAATCTGTAACTCAATTGTTTTTTTAAATAAGCTTTGATTAGTTAGTTTCGTAAAAGCCAAATATCATATTCTTCCACAACAATGATTATGATATTTGAAACACTTTTTTATGTGCTAATAACAACTGTGTGGCGTAATAGAATCTTGCTTAACATGAAATGAATTCAAGTCCAATGTAGGGTTAGTAGGCTATTCTACTTTTTTATTCTTTTTCTTAAAGATAATTTCTAACAAATAAACATTATTGATAACATTATTTTTTTTTTTTAAAAAGGAGGTATAGTAATTAGTATGGTTGTTTAGCACCAATCAAGGTGGTTCTGGGCCCCACGTCCTACATGTAATCGTAAGGCGTGAGGTCCATTTGTCATTGGTGGTGCTACATAATATTTTTCTTTGAAAACTCAATTATTATTTTTTTCCATAATTGCTCAATGTGGTTTTGAATTCGACTTGTTATTCAATGTTATTACTTTGGATCAACTTGTAGGTTAATAAATTTTGATAGATACATGTTTTGGCGTGTAAGCGTGCATTTTACATGTTTTTGTTCATTGATTAAATGCCTTAAAAGCTATTCAAATTACGATTGTGATGATGATAAAATCCATCCTAAAGTCATGGGGGGGTCATGGTGCGTATTGAAAAGAAAATTAAAGATGCAGATGTTGATGGATGGAGAAATGGTATAGTTCACTTGTTCAACTCCTATTTTTCTTCTCAGCTGTCTATTTGGAAATTTGATCTCGAGGAATTAGTAGTCTAACCAAATAGACAACCTCGCCCCTAGATTTAATTAGAGCATCTCCGATAGACTCTTTATTTTTAATTATAATTTATACGAAATTGCATAAATTAATATGTATTTATAATAGTTGATAGGTTTATTTAGAAAACATGAAAACGAAATAGAAAATTTATACAACAATTTATTTAAAAAAAAAAAAAAAAGAATCAGACCGGAACAAATGCAGTTCCTTTTTTATTCTCATATAAGTGACGATTTCTTTTTACAATATCCATTGAGAATCAGTTCAATTAAATTCTCTAGATATTCGGATCTTATTACACGGTATTCACTCCGACTTTAAAGAATAGACAGAAAAAATAAGGGCGTGCGCCAAGATGGCTCCTTGCTGAGACGGTTCAACCCGTTTGACACCACTAACATTGGCGGGGAGGTGTGATAATTTTGTCGAGAGGTGGGAATAACAATCTTTAAAACTCGAGGGTGTTCGTCTGTATTTTAGATAGATTTCGAGGAGGGAAATGTAATTAAACTTTTGTATATGCGTGGGTGGAGCAAAAAAGGAAAGGGCTTTTAATTACAAAAAAAAAAAAAACATCAATCTAAATCAGACCGACCAAAACAAAATTTCCTTAGCCGCCCCTAATGTGGATAAGTTTTAGTGACCTAATTATTTAAAAAAAAATTAATTATATGTTAGACAAATATCGGAGTCAATAACGTAATAATGCTACTTATTTTATTTTTGACGGTACAAATTTACGTGGAAAATAATTACTTATTTTGTCATTAATATAACTAATTAATTAATTAATTATCATATTATGTATTTTAAAATCGTAAGCATTATTGATAATTGTGTAAATGGAAGTCGCATTCGATGGGTGCTATCAGAATTGGCTCTTTATTGCCTGAATCAGCTGCCATGTCCATTTGCATGAGGCTTTCGGTTTGGACCAATTCAAAATTATTACAAGTCTCTCATTTAGCTTACGAAATACGAATATCTAAATCAATAACGATTTCAATTTAAGAACGGAAAGTAAAACAACTCGAGTTGTTCGATAATTCAAACAATTGACAACTCCAAATGTCAATTGATAGAATTTGAGACATAACGACTATGACATAAATAAGTATTCTTGATTTTATTTTTATGTTAGTCTTGCACCGATTATTTCAATATTCGTACAAAAGTTATTGATAAAACTCGACTAATCATAGCATTACAAAAATAAGTGGAGAAAATGCATCGAGTTGGCATTCAAACATCACATTACATCTATGTGTTACAAACTCTTGCAGTAGAATCAACACGATTCGGTTACGTGAACAAGATAACTCATGATACGAACTATATTCAAATTGGTTCTCTTACTTTCCAATCAAAAGAGAAGGTGAATCATATTTGTGCTCGCGACTTTAAAATCCACAAGTAAGAAAAAGGATGGTGTGAAAATATGTATGGTGCTTGGGGTTCCCCATTGCTATTTTCAAATGAATTATTTTGATTGAGATGAGAAATGCTCTGTCATCCGAAATGTGGAAAGGACAAGTGAAAGAGAGGGCCCAATTGAGAAGTGGGCCATATTATTTTAAGGATTTTAGTCCAATAATTAGATACTGAGCTCACGTGTGACTATCGTTATTTCAAAAAAATCTTTTTGTCAAACTCAAAATTCTATTTCTATCATTTTTAATTTTACATTCTCACGATAAAATATTAAACACGTAAGCTTAAAAAAAAATTTGCTACTTTTTAAATATATATTTTTTCAAAAAGTACCTTCTTCGAAGCTATTTTTATATTTTTAAGGGTAATTAGCGCAAAACGTCCATACCTTTACACGTTTTTGTGCAAAACGTTTCTACCTTTCGTTTCTTGGTGCAGAACGTCCTTACCTTTTTAATTTTTGGTGTGAAGCGTCATTTTTGACCATTTTACCCTTCTATTGAAATAAAACAAACAAAAAAGAAAAGAAAAATAAAGAATAAATTACAATCACGGATCCAAACTTTTAAAAATGTGCAAATTAGTCACAAATATGAAAAAAATTATCAACCCCTAAGCCGTCACATTTTAAGGCAAAATCCCCAACCTCCGATTACCTGGCCGTCGGACCAACATACCACCTTGAAACCCTCATTGCCCTCTTTACAACTCACTCAACCACCAGCCCCTACTCCGACAGATTTGACGGGAATCGAGCTACAAACTTCACCGCATGAAATGCGGTCAAACGTTGGAATCACGCCATCCGGCCATAATGATGTATTTGGCTAAAAATGGGCAAAATTGATTAAGTCCAATATTTTTTTTTTTTGTTCTTTTTAATAATTTTTTATAAGTTTTGGATTGATTTGCATTTTTTAGAAGTTTAGGAGTAAGATTGAAAATTATTCTTTATTTTTCTTTTCTTTTGTATTTGTTTTATTTCAATAGAAGGGTAAAATGGTCAAAAATGATGTTTTGCGCAAAAAATTGAAAAGGTAAGGACGTTCTGCACCAAAAAACAAAAGGTAAGAACGTTTTACACAAAATCGTGTAAAGATAAAGACGTTTTGCGCTGATTACCTATTTTTAATAGTAGACAAAGGGCCAAATCTTGCTAGGTGCATTGTCATGTTTTTGGTTTCTAATTGGGTGATGTGATGTGAGCATGGCAACCACCAATTGGACCCACCACTTCGTTTGGCATCATCTTATGGCTCGTCTATTTTGTCATCATCATACATTGCACGAAGACCTTTCAAATGCGCATACTCCTCTTTTAGCAAAAGTTTATACGTACCAAAAAAAAATTACAAATATAATTTATTTTTATTAATATAAAAATATATAATTAAAACATTGAAATCCTATACTTTTGTAAAAGAAAAAGAAAACATAATAATCAAGGCTTAATCGATCTCTAGCAAAACAACTAAAAATCAAAGAAAGAGAGCGCTTGCAATTTGCAAACCTCACCCAATCCATACACCCTAGTTCACAAACTAAAAGTATGAGTGTTAAATGGATATAGCAATGTGAGTCGGCTCACTTCATCAAAGCTTGACTTGGGCTCATCCCACGAGTTAAGTAAAAATTCTTAATGGCTCATGAGCCAATTCGTACGAGCTGTGTTTTGCTACTCGACTTGCATCCTCAGCTCGTCTATAACATGGGGCGAGCTGCCCACCCCTAACCAGAAGAGTTGAAGTCCCCTTTTTTTTTTTTTTTTTTTTTTTTTGTGTTCCAAATAAAATGAAAAATGAGCAGTAATAACTTTTCAAAAGGAGCCATTGTGCGAGGCATTAGACTTTGACAATAAAATTGTGGTTTTCTTCCCGTGCATGTAAGCTTGCATCGAAGTCGAAAACCTACTAGTCACGAAAAAACTGAATGAAACTCAATTACTTAAAAGTGTATTTAATTTGCCGTTTTCAATTTTACAAAATGCTGAAAACTTATTTGATCTAATATTTCTAAAAATACATTTTCAAAAATAAGGTTAAATGTATAACATAAATATCAAAATGCTCGTGTTTCTATGGTCTGAGCGTTTTTAGTGAAAACTACAAAAACATTCCAAATATGAAAAATAAGTGTTTAGATAAATTTTTTTAAAAAATAAAGCACTTCATGATTATTTACATAACAATTTTAAAAATATTTAAATCAACACATAAGAATATTTTCAGTCAATGTCATTTATTTTTATTTTTATTTTTATTTGTCATATTTTGAATTTAATTTATTATTTATTTTTATTTTACTTTGTAGTAAAAAAATATTATAAAATTCACCAATTTTAATATATAGATACTTGATAATGTATTAAATAAAATTGTAATATTTTTTAATGAATAATCAAATTTTGATGAATAAGATGTCATAAAACAAACATATTTTCTAATTTTCTGTTTTGAAAGTGAATTTTTCAAAACGACAAACCAAATGCATTTTTAGCATTCTCGAAATAGACACTCAAAACAATAAACAAAAAAAAAATCGAAAATAAACCAAAAATTCAAAACTGAAGTACAATCGAGCCCTTAATTTTTTTAAATCTGAGGACCTATATTATAATTTTTCCTCTTAGACTCTTATAATTACTGCATTACGGATATCTGTACAGATAGATGCTCTTCTGACTAATTTTGACTTTTGAACCACCTAAAGCAGGCCGAATTAAGTCCACAAGTTTTGGCCCAATAATTTGTTTGATTAAACTAACGAGGGCAGTTTTATAAGGTTTCTAATTTTTTTTCTTTTTAGTTCTCTTTCAGTCAGGCAAAAGTGCTTTCCAAAAAATTATCAAAATATATTAAAAATAATTTTTTAATATCAAAAATATTTTTTTCTTACCTTTCAAAAACTTAATATTTATTTTTATACAATATAAAAACAATATTGAACTCGATGATCTCATAATACTTCGCCCGTGTTTGACAATCATTATTTTCGAATATTTTTTTACGTACTCATTTTTAATTACATAATAAAATATTCTGCATGTAACCCAAAACTTTTCAATACTTTTCAACTATACATTTTCCTAAAAATCACTATTCAAAACTCTATTTTTTTCCGAATAATGACTGGACATGGGCTTCATTTTAGGATTCAGAGCTTGTTTGGTACATCTCAAAATCAGATTAAAATTGAAAATATAGCCGTTAGGATCCACTCGTCTAATAAAAGTCAACAATAACGGTTAATTTTTCAATTTTAATCCGATTTTAATCTCTACCAAACACGCCTTCAAATTTGGCTAAGTAATCAATTATTCTCTTAAATAAGTTCAACATTAAAAATTACTAAGCCTCCATTTAACAAATTTATAAATGATTTATAAATAGAAATAGTGAAAAGAATGGTACTGGATCTTATGTATAGATGTTATTAATGTAATTGAAATTTTGACTATAACGAAAGCTAAATTAAATAGACAGCCTATATTTTGATGATGTAATTTTAGTCATTTGACATCTGTATCCTACTTATAATTAAAACTAAAATTACTTATAATTAAATGATGCTACGCTGGCCGAAATAGGCGCCAAAATCTCAAAATTTTCACTCGGTTTCCTTCATTCTTCTCTCTTCAAATAAGTAGACTCTCTCTTTTGAATTGCTAAAAAACTCACTTTTCCCCTTCTTTCTCAGCTTATAAGAATTTGCTCCTAGTCCAACTTATTTTTCTTGTGTTTACTGTATTGAACATGGTTTATGGAGGCAAAGAATCAGAAGGAAAGAAATGGTTAATATCCGGGATCGTAATCGGGACTCCATTAAAATCAATATCCACAAAACCCAAAGAGGAATCTGAAGAAGACAGTGAATGTTCTACTACTCCGACAGCGCGAGAATCGAAGATACCTGAGAAATTGTCTTGCCCGCCGGCACCGAGGAAGCGCCGGCCTACATCTACGTGTCATTTTAATGGTGCTAGGGTATTCTTTAATCCGCCGGAGTTGGAATCGATATTTATCCGCCATACTGAGAGAGCATAAAGATGTTTCAAGTATTTATTTGGATTGTTATTTCTTACAAGCTTTAGAGTTCTTAGTAGTTTATGCTTCTGATAGGTCATATAGCTAAAAAAAAAAAACTCGGGTCGAAGAAGGGCAATCACTTCTTGTTAAAATCAAAGAGACGATTGGATCAGTTTAGCTGGAAAACAAGAATCTTTAGAGTTAGAATGAAACACCAACTCAGCATCTGAATGGTCGAGATTATGTAGTACTTAGCAGTATCTATGAATCAACTAGTGTATGTACACTAGCAAAGTTTGATTTACTTAGACCATGTTTGATTCAAGAATATTTTTCTCCATTTTCACCTTTTTGCGTGTTTGATTAATTAAATTTTCGATAGAATTAGTTTTCCACATTTTCTTGGTTTTTGAGGAAATTTTTTTTCCATGAGTTTGTTATGAAAAGTTTTTTTAGGCAACTTTTCTTTTTAAATTTGTTTTAGCAATAAAAACAAATTCTATTCTTAATTGTAACAAATTATATCTCTTTAATGGACCATTTTTATAGAAAATTAAGTCAAATGAATACCAAAAGATTCAAAATTTCAATATTTTTAGGTGAAAAACTATATCAATTAAACAAAATTAATTGATAATTTTCAGAACCCGTTTGGTATAAATTAAAATTCATTTAAAATTGAAAATATAATCGTTATTGGATCTCATTCGTTTAATAAAAGTCAACAATAATGATTAATTTTTCAATTTTAATCCGATTTTAATCTCTACCAAAAGAGCTTTTGAAAACCATTTGGATCCCTGCTCCTATGCGCATTTCCCAAATAAGTTGAAAATAATTTGCTTTCTAGTCGGGACAACATGTTGATGATAAAATCACACACGAAAAAGAAAAAGAAAAAAAAGAATGTTCATTACAAATAAGCGAAAGTATTGTCTAGATCAACTATACTACAAGTACATAATGTGTTACCTAATTGGTTAACGAATTGACAATTGGCAGCCCCCTATTACTAATTGTCAATTCGGTAACCAATTAAGTAAAAAATTATGTACAACAAGAATAATTCTTGTCCAGATTAGTCGATGTTATGATATTGTTTACTTTAATTTCATGATTATTAAAGTATTGCCACTTGCTAATACTGAATGCACAAACTTTAATAAAGTAATATAAAATTTTGTGCAAAATCAAAGCGTTTAAAAGGCGACAACTTGCAATATCTAGGGATTACCATTCACTAACAAAGCCATTTTTAAAACTAGCAGAAATTAAAGTTTTTTTTTTTTTTTTTGTCAGATTCTTGTCATTTTGAATTTTAATAAACATACCAAGTCTTAATTTATAGATACATACAATGTATAATACTTTCATCTAATGCCCACTTCAGATTTGCAAGGATAAGTTTGAAAATTTTCATCATTGTTTCCTTGCAGGAAGTAGCATATGCACCCTAAAAGGAAAAAAAAAAAAAAAAAAAAAATCTCATTATTTTGGATCAATAATGTGTCAATTCATCGACCCTTTTCTCCCTATATAAAAATGGTAAGGAGATCGATCTCTTCATCGTATTTAAATATATTTTGGATTAGGTCCTCACCAAAGCCATAATCTCGAGGGAGAAACAAAGTATGAACTGAATGTGACAAGTAATATTTTTATATATAATATCGTAGTAGAAGCTTTTTGTTTAGCTGATTCGAAAGCGGAATAAGAGTAAATATGACGTCACATCTAGTTGAAACCAAAATTGTGTATAAGAAAGGAGTCGACAAAAATTTAAACAAATAGGTCAAAATAATCAAAAGTCTCCATATTTTGGTTAGTGATAGTTACTATTTCTAAATGATTCGAATAAAGCTATGCCTTTGATAATTATTGCAAAGTACTCTTATCTTAAGTGACTTTCCATAATGAAGTCGTTAATTGGTTAGCGTGCGGGAGTAATAAGAAAGATTAAATGGTATAAAGAGCTTTTCTTATAGCAAATTGATTAATTTCTACTAATTATAAGCTGAAAAATTTAAGAAAGAATGCCAATAACACAATTGAATTGGAATTAATGAAAGGGTAAGGGTCCGTTTGATTATAAGAGTGAAAAATTGGTAGAAAGAAAATGTTTTATAGGGAAAAGATTTTCCTAAAAAATGTTTTACAAGGAATTGTAATTAAGCGTGTTTGATTGGTATAATTTTTTATGGAAAATACTGAAAGTTTGGAGTCCGTTTGGCTTTCTTTTTTATGAAAATTGTCCATTAAAGTGATAATATTTTTCTACTATTGGGTCTAGAATTTGTTACAATTGTCAAAAATAAAAAATAAAAAAATTTGAAAAAAAAATAACAATACCGAATATCATTCGTTTGACTTTGTTTTGCATAGAAATTGTCAACAAAAGTGAAATTTTTTTTTACAATGATTGATAGAATTTGTTGCCATTACTTTTAAAAAAAAAGGTGAAAATTATTTTCCCACCAAATAGGTAGGAAAACAAAATCAAGAAAGTGTGCATCAAATAGTTGTACCTAGAAAAAGGCGAAAAACGTTTTCCATGAAAAAATTTTCCTATCAAACAGCTTTTTAGAAGTGGAAAATGAAAATATTTTCTTTTTTCATGAAAAACTAAGGCTATCAAATGGAGTTAGAGTGAATGGATAGGAACCCAATGCATTGAAGAGGGTGAAAGAAAGATGGTACGAACTGAGATTCACAAATTAATGGCATTAAAAAATGAAAAGGAATCCTATGAAGAATAAGAATGTACATTTGAGAATAACAACGTAAAATTCTCAACTTTTTTAAACTTTCCCTCTCTTTTTTCTAATTTTTAATTTTTCCAAATCAAATTTCAAGTCGCAACCTTTTTTGGGTTAACTCGTTTACAGGCCACTGGGGCCACCACACAGCCTGCCAACCCGCCGCATCCATTCAGAGTACTGCTCCCCAGAATCCTTGTTAATGTTGGAGGGTTAACGTTATTCAACACCCCTGAAATAATGTACCATTTTATGTGACAATTGTATGTCATTAAATGATAAATTTACTTAAATGCAATGTTACTTAATTCACTTGATTGAACCTATCAAGTATGATCATATAGACTGATATTTAAACATCACTAATGTTAGATATCATTATTCATGCTGGAGAGACACTAACCCAACATGAACAAAAACGAGAAGTCCCTTTATTCTCCATGTCCCAACAAGAGTTCGCTAAGTTTTTATACCACTATTTAGCACATTGTAGATTCATTGATTCTTAACTCATGGTTTAAAGTCAAAATATTAGTAGTGAAAGTGAACCCACAAATTCTTTGTCAGTAACTTTTTAGTAATAATATTGTCATTTATGTGGAGTGATGACGATCATAAATTTATGTGATATTATGATCATTATCACATTGGCAAATGTATAAAATTGCATTATAGCTTCATTAAAAAAAAAAACCTTCAAATGGGATTGTCATGTATGAACATGTGATAGGACCGTCAATTCAATCTACGATACATCGGACCTTGAGTCACTAAGAGATACAAAGTGAATGTGTAACGAAAGTTTCGTATTCGAATGACTCTAGATTTGAGGGACCGTGATTTGAATGAATAATTCTAACACGCGGATATATAATATCTTCTCCTCGAAACTTCTCTCTTGTTTGAGGTAGTGATTGGATGGCTCAATTCCAATAGCTGCATTTAGCAAAGAAATTGCATCTTCATAAATCACAATTTCACACCACTGGTTGGACCTAAGTTTGACGCAATCAACAATTATCCTCAAATTTTTTAATTTTTTAATTTTTTTTTTAAAAAAGAAGGGAAATGCCTCTTTTACATATCAACAAATTATCCACAACCGCTGAAAGTTGCACAAAAAGGGGCTAAAACACAATAATGTTGAGTCATTCTAGTTCCCAACAAAATCTCAAGTTTGACTTGGTTTATTCGATGTTCTTAATGTGTTTGATGCACATATTTTTTTAGGAAATAATGCATTTTTTGTGGCATGATAGTGAATATGTGGTTGAAAAATAAGGAAAAGTTAATGTGATGGAAAAAATTATTTTATTGAAGAATGTGTGGTTGAAAATGAGTAGAAAAATTAGAATGAAAATAAGAATGTGACTCAAACAGGGACTAAACAAAGACTCTTCTGCACGTTATTCCTAAAACACAATAATGTTAATTAGCACCACCAATGTCAAGTATCAATTTAGGTGATAACTGCATGTCATTAAAATGATAGGTCACTTAAATTCAATATCAAATAATTTATTTAATTGAACTTTTCAAGTATGATCACTTAAACTAGTGGTTAAACGTAGCTAATGATAGATAGCAGCTAGAGAGCCACTAACCCAACATGAACAAAAATCAGGAAGTCCCTTTATTCTCCATTTCCCGAAAAGAGTTCACTAAACGAGAAGACCCTTTATTCTCCATTTCTCGAAAAGAGTTTTTGTACCACTATTCAGTACATTGTGGATCCATTGATTCTTCTTAATTCATGGTTTAAAGTTGAAATACTAGCAGTGGAAGTGTACTCACAAATTCTTGCTCTCCCTAGTAACTTCTTAAGAATAATATTGTCATTTATGTGGAGGGATGATGATCATAAATTTATGTGATATTATGATCATTATCACATTGGCCGTTGAATAAAATTGCATTATAGCTTCATCAATATAATAATGACCCCATTGCCATATGAATATCAAAGAAAGAAGAAAAAACAACTTCAAATGGAATTGTCATGTATGACCATGCTATACCTTCCATTCAAACTACGATACCTCGGACCTTGAGACGCCAAGAAATACAAAGTGAATGTGCAACGAAAGTGTTGTATTTCAAGTGACTCTAGATTCGAGAGGTCGTGATTTGAATGGATAATTGTAACGCACTAATATACAAGATCATCTTTTCTCTTGTTGGAGGTAGTGAACTAGTGATCGGATGGCTCATTCGATAGCTGCATTTAGCAAAGAAATTGCATCTCCGTAAATCATCTATTACAGGTGAAATCCTACCGGAATAAACAAAATGGCCAACAAACTGCAAGATCTGCCAATTTGTGCACCCTCTAATGAGAATGACACAGTAGTTCATTGACAGTGCCTACTGCCACGAATTGGCTCTTAGTTTTGCCCATCAAACTGTAACCTAGCAAATTTTCAATTGATCATTGGACACTTCTTATGCTTCATCAAATGAGTGGTAAATCTCTAAAAATCAACTCAATAACCTACCCCACGATATAATCTATGTAAAATCTCGATATCCCATATCAAATAAAGCTTCTATTCTAGTTTCATAGCGAAATTTACCATATAGAAACAAACCAATTAGCATTGATTATCTTAGAAAAGGCAATCCACCAAGCATATAAGGAAACAAGCACATTCGAGGACTACATTGTCAAGATGAGTCGTGGAATATCTACGAACAACACGACCACTTTAGCACAAATATGAAACGGCGACAAACATATGCTTCTTCAAGAATGCTTAAATATATATCAACAGAATAAAAGTTTACACATTGTTACATATTGAATCCAGTGAGATTAGCATTTTCAGCAACAGAAGTGACCATTTTATTTCTTAGTATATACACATTAAAGCCAAAGAAACATTAAACCAATTATAACATGGCCATGAATATGTGCACCTCTTTGATTCCCACTTTATACCAGATCATCAAGCTACCACCTCGATGAATTTATTCATCAACCATGTTCTCGCAACATTGGAAATTTTGCTTTGCTCGACTTGCACCTTTCTCAACTGCGGGGAGTTCAACAAAAATAATTCAACTGCCTCCACGTCGATCCCGCAACAGGATGTTATATCAACGCTCTGCAACAATTTACAGTTCCTAATCATCGAATTCACGGATAAGCTAGTCAACCTATTACAACCCCTCAATTTAAGTTCACTCAAGCAATTACAAGAAACGAGCATTGATATGAACTCCCTGTCGAGCAACATTTCATTATAAGACAAGTCTAATTTCCTTAACCTCTTCAAATCCTGTCCTAAAGTGGTCAATAGCCCGGATTCTCTCTCGACCACATCGCAATTAATCAATGCAAGTTCTTCAAGCACATTGCACATAACACTCCCAAGAGCCTTTAATCCCTCACCAGTAACAAGACAGCAACTTTGCAACCTTAAACTCGCCAAACTCCTAAAATTCAGATTCTCGGATATGGCAATCAAATGGCTGTCATAAAGATCAAGAGGCAACCGAAAATCAAGTTTTCTCAAATTACATTTGTTTTGACTTATGAATTGATGCAAACCTTCACTACCACCACCATCGTAAACCAACAGAAAATCCAAATAAATGCAATTCTCAGCCAATTTCATCAGAACCCCATCAACAATACTCCTACAAGTCCTTAATTCTACTTCTTGAAGACCCTTTTGACGCATAATGAAACCCGAAAAAGAAGCGTTATCACCCAAACTTTCACAGCTCTTCAGCTGAAGTTTTTTTATGCTCTTACAGTTTCTCCATAGAAAATTAAGACCAAAATCCCCCGGTCGAATACCGGATAAAGAGAGACTCTCTAAACCCAGTTCAGCATCAAGAATTTCGTTCATTTCATTGACATAAAGTGAATTAAATTGAGTTGAAGGGTTTGCAAGAAAGAGGGAAAGGTGTTTTAGAGAGTTTAAATACTTAACCCAATGGAAATAGAGGGGTCTAGAGATAGAGATAGTGAGAGAAGAGAGGTGGTTACAAGAATTGGAGAGGTTGAACAGAGAGAAGGGCGATACTGGGGTGCTCAGAAATCGGAGGTGCCTGAGATTGGGGCAAGAAGCAGCTGCACAAAGGAGTACGTGAACGGCGGAGGAGGTGGTGCAGTCGGTGGGGAGGGTAAGAGATAGTGAAAAAAGACAAGGGTGTTGGCTTAGAAAGGATGAAAGTGAATTAATGGTGGTGGAATTGTATGAAGTGGGGCTGAAGTAGAGAGTAAGGGAGGAGGTGGATGATCGGAGGAGGCGGAGCCACCGCTTGCAAACGAGGGAGACTTTGGCGGAACACAGCGGCGGAAGGCGGTGGAAGATTTCCTGAAGCAACTCATCACAGAGAACTGAGTCCATCCTTGATAACTCCGTATTCTCTTATTTTTCTTGATTATATGCTATGAAAATCCAAAGTCTACATTTACCTAACACCCATTATCCCTTCCTTTTGTTTCTTTCAGAATCCTTTTTTAATTAATTATCGGAAAGGCATGGAATTTTATATTCAAAGGGTTATAGCTGGAAAATTCTGTGGCTTGTAATTTTCGTGGACAAATGAAGCAAGGGTTACTTTAAAGTTGAAGACAAGCATTTGTGTTTGAGGTTAGAGTGAAGCAATGTGTTGAAATATATGGAGTGATGTGGTCATCGACTTGAGCCGCCAGTAAATCGTGCCGGCTCGAGTTTGTGTGTGTACTTTATTAGCCCTGGTTTGATAATTTATAAAGAAAAATAAGTACTGAGTCTTACCAAATTCGTGAATGATAATAAGCAAATAATTATGAATTTGTGATCAAAATTGATATTTGATTTTTGATTAAAATCAACTAAACATTGAAAAAGAAAATATTTTCAATTTTCCATAAAAAAATCTTGCGAATCAAACAGGGCATAAAATGTCTAAATTTATATGGTGGGGTTCAAATTTATTTAAAGTAAAATATGTAGACGTTGTTGCCACTATGTTCATATCGTCAATTTTGGACGATTATTTGTCAGCAGGTCCACCTATATTTAGTTGGGCAACACAATCACGAATAATTATATCATCATCGATTGATTAAAACTAGTGGCCCGTTTGGCAGGTTGGCCGTCCACCGCATATACTATTTATATTTCTTTTCTTTTTTTATATTGTCCACACAATTAAGTAAATGGTTATGCTACATGTACATAATTTTTTACCTAATCGTTTACACCCCCCCACTCACATTAGGAGGTGGGGACCACGAACCGTCATTTTAAAACACACACGGGACCCGCCCACATTGTGAGGGGGGTACACCATTCGGTAACCCCCATTATGTACAAGGGACTTTCCCTTAAGTAAAAATGGAGGTGGAGAGTTCTGAGCAAACTTCTGTTTTTTGAGAAATTAGGACGTGTTGTTTTAATCCGAAGAAATTGAAAAACATTGTCTTCTAAATTATAATTGAAAAAATTAATAATCAACAAAATCTATATTTCCTAAATTATTACTCACCTCGTTGAACTGCACTCCACCTGCACGTAATATAACAAAAAAATATCACTCGCCTATCTTGCCAAAATCAGATAATCCAAACTGGGTAAAATATTCTAAATATCTCTATAATTCATAATCCCTTCTAAATCGCTCATACTTTACAAAATGCCATCCTCAAATTTCACACCAACAATTACGGGTGGCAATGAGCCGAGCCCTTACCTACACGAGCACAACCAAAGCTCGTGGCTCGTCCAGTCGTCTACCACGAGCTGAGCTTAAACTCGGCTCGTGCCCCAAGCTCGCCCAAAATGGGTACTCGGCGAGTCGAGCCGAGATAACTCGCTTTTTTTCCCCTACTAAATCGTCTAAACCTAAAAAATATATATATACAAATTTTCTAAACATTTTTTATAAGTATAAAATTTTCAAAATATTTTTATTTTTTAAAATAATAATAATAAAAGATAAACCCTCATTTATTCGGGTTTGGGACCGACTACTTCAATTTCGATTTTCGAGTGGCGTAGTTAAAAATTGTACATGAATAACTTGTTACGTGTATAATTTTATAAAAAAATATATAGGTATTAAAATAAAATTTTGTAATGAATATCATAATATGGTTAAATTAAATATCACTTACTTGACTATATACAATTTCGACATATTTATCTTGCAATCAATAATGAGCATCTTCCCAGTCTTTCAAGCATATTAATACTTTCAAAATATCTTCTTTTAATCGACTCCCGACCTCGATCCCTACACTAAAAGCAGACTCCGAATCTACAGTGCTAACCGGAGGTGTTAATAAATCTTTTGTCATTGCAAAAACTACTGGCCATCGGTGTTCATACCTTCATCAGAAATCAATTACGTCTTTTGAATTTTTCCTAATTGCATTGTTACTAGGCATATTACGATTAAAGAAATCAATTAATTCAGCAGACGACACATTTTGACTACTACTAATGCATGCAATGGAAAACAAACTACTACTATTACTATTAGAGGAACCAAATACATATGTAGTTAAAGTTAAATCATATTTATATGAGTTCACGCCTTGGAATAAATTTAAAACTTCAGTGTCGTCCTCTCGTTTATTAGTAAGAGGAATAGTTGTAGGGTCGGAGGATACACGAGTAATATGTGTACCCATTCGTGTAGCATATATAGCGGTGGCAAAAAAGCTCATCGATTCGGGCTCGGCCCTTAAAAAACCCGAGTTGGGCCCGACTCAGGCTCGGTTACATTGAACCGAGGCCCGGGCCGGCCAATTTAAATTTCTTTTAAGGAAAGCTGTCAGCTTTTAAGCTTTAAAAAAAATCAAAAAACACAAGTTGGCTCGGCCCATTTAGGCTCGGGTCTAAAGCTCGGGCCGAGCCCAAATTTTTTTTCTCGACTCGACTCGTTGACATAGCTAAACATATACTTCATACTCTTCACATAAAGTTTGTTCCAAATTCTTATAAGTAATAGGTACGTCAAAAGTTAAAACATTTGAAATTTGATCAATAACAAATTTAGTACCCGATAAATTATATGAAGGGTCCATGACGCATGCTAACGGAAATAATATGGTCAAATCTTCCCAATATTTACTAAATTCTGATTCCATCGAAAATATAATTAAACTAAAATCGCGGTCGTCTTTAAATCTCTGAAAAATCTTTGCAATTACACACAGTTCAAGTACCATACAACTAGTAGGATAATAAACACTAAATAAAATATTTATAGAATCATCAAAACTTGTCAAAAATCATTTAATTTTAAAAACTAATTGCCAATCGTGCTCAGTTAAAATAGTATCGTCGTCGTCGTCTCTAATACGCATACTGTTATAAAATTCGGTAATTAAATGTTCGAAACCTTCACATGATTTTAATAATAAATATGTGGAGCTCCATCTATGCCATACGTCACTAATAAAGGTTTTTGTATACGGCACCCCAGCTTCACCACAAAATTCCTCAAATGCTTATTTTCTACGATGTGCAATCGTGATATAGACTAATGCATGCTTAATTCGTTGAATTTCATTTTTAACATGTTTTAAATCATCTTGTATTATTAAATTAAAAATATGATAAACACATCGAATATGAAATAAATAATCATCGAAATCGGGTTGAAGTACCATATGCAATCTATCGATAACATGTTTATTTACACTAGCGTTGTCAAACGTAAAAAATGAATTTTACTCTCACGTTTTTATTCTCTAATAATGTTCATAATAGCATTAAATATATTTTAGGTATTGTGCTGGAACAAAATAATTTTAAAAGCAATAATTTTTTATGCAAGACCTAAAGTGAGTCTATATAGTGTGCAGTTGCGGCTATGTAACATCTTTTATTAATCATCTCTCACAAATCCGAAGTTAAAGATATCACACCCCTATATTTTTCTAAATCCGCAATCAATATTTTTCTTTTTGTCATTCAGAAAAACGGTTTCTCAAAACAGAAAAATAGAAAACGCGTTAAGCTTGAAATTTTGAGAATTTATTTTATAATGTTTTATTCAAGAAATCTGATTATTCAATAAATTTTAATAGTTTAATGTTCATATAGTATTAAATAATATATAAAATTTGAAGATGGTGAATCTTAAAATATTTTTTTCTGATATAAAAAACACAACCTAAATTAAATTAGGCAAAACATGTCAATCGATACAATTGGAAATGAGACGGATTATCTCTGTGCCAAATGAACAAATAGCTCTTATCACTCGTTTAAACTATTTGTATATTGTGTTATTGAAATGCTAAAATTATCATTTTATCTCGTTTAAAATTAATAAAAACGATGAAAAAAGTTTGGTAAACATAGTGAAATAATATATAAAATTGAATAATCATAATAAAATATTGTATGAAATTAAATGGCCATGACACTAAATATAAAATTCAGTAATCATGATAAAACAAAATCAAATTAAATAACTACAATAACACCGAGTATAAAAGTAAGTGTTCATTGATGAATTTAATACTCAAATAAACCAAAAGAAACAAGAAAAAAATTCAAGAACTAAAACCAGGGGCGGAGCCAGCCCTCCAACGTAGGGGGGTCCAAAGTTGAAGGAGTGCTGCCCCAAAATTTTTTTTTTGACACCTTATTTGTTGAAATGAGATACGTTGGTACTTTATGATGGAGAAATGAAACAAATGAGTATAAACTAATGTACGAAAACTTAACAAAATAAAAAATAAAAAAAATCAAGAAACGTATAAAATAAAGTACTAATATTTAATTTAACAAAATCATACCTTATTACAAACGTTCCTTTCGAGTTCTCATACTTTGATAACGTTGTATAACTACATCATCATCAATCATGTCGAATACATCCTTCTCAATATACACAAGCAAGCTATCATTTAACCATTTATCATTCATTCGATTGCGCAATCGATTCTTGATATAATTCATTACAGAAAAGACTCTCTCTACCGTACAGTAGCAACTGGAAGAATTAATGCCAATGTCAAAAGCTTGTATAATAACGGGTATACTTCATTTTTTTTGTCACAACCAACTTTTGTGCAAGTTCACCAAGGCCTTGTAATCCTCCAAATTCTTCATTATTGCGCATATCAATGATGTACGTGTCAATTTGATCATCAAGTTCCATCACGGCTGATCCTTGAAAATCTTTCGGATAAAATGTACACATGTGAATTAATTTGCTCTTGTCAAAAGCTGCAAATGAATTATCTGGACACAAGCACGCTACACAAAGAAGAAAGTCAATATTCACCTCAGAAAATTGATTATTCAACTCTTGAAGTTGCATATCAATGACAGAATAAAATAAATCCACACGGAAGTGATGCAAATTTGTCACAGTGATACATCGTGAACGGCCAAGAGGTGTATACATATCATCCATATTCGGGACGATAATGCCGTGATTTCCACAAAAGGAATTAACCGTTGCCAAAAAAGAATCCCAGTCATCATCTCTGAACTTTTGGAGCTGTTGTTTACATATTTTTACCAAACACGTAGCATTACCAATATCTAGGTCTTTCTTCTGTAATGTCTTCGACGACTCATTTGAAATTCCTAATATCTTTTTCATTAGATGTAGGCCAAATGCAAACTCAAATGTACGAATTGATGCCAACAAAACCCTTGCTTCACCTTTTTTCCGACAAATTGTATTATTAGTAGCAATTATCTCAATAACATCAATTGTACTTGAAAACATGAGCATCAAGTTACATAAACATTTGTAGTGCGAGCCCCAACGTGTATCACCGGAACGCTTGATATTAGTTTTTTGATTAAGGCCTCGACCACTTGATATTTTACCAGCATTTAGTGCTTCACAAATCTTGATTCTTTGCATCTCGCGAATAAGATCACATCTCTTAGCCGATCCTCCAACAACATTCACCACACTATCAGCCAAATAAAAGAAAGATTGGATATCACCATGTTTTTTTGCAACTGCTAAAAGAGCTAGTTGAAATTGATGAGCAAAGCAATGAATGTAGTATGCACTTGGGTTTTCTTTCAAGATAAGTATTTTGAGACCATTATACTCACCCCGCATATTACTAGCTCCATCATAACCTTGACCTCTCAAATTAGCCATGCTTAAGCCATATCTAGAGAACAAGTCGTCAATAGCAAGCTTAAGTGAGATAGCCGTGGTACTTGAAACATGTTGGATGCCAATAAAACGTTCAATTACATGCCCATTCTTCACATATCGCAAAACAACTGACATTTGCTCCTTAGTTGAAATATCACGAGATTCATCAACTAGAATAGAAAATAATCTATCACCAATCTCACTGATAATGACCTTGTTAATTTCAAATGCGAAAGCACTAACGATATCCTTTTGAATTTCTGGTGAGGTTAATTTGAAATTCGTAGGAGCATTCTCCAAACAAACAACATTAATTCGAGGATCATGATTACACAACCATTTTAGTAGTTCTAGAAAATTTCCTTGATTGCTTGAATCTTCAGACTCATCACTTCCACGAAAAGCAAGCCCTTGTCGTAGAAGATATCGAACACAATCTATTGATGCACCCAGACGAGCTCGATATGCACTTCTTGTTTGTTCTGATTGCTTGAAGAGACAAGCCCCAATACTTTGTTCTTGGTGATTGAATGATTCAAACTTAATCCGAGCTAGGTTGTGTGCGCTACCGGCATGTCCAATATGTTTTTTGAGATTACTTTTCTTTTTCCAATTTGAGAATCCACCGACAACAAAAGAAACACGATTTGAACTAAACAAATAGCAATACAAGCAAAATACTGCATTTTTTGCTATACTATATTCTAGCCAACTAGGACATTCATCATACCAATTAGTACCAAATCGTCTATCTCTATTTCTCTTATTTGACACCAAAAACTCATGATTACGAGGCTGGCAAGGACCCCTTTGCACATATTCCCTTCGAACAACATCTTGAACATTTACATTATAATAATTAATTGGAATTCGCAATCCAGGGTCAGAAGGCAGTTGTTCTACATTAATCTCATCACTTTCTTCCCCTTCATCCCCAACACCAATTTCATCAGTATCTTCAATTTCATCTTCATCACTGTCATTCCCAATCCCAACATCAATCTCATCACTTTCATCCCCTTCATCCCGAATATCAATAAGAACATTCCTTTCATCAATGTTCTGTTCAATCGAAGATGGATGAGATTTACACATTCTTTTGAAATACTTCTCCATCACTATACAAAATCAGCAAAGACTACAAACCAGCAGAGACAACAAACCAGCACAGACAATATCACAACTCACAATAGAGCTATACAAACCAGCCAGCAAGCAATACAGCTATACAAACCCAGCAGAGACTACAAACCAGCAAAGATTACAAACCAGCATATACAACAAAACCAGCAGAGCTTGCCAACCAAACCAACAAGACCAGCAGAGCTTGACAACAAAACCAGCAAAGACTACAAACCAGCAGAGACAACAAACCAGCAAAGACAATATCACAAATCACAATAGAGCTATACAAACCAGCAGGCAATGCAGCCATACAAACCAGCTATAGTCTCACTGGAAGTCTGGAAGTTACCTTATCGGATCATCCCAAAGCTTTAGCCTCTGCCGGTCCCTTTTTCTATCTTTTACGCACAGTCATTTTTCTCCAGGAAGCACAACTTTCTCGTTTCTGGCCACCACAAAAAAACCACCCAATTTGTCAAACAACAACAACAACAACCCGTCGACCCCTACTCATCAAATTAAAAGACTTAAGAGAGAAGAATCGGTCACCTGACGTCTGGCGGTGGTGCGGTGTGGTAAAATTAGGAAGAGAAGAATATTGCCGCAGGCCCGCAGCTCGCTACTGGAGAAGAAGACGGTTCAGCCGCAATCGCCGTCGCCTCTAGGAGTTTGAAGACGGGAGAGAATGGATTGGGTAAATTCTGTTCTTCTTCCTGTCCTTTTTGTTTTTATTTCATCATCAAACGGAAAAAGCACACGCCATTTTTCACCTACCTATCTTTTTTTACATTATAAAAAGTCTAAAATACCAAAATAAACATACTCAATTTTACATAGATATATATTAAGTGTTTGTTTGAGCCACGTTTTATTGTAAGGATGTATTTTGAAATAGTAGATTGATGGAGATTGGAGAATATTTGGTTGAAAAATAATATTATTTTATTAAAGAGAAAAACATATTGAGGGATTAGAGTTTTTGATATTTCCAGATGTTTGTGTGCATTCTCATTTCTTCATAATCGGTCTCAGCAACTGTTGTGCTTCAGAAAATATAAGCAAATGAACACAATATATTTGCTAAGGTTGTAGTTATTTTACCGGGTAGCCTCCCTTCTTCAGGCATTGCTCAGGTCCAGAGACATCTACTCTTCCATACTTCATTGGAATTTTGGGACCCCCAGTCTCCAGTAATTCCAAAGAAGAGTATCAGTACAGAGTTCAAAAAAAAAAAAAAATTATTCATGCCAAATATAAACCAAAAGAATCATCTCCACAGCAATAGCACTGGCCAACTAGAATAAATCAGCATGAGTCACACCAGAATACTTTTCCTTGATAGGCTGAAGAAGTTTAAGTGCATTAACCAGCCCTGTACTTCACCGTGTAAGGCAACATACTCATCGACCAAGCAAATAATCGATATTGATATAGAACTCACCAGCATTGGCTACATGTTTCAATTCAATCTCAAATCTTAAACTTCCATTAGCACCACCTCTTTTTGGCCATTCTTCAATATCCTTGTTATAAGTACCGGCATCATGCCAGCCCATCCGAACCTGTTTCATATGGAAAATTTAAAACCATGTCTCAACTATCACATTACTTGTTTCGGTATCATTCATAATTCTGTAAAACATTAAGGCATTAGTTTGAAAAATGCCACAATCCATTTGGTGAGACCATTGACACACACAAATGTCCAACATTAATGAGTCTAATTTTTTGTATTTTAAGTCTTTCTTTACACGTCCTAAATATTTTATTCCAATTCCTAAGTTAGCGACTTAGGGTAAGCTATCCTTTTCGTGCACGTATGATTTTGGTTGGGGGTGGGAGGTATTGGTCTCTAAGGCAAAATGGGGTTTACATTTTAGTGTGGAGAATAGGTGTTTACAGCAAGTTCTTTTTTATTACTGTTTTCTCACAATATCAGTTAAATAAGCAAAACACAAATATAGCAATAATATATCCAATTTACTAGTATATAAAAGAAGCATCCACTCCATACACCAGGCACAAGGTTATCCCCCTCAAAAGTTCTGAGATACAGTACCGTTGATACACATGACATATGAAGCTAACTTCATAAATCAGGCAAATTCGTTGACTTATTTATCTGAGGCATAATCAAAATTCCTAGCAAATGCTGCACATCTGAAAATTGACAAAAAGTAAAACATGCTCTCTCTCTATGCACTTCACAATTCAAATACCATCTAGTCTTCTTGTATAAAAACAGGATGTTCCATTCTGAAAGTGAAAGTAACAATTGGCTTATGCATGATTAGATGCTTCTTGCCGTATCTAGCAGTCATGTTTCTTCAGCGTGTAACTAAATACTTCTTGTCAAGAGGAAGAGAAAGAGAGTGACTACATCCCCTTATCTCAGTCCCCTCGAAATCAAATAAACTGCCTGGGGATTGAAATATAAAACTTTCCAAATCAAGGCTAAATCTACTTTAGCTACTCTTGTTACTCTCCTCCTATATATACCATATTCTCAACTCTTATCCTCCATTTGTTTTCCTCCACTATGTCCACCAACTTCGAAGGTCAGCAGCCAGTACTACTGCACTATTATGACTCATCAATAATGGTGATGTACACTACAACAAAGTCTTCACATGACACCACATTCCTTTCAGGCATTTCATCAAACACTCTTACTGCATCTCCCAAAACCTTACACTTCATGCAAAAAAATACCAAATTCCTTATTCCAGATTAACTGAGCCAAAAATTCAAAATTTGGAAACAAAACCAAATCCATATTATCAACTAGATGCAAAACCAAATAAATTCCATAACAATTGGAACAAAAAACCAAACAAATTTCAAACTATGCGGAAATAACTTACTGGATTGCTCCAACAAACTCAACCGATTCCGGATGAAATTGAGGCTAACCCATGGTAGAATCAGATGCGCCTGGTTGTGAAAAATGTTGTGGTGGTGCTCCACGATCGAGAGGGTGGCCAGATGTGGAAGTAACTGACGAAAAATCGTGATTGCACTCGCAATTTTGGATGAGAATTGGGGTTGTTTCTTGCGGTCGGTGGGCAGGCGATGGTCAGATGTCGTAGAGGGAGATGAGAGAGTGCCGGTGTTGTGGGGGGTTTGGCGGCTTAGGTGGTGGAAGTTATTGATGAAAGGAGGAGGTGGATTCGTATCTAAGAAAGAATTTTGGGGGAAATGAAGGGAGTTGTTTTCCGTGTTTTTGATTTTTTTTGAAGGAAGCGCGGAGAACGCATTTTCATTGTTTTGAAAAATCGAAAACAGAAAATGGTTCGAAAACAAGGCTACTTTACTATAAATTCCCGAAGGCGTGTTCAATTTTGGTTCAGAACTCTTCGAGGCTCAATAACGTAAATTTATATCTTGCTACATTTTCCCCAAACAATCCGAAAAAAAAAAAAAAATCACATGAACGTGAAGTTCCCTTAATTTGCAAATGGACTACGATGATTCATTGGCGCCAAGATTCTCTCCAAAAAAATCTGAAACTTTACCTACTATTAGAACTCTCCACTCCGACCCGGAAGTTTCTGTCAACCTCTGTTTCCTACTCGAAGCGATTATCACAGCTTTCCCAAGCCAGGTCACTTACACTTAACCCCGGTCTCCAACTCCACGCCCACCTAACCAAAATCGGATTGTCCGAGGACACTACACACAGGAATCATTTTATTAATTTGTACTCCAAATGTAAACTTTTGGATATGCCTGGAAGCTGATCGAGGAATATCCCGAACCAGACTTGGTTTCTTGGTCGTCTTTGATATCTGGGTATGCGCAGAATGGCCTTGGTAAAGAAGCTCTTTTGGCTTTTCTCCAAATGCATAAAATGGGAATTAAGTGTAACGAGTTCACCTTTCCTAGCGTACTCAAGGCTTGCGGGAGTGCTAAAGACTTTGTCCTTGGGAAATAAGTTCATGGGGCTGTATTGGTTACTGGGTTTGAATCCCATGTTTATGTTGTGAATACTTTATTTGTCCTATATGCGAAATGTGGTTAGTTATTGGATTCTAGGAGGTTGTTTGATGAAATCTCGGAAAGGAACGCTGTTTCTTGGAATGCTTTATTCTCTTGTTATGCACAGAGACAGAGTGATTCATTTAGGGAAGCTTTGGGATTGTTTCAAGAAATGGTTGGTAGTGGAATGATCTCTGGATACTTGCAGAATGGGGAAGATAGAGAAGCTCTAAACCTATTTGTGGAGATGTACAACCAAAAAATGGGATTTGACCCGGCAACTTTACTAGCAGTCCTCAATGCAACTGCTGGCTTGCAGAATGTTAATGTCTGTAGACAAATTCACATCCTAGTTGTGAAGTCAGGGTACCAATCTGATAACTTCGTTCTAAACAGTTTTGTTGATTCATATGGAAAATGCTCCCATGTGGGCGATGCTTCGAGAGTTTTTGAAGAATGTATTAATCCAGATTTGCCATCTTTTACTTCAATAATTACAGCTTATGCTCAATATGGACAAGGTGAAGAAGCTTTGAAGCTTTATTTGAATCTGCTGGAAATGAATCTTAAGCCAGATTCATTTGTTTGCAGTTCTCTCCTTAATGCATGTGCATCGTTATCAGTGTACGAACAGGGGAAACAAATCCCTGTTCATGTATTGAAACTTGGATTCATCTCCAATGTTTTTGCTGGAAATTCTCTTGTCAACATGTATGCCAAATGTGGTAGCATAGAGGATGCCGGTCGTGCTTTCTATGAGATACCTGAGAGAGGTGTCGTCTCCTGGTCTGCAATGATTGGGGGCCTCGCACAACATGGGCATGGTAAAGAGGCCATACAATTATTTGGTGAGATGTTAAAGGGTGGTGTATCTCCAAATCATGTAACATTAGTTAGTGTCCTTTATGCGTGTAATCATGCTGGTCTAGTTGACGAAGCCCAAAAATATTTTGAGACAATGAAAGTGGAATTTGGAATAGAACCAATACCAGAGCACTATGCATGCATGATTGATGTCCTTGGCCGAGCAGGAAAATTGGATGCTGCGATGAATCTTGTAGATAAGATGCAATTTGAAGCTAATGCCTCCATTTGGGGGGCACTTATTGGTGCTGCAAGGATTCACAAAAATTTAGATATAGGCCAACGTGCTGCTGAGATGCTCTTCATTCTTGAACCAGAAAAATCTGGTACTCATGTTCTTCTTGCAAATATTTATGCATCTGCAGGATCATGGGAAAATGTTGCAAAAGTTAGAAGATTGATGAAAGACAGTAAAGTGAAGAAGGAACCCGGTATGAGTTGGATAGAGGTAAAGGACAAAATATATACTTTTATAGTAGGAGATAGAAGCCATTGGAGAAGTGAAGAGATATATGCAAAACTTGAGGAGTTGGGCTACTTAATGGCCAAAGCTGGATACATTCCTATGATAGAGATTGACCTCCATGATGTTGAAAAGAGAGAAAAGGAGCTTCTTCTCTCATACCACAGTGAGAAACTTGCAGTAGCTTTCGCGCTGATTGTCACCCCACCAGGAGCTCCTATTCAAGTGAAAAAAAACCTCCGAATCTGTTTGGACTGCCATACAGCATTCACATATATCTGTAAAATTGTTTCACGCGAAATAATTATTAGAGACATCAACCGCTTCCACCATTTTAGAGATGGAACTTGTTCTTGTGGGGATTACTGGTGACATTAATTGAAGAGACCGACTGTTCATTTTGGTTCTAAAAGAACATGCCAATTGATGTGGTAGAGTCAAGCTGGTGAGTTAGACTTAGCCAGTATTTCTATGTGTTCTGTTATATCTGGAATCAGGATTAAGTTGGAGATATCATATTTTTCTGTAACTTAACACATTTCTCCTATTAATGTGACTGCTGTTCTCAAACTTCCTTTGAGCTTGTCCTAGTTTGTGTGACAATTTGATTGTATACTGGTGAAACCTCATGTGGATGGCTTTGTCGAGGATGTTCTTGTGAGTGTCAAGCCTCTTCTGGTGTGACTGGTTGCTCTCGTGTAGGAGGCTACAAGTACGCAGGCAATGTGACAATTTTTCGTGTTGATCCTGAAGGAAAAATTACTTGTAATCGATGATATCCAGATCTTTATTGTTTAATGGTGAGGAGAGTTGTTCGGGACATGTGATAGTTTTTAGTGCTGCTACTGCTAGTCTATGATTTTTCAGGCTTAAATATTGTGGAGCAAACCCTTTGGCTATTCGATGCTTTAAAAACGGTATTTTTCATTTATTCTACAAATCTTTTCAACTGATGGTTCTTAATTGCTCTCAGAGTGAATTATCCTCCACTTTTCTCAGCATACCGGAATGCCACTTCCTTGGAAAATCCAAATGTGATATTTTAGGTGATGTTATTGTTTAAAATTTTGTGCCTTTTTTTTTAGTTAGACACTTGATGGGTATAATTTCTTGAAGCATACAAATCCATGCAAAAATAGCTCATCAACTATAGGGCATTTGGCTTATGGTTTGTCTGTTTTGTCATAAAATAGCTTATCAATGAGTATTATAAACTCGGAGCAAGTTGGATTTAGATACACATTGAATGTAACCGTTTGAAAATTCGAGTGACTACTACTGTAAGAAAATTACTTCAATGATTATTTTGAAGTTTTTTAGACGATTGCTGAAATAAACCTTATGATGAAACAACGGCCGAGGGAATGTTCACGAGAAATCCGTAAACAAGGGTCCTCGAGGTCTCTCAAGCAGGATGGGAAAATGGTGGATACGCGGGCTTCTTTCAACTGTTTTTGTGGCTTATGGATTGTCAGGCCGAGGAGTGGCTTCCATCTGATTAACAAGTTGGTGAGGCAAATTGATGATGATAAGCTCCATTGGAATTGAGAAAGTCTAGAAGAAATCCGTATGTATGGATTGTTGAAGATTAACTTCCCATTATTATTATTATTTGTGAACAGATTCAAGTTACATTCACATATATCCTTGAGAATCTGCTACAGTACATTCTTGACATTTTGTGTGGGCCAAACTATGATTTTTTTTTCTTTTAGTCAACTAAGCCTATCATATCAACAAGAAAAGTCATTAGATAAGAACCGTCGGTTTAAAAGTATTCTTGACAAAGTGCTCTGCTGCATAAGATGCCTTGTGTAGTGCATTATCTGGAGGAGGCTTTATGTCACGTTTCACAGTTAGCCTATGGAATTAATCTAAATAAAAATGTGTATATATATATTTTTTACGATTCTTTAAATCAGTGTTCTAAAAAACTCGCTCAGACGATGCTAGGTATCACCTAAGCTAGAAACTCAGACAAAACGCCTCACTTTGCATCACTGTAGTTTTTTCCCTTTAAATCTTCAATTCCTACATGGATGATTCCTCTCTTCGTCTTCCGTATATGCGTTTTATTAAATCTTTTCTTTTTTTAATTTTTTTTATTTAACTTTAGTTTTTTAGGTTTTTATTTGAAAAATAAAATAAAAATCATTTGCCTTTAATTTCAAACTTTTAAAAGACTTTATCCATACAAAAGTTAAAAGTGACTTTACACGATAAAAATAAAATCTTTATTATCTACATTGTGTAATTATGATCTTGAAACTCATATTTTGTTGGAAACTGAAAAAATATATATGAAATTCCCATAACTCTATTAAATATGACTTATTTAGTTGAAAATTGAAACTATGAAAAATAATAATTTTTTGTACTTTGACAGCTTGAAAATTGTATAATTGATTAATTATAAGAATTATTAAGTAAATATATATATTTTTTATAATTTTAAATGTTTGATATGTATTATTTTAAATAACTTTTATAAATGATGAAAAAATTAAAATAATATAAAAATAAGAAAACGTTTTTTAAAATCTTGGAGTCGTTTAGGTTCGGTTGAACTTGTAAAACTTTAAATTTTGTCTCAACTTCTAACCACACTTTACACTTTTTAGAACATTACTTTAAATAAATCTAATAGATCGAACTTGAACTCCGGGTGGTTGAATTGTCGTGGCATGTGCGTTGGTGAATCTGCTAAAGAACACTTCGACAAATTGAGAAGACAATTCGTGTGATTCTTGAATAAATATTAATATCCTTTCATATATTCAGAATGATTATACTTTCATATTAGGTAAGTAAGAAATATCAAACATGCCTTAAATACAATTTTTCTATCCGAGGAAGCAAACTGCAAAATTTATTGCATATTACTTGTACAACTAGACTAGATTCAGCACGTAGCTCAACTGGTGTTAAACTATATGTTACTATATGGTAAGTTAAAATTAAATTAAATTTGGCCTCGTTGATCATATTTTGCCCTTTTTTAGTCTCCACTATTTTCAAAATATATTTTTCACTCTTACATATTTTCAATAAAATAATATTACACAAAATTCTAAAACTTTTCCTTATTTTTTAATCACACATTCTCCATCAAAACACTATTCTAAAATATTTCTTTTTATAAAAAAAATACGACTAAAACATGCTCTTTAACTTATAATTTAGGTCACGTTCGGTAGGGATTAAAATTGAAAATATGGTCGTTATTTGATCTCACTCGTCTAATAAAAGTCAACAACAACGACTAATTTTTCAATTTTAATTTTTACTGAACGGGCCCTTGATATCAATATTGTCACACACATGGGTGTTCTAACCCAAATTGAACTACATAGTTTTAAGCACTATTGTCACTTGGATAGGCGTTCTAACGCAAATTGAACTACGTAGCTTTAAGCACTAGTGGACGTACAAACTAACTATATATTTATTATTCATAACACACACTTATATTGGATATGTTTAGGCTCGTGGGCAGGGATGGACCCAAAAGGAAAAATCTTTATGTACCTAATCATTTATCAAATGGTTTACTAAATGGACAAGTGGCTCCCCCTATTGGGGGGGGGGGGGGGGGCGCCTGTGGGCACAGGCGCCCCCCCCCCCCAATAGTGGGAGCCACTTGTCCATTTGGTAAATGGTTAGGTACATAAAGACTTTTCCCTTTTTTATATTATTAACGAAAATAAGTCAACACACTACAACAATTATAGCCTACGCGTTTTCGTACTCTAAAAATGTCGTATAATCACATCACCATCAAGATTGTCTAATACATCATTCTCAATAAATACAATCAAACTATCACTTAATCATTAATCTCCATTCGATTGTGCAAATGATTCTTAACAATTTTCGTTACAGAAAGTAATCTTTCCACTTGAAAATACGGATTTTAGTTTAAAATATTTCTCCATGATTGTTACAAAACTAAATTTGATTCAATTCATAAACAAAAAAGATATATACCATATGAGTTAGGCATTATTTAATTGGAATTGAGAGAATGAAGTCTAAACTTGAAATTGATAATAATTTCTTTTGATCAAGCAACACATATCTCCACTATCCACAATCGGGTTAATTTCACAAATGGTCACTGAAGTTACCTGAAAATTTCAAAACGGTCACTGAAGTTTCAAAGTTTCAGAAACGGTCACTGAAATTTGAAATTTCTTTCAAAACGGTCACTGAATTTTCAGATTTTTTGGCCAAGTTTGAGGCAATTTTTCGGCAACTTCCGACCACCAAAATCCCTGATTTCGGATACCGTTGGAAAGTCCACGATGTCCTCTTCAATTACCACCAAAAATCTCCCAAAAACTCCAAGTGAATCGATCAGAATAAACCCACGAAGTCGGCAACCGAAAATTGTGAAAATTTGCCCAGATTTTCAGATTTTTTAGGGAAGTTTGAGGTAATATTTCGGCAACTTCCGACCACCAAAACTGTCGATTTCGGATACCGTTAGAAAACCCACAATGTCCTCTTTAATTACCACCAAAAATCTCCCCAAAACTCCAAGTAATTTGGCCGGAATAAACCCACGAAGTCAGCTACCAAAACTGGGCATAAAAGTCCGAAAATCTGCCCAATTTGGGTAGCTGACTTCGTGGGTTTATTCCGGCCAAATCATTTGGAGTTTTGGGGAGATTTTTGATGGTAATTGAAGAGGACATCATGGGCTTTCCAACGGTATCCGAAATCGACAATTTTGGTGGTCGGAAATTGCCGAAATATTGCCTCAAACTTGCCCAAAAAATCTGAAAATCTGGGCAAATTTTCACAATTTTCGGTTGCCGACTTCGTGGGTTTATTCTGGTCGATTCACTTGGAATTTTTGGGAGATTTTTGGTGGTAATTGAAGAGGACATCGTGGGCTTTCCAACAGTATCCGATATTGGCGATTTTGGTGGTCGGAAGTTGCCGAAAAATTGCCTCAAACTTGGCCAAAAAATCTGAAAATTAAGTGACCGTTTTGAAAGAAATTTCAAACTTCAGTGACCGTTTCTGAAACTTTGAAACTTCAGTGACGGTCTTGAAATTTTCAGGTAACTTCAGTGACCATTTGTGAAATTAACCCATCCACAATCACCTATCAAAGATAAAAGACTATTCAGTCCCTATTTGAGTCATATTAAAATTTTCGTTCTTACTTTTTTACTTATTTTTCAATAAAATAATATTTTTCATCATATTTATAATTTTACTTTTTTTTTTTAACCACGTATTCTCAATTAATTTACTATTTTAAAATATATACTTTTAAAATAATGTGTCACTGGAAGGGAAATCGGAAATTTTTGAAGTGGCACTTGACTCCACATGATCCCACGTGGATCTGCCCCCTGCTTGTGGGACCCAGTTAGGCATCTAGTCTATTGATTAAAAACGTAAGAATATTTGAGTAATGCCAACAACAGAAAAGGAAAAAAAAAAAAAAAGTCGGCGTCTGTGGGGCCATGTACTATATTTTATTTGCCGATATGGACGGTCCAGATGCACCAGCCAGTGGCTGGCTAGAAGCGGCCAAAATCCCAGAAAAAGCTAGTGTTAGTAGGTCCTATTGATAGCTTAAAAGGACCATAATCCACAAAGAATCCAATGACAAAAATCAATTGTACGTTTAATAATCGGATAATTCATTGTCAAGGGTCCGTTCGATAGAGATTAAAATCATATTAAAATTAAAAAATTAATCGTTATGGTTTACTTTTATTAGACGAATGAGATTCAATAATGATCATATTTTCAATTTTAATTGAATTTTAATCCCTATCGAACGGAGCCTAAGTATTGTGAATTTCGTTATTCTCATTCGGGGTGGGCATTGGTTGGACTGTGTCGATTTTTACCTCAATCCAAATTCAACACAACATGATTGATTTGATTAAAATTTAACCCAATTCAATCCATATAAAGGTTGAAACCTAACAAAATCCAACACAATCAAGTATCGATCGGATTGAGTTGGATTGGTTGATTTGTGACAACTTATCAACAATGATTAAAGTCGTTCAATTTTATATTATACTAAATTCGAATAGACAAGATTAAATAGTAAGCAAATAAATAAATAAATAAATAAAATTATCTATTATTGGACAGTTTTGACGGATTCGATCGAGTTTTGCGCACCCCTAATTGTCATCATTTGATTGATTATACACTCGTTTTATAAAAATAGTTTTATTTCTTTTTACACATAAATTAAGAAAAATGTAATTAATATAATTGAAATAAAAAATTTTATTATTATTTTTCCTAATATATACAATATTCAAGATAATTAAATTATGCATGCAATATTCAAGGTAATTAAATTGTTCTTGGTACTAATCATTAATCAATACAAGAATCAATGTAAATAATATTCCAAAATCATTTAATACAAATACAAATGAATAAATATCATGGAAGATAAAATATTTTTTTGACTTATAATTTATTGTTCCAATGACAATTAACTATTGTAGTATCTTATATTGTGATAATAAAACATGCTAAATAGAACATATTAGGAAATTAATATATTAACTACACTCTCGAATAAAAAACAAGACAATAATTTGGGACGGATTAAAAAAGAAAATATGACTATTTCTATGCAACGAAAGGAGTAGAAGATTATGCCCCGTTTGGCCCTTATTATTTCATATTAAATTATAATTCAATTTTCTCCCTTTTTATCAACTACACATTTTCTTATAAAATATTATTATACATAAATTAAAAAAAAAAAAAAATTTAACCACAAATTCTTCAAAAAAAATAAAAATAAATAAATTTTACTATTCCTCTTATTATATTATTGTTGTAATAATAATGGAGTTGTCTGTGAAGTTGGTGGCCTGTTCTTCGAACTCGAAACCGTTTATTTATTAAGTTAATTAGTTGATTATAGATTTCTGTGCACGAAAACGTATGATTACTTTCTTCTTCCGTTTTTTTTATTATTTTCGTGCTAAATTATTCAGCTGTTTTATGCTTTTGATTTCTTCACTACGTGTCTTTATTTTATATTGATTTTATGTGATTTTGCGTATAGCTGGAGTGGAGGAAAGGAAAACTACACCCAATCCGGAGGAGTTTGAGAGAAAAATTGAGGAAAATTACGATGCCGGTGAACATGATTCAGGACGGTGATGGATCATCTCGGATTATATTGAGTGAGCTCACCGGTTCGACAGCCGAGGTTCGCACATTCTTTTTATTTTTTTTTCCTTCCCTTTTCTCGATTTCAGGCTTCATCCTTATGATTTGGTCTGTATTATTACGGTGTCTGGAATAAGTTCTTTGAGTTCACATTTCATGTTGTATTAGTTTGTTTATTTTATTCTGATTCATTAAAACTATAATTGCTCTCACTGTTCTTTTTCGTTATATATGTTTCTTGCTCTGTTTAGGGCTTTTGAATTGGAACTAAGAGTTACTATTTGAAATGAAAGTGGAATATAAAATATATATGTGAAAGCTAAAGTCCCATTTGAATTCTCTGAAGAAAATAATCAGCTCTTCTTCTTACCTTTTTTTTTTTAACGGCATCAGTTCTAAATAACTACTTCCATGCTTGTATGCTCAGGCCACAAATTGCTATTATTTTGATTGCAGTACAAAGTTATGGAAGAAGGTTTGAAAGGAATCTTACTCAACATGTTCATTTGTTGCTCTAGGTGCTTCTGTATGGTGCGCAGGTTGTTTCTTGGAAGAATGAACGAAGAGAAGAGCTGCTTTTCAGGAGCCATAAGGTTAAATTTCATTTAGCATGTTTGGGATCTAATTAATATGTTTAAAGGCAATTCTAAAGTCTTTTGGTGAAGATATTCAAAACTGATAATTTTTGGATGAACGACTTCCAATTTGTGTGCGATTGTGGTGCACATACATGCATTAGTTTGGTAGACGTTTTAAGGTGGCAAAGCAAGTTTTTGTGTCTCAAATGGGATAGAGCTTACTATATGCCATTTGAATTTTCTAAAAACCGCTCATCTATTAGACCAGTAAATAAAATATATATTTCATCGATTGCCTATAAGAAAGCAAGTTATTTTACCTTTTCATGAAATCACTTTGTTCAATCCATGGCAGGTGCATTAGAGAAGTATGTCACCTTTGATTTCTCTTTAAACTCTTAACTCGAAGTGAAAGCCCTCTCTGAAAATTCATTTTCAACCACACATTTTCTTAATAAAATATTTTTGTCCATGAACCCAAAAAATTTCTTTACTTTTTAACCACACATTTTTTAGAGTGAAAGAATAAACTACTTTATTAAAAAGATTGAACCCCGCCCCGTCCCTAGAGAATCATGGAGGAGGTAAATCGCAAGGTGTGCGTACAAGAGTTACCATACTGGTGCCCACAAAGAGTTCAATTTCAAACTTTGTTAGAGCCAGAAATCCAACTCTCACACTGCGGCTGCCAGTTCAGCCGAGACTACCTCACTCCTGTCCTTTGCACTACTGAGCTATGCCACGGGGGGCAAATAAACTACTATATTATTTGGCAAGCAGAAGACGCATGATTTCTTTTTTGTGTTGAAGTGCCTTCGATCAATGCTTGCAGTATTTCTTCTAAACCCAGATTACAAGACGAAATACTATGTATGAAGAAATGTGTCAAGGTGGCCTAATGCAGGCCATAACCTACCTTCTGGTTTTTTTTTGTTTTTGTTTTTTTTTTTTTTAATTTATGCTGAGTAAAGAATTACTTTTAAAGTTTTGTATCTTTTTGTTCTATATCATGCTTTATCCTGCAGGCTCTATCGAAACCACCTAAGTCCATCAAGGGTGGTATCCCCATTTGCTTTCCCCAGGTTAAGTACCAACTTAACTAGAATTAACTTCTACATCTTATGAAACTGGCTGTGTGTTCTTATCTTTACTTTTATATTTTAGTTTTCCAACTTTGGTTCACTGGAGCAACATGGATTTGCAAGGAATAGACAATGGTCAGTTGATGATACCCCTTTACCTTTGTCCCCATCTAACAATCAGTCTACTGTGGATCTTATTCTGAAATCCACAGAAGAGGATTTGAAGACTTGGCCACATAGGTAAGGATGCGAATCTGATACTTAATAGAACTATGAAAAATTCTTACCCAAGCTTCTTCTGGTGCTTTTTGAAGATTTGAGTTGCGGTTACGTGTTTCTCTGAGTGCCAACAAGCTCACCTTGATCCCTCGTGTGCGAAATACTGATAGCAAGGCTTTTTCATTCACATTTGCTTTGTGTAATTACCTATCTGTATCTGATATCAGGTTTGCCTCGTTAACTTTTCAAGTTATTCTTCCATACAAGGTTAAACTATGTTATTGCTAATCCACAAGGCGTTTTGTTGAGTTATTTATTTTCCAGTTTAGATAGCATCCTTAAGTTATTTGTTTTATATTGATGAGGAATTCCTTTTCTTTTTTCAATGCTAAATCTGTTAGATACTGTTAACTGTATCCGTTTCAGATAGGTTGCATGATGCCATTTGATTTGCAGTGAAGTGCGTGTGGAGGGCTTGGAGACACTTGACTACCTTGATAATTTGTTGCAGAAAGGAAGATATACAGAGCAGGCAGATGCAACTACCTTTGACGGCGAGGTAATGTCTTTCATTTTGCCAGTATATTTTCGCCATGTGCGTGTGTCAGGACCACATGGGGGTAGATGCACTAACCTGATTCAGTACTTTCATTTGTTTATACCTTAGACTGTTCTGTATCATTATAGATTGACCGGGTGTATTTGAGCACACCAACAAAGATAGCCATAATAGACCACGAGAAGAAGAGAACCTATGTATTGCGCAAAGAAGGCATGCCAGATGCAGGTTTATATCTACTTTTCATTTTATTGTTCAGGCTTAAATTTTTAGTTAGTTGCTTGTATGTGTAATATGGATACAATGTATTTGACCATGATGTGCAGTTGTATGGAACCCTTGGGACAAAAAAGCAAAAGCTCTTCCAGATTTAAGCGATGAGGATTACAAAACTATGTTATGTGTAGATTCTTCTGCTATTGAAACCCCAGTCATCTTGAAACCATCTGAAGAGTGGAAGGGCCGCCAAGAGCTATCAACTGTGTCCTCAAGTTACTGCAGTGGACAATTGGATCCTCGTAAAGTCCTTTATGGCTTCAGCTGATCATCCTGAGTTTAGCATTGTGAGTTATGTATAATATTAGTTCATTTTGCTTTTTCTGCAAATGATTGCAGGAAAAATGCTTGTTGTTCAATGAGCTTACTCATTTTTCGTTTTGCGATCATGAGGATATGCCATTCTGTATTTAACTTGACAAAGAAAAGTACGTTTGTCCTGTTCTAAAATTTGATGTCATAATATTCTTTGGGGGTTGTGCTTTAAGTTGATTTACTAATTAAAATCCGAGGTAGATGAATATTCCTGTATATATATAGGAAAGAGCAGAGATTGGTAGCTTGATACATAATTCCAGAACTACTTTGAAAGCTCTAAAACTTTGAACAAGTAAGACTTTCCAGAAAATCTTTCTCATCATCTCATTCTTATTTATCAATTATTAGGTGCTAAAGCGTAGACTTGTTCTTATTCCTAACAGAACATACAGTCCCAAGTCCTTCCTTAGAAAAGAGAAAGAATGGATGTCCCAAACTTTTCCTTTGCTTCTTTGTCAAAAGGATCTTCTCCCAAGTGTAAGTATTATGCCCTAGGTCCAATCAACTTTGGACATAAGCACTTTTAATGTATACTAGTGTACGCACGTGCGATGCACGTGCTACAGTTTAGTTGGGTATTTAATAGTGTGGAGTGATTTTAAGATATTTTTTCATTATAAGTAAGGTAATGTTTGTATAATTGTATGAATTGATTATTTTGTCAAATAAAGAAAAAAAACTCGGTATGACATGGAGACACGATTCTTGTCTCCATGGGGTATGGAGACACAACCGTGTCTCCACGCTGTCTCTCCATTGGACATGGCATGGAATTCTTCTAAAGGAGATTACAATTTTTTTTCTCAATTATGTAATTCGCATCGATATATTCACTGGTCTTTACAATCCTTGAAGATGGCTTGTGATTTCTTAGTTATTGACCTATTTGCACTTTCTGAAATCTAATATAACAAAACAATTTAATAAGAATGAATTGAATAAATGGGTAGGGAGAGAGTTACTCAATAAAAATAGGCTTCTAAAAGAAATTAGGCCACGAAACCAGAAGATAACATTGCATACATTCATAAGCAAATACTTTGTCTTCCTCAAAGTATAATTCTTCTACTAAACATGCAAAAAGTACATTGTGATCGACCGGATTCTGAAGCCACAAACCCGAACTTTCAAGCAACAATCTTGGATCTAATCTTTGTCCAACAATAAAACTGTGTATTTGGTCTTGAATCGAAACCCAACTGCATCCAGGATTCTTCTTCAGTTTCTTCAAGCACTCTCTGCAGTATAGTGAGCATTTCTTTAGGAGATTTTGGTCCCTCAACCTGTACAAATTGAGTCAACCAGGTAAACAAGTCAATATTGTAATTAGCATACTATATATGTCTGTAAGAAAATAATTTTTTTTCCAAATGATTTGAGATATGTCCCTTTGCTTTGATTTTCATTTTTAAGTTCTCAAACAAGATACAAATATATGAGACAAATTTACACAATAAAATTAGACAACACAGAACATCTAAACGGTGACAATTTTTCATTATGTTAATTGCCTGTGGCAACATTTCAGGGAATAATAAAGTTAGAAGCAAAGATCCACCAGACAATGTTCATCTTAGAATTCAAAGGTATCTTAAATACAGGATAAAAAATAAAGGATCAAATTAGTTGATCCCCTTTTAGCCTACTTTTTCCATCATGCACAGTGACATTTGATTTTATTGAACACCCTAATCAAGCATAAGCTTTACTTCAACATACACCAAGATGCAAGCAGAATACCCATGTACTAAACCTTACAAATGGTGGTTGCAAAATATGTAATCAGATTAACAAAATTAAGAACAGACATATAATGATGTCAAATGAATAAGATGAATCTGATAAGAGTTCAGTAAACCTCAAGCCTCAAATTCAAACTTATTTTATAAATCAACATACATAAAAATTAAGAACTAACGTCATAAAAAAAAAACAATCCACAAAATATGCAAGTTGAAAATTAAGGACAACAATCCAAGCGAGATGATTTTTGGTATGCTGAAAGATCAGAGGAACACAATCAAAAGGAATTATAACATGTCTTTATCAGTACATACCTAAAAAATTTGCATTGCATCAAGAGTCTTATTCCTTAGAGTTGCATTGATGTCCCACAAGCATATTTGGGAGTCATCTAAACCACTCAATAGACGACCCTGCTTGAAATTACTCCATGATAAACCATAGCCTTCAGTATTGTGACCCCTCAACCTCAAATCAGGATTGCAAGCACCATCTAAATGAGGCTTAGATAGATGTTCACTATAATTAAAAACATATAATTCCGCACCAACTGTCTTGGTGGCAATAATGAATGGGTTATGGGGGCATGTAACGAGCCCAATTAACCTCCCCATCATGATTTATTTGCTGGATTATTTGCACCTGCAAGACTATTGTTTAGCTGTTAGTACGTATAGCTAGCACATGCCACGGAGGGCAAAGCAGAAGCATACGTGGCAATTCTCTTCATCTCAATAATGTTAATTCACTAAGAAGCCCAATTCCATATTTTTTTAGTAGAGAAAACTATTATATAGTAACCAATATGAAATTGCTGTTAATTCAGCTTCTAAGGGAAATTCATAACCATAAAGTTCAAACTTTTTTAAAAGGTGTCATTGTCATTAATTCAGCTTCTTAGTGTCCAATAATCAGCACAGGGTAATCTATCGAGGGAAATAAAAAGTTGTTCCTCATAATTGGAGGACTCTGATTTAAGAAATTAAAACACTATGGTTTCATGGCTGTCAATAAGCAATAAGAGATGCTTTGAACAAGCTTATTTACCTCTTCGTCTCGATCAAGAGATTCATGACCCTGAACTAAAGCAATGGAAGGTATTATTTATATATAATTTCAGGTTGCTTGTGTAGAAGACTTCTCTTTTCTTTTCTTTTTTGTGGGGCGCAGATGGGTGTGAGTGGGCAGATTGGGTGGGTGGTATAAGAAGTACCTCTACATCATCATTCTCATATATAGTATATCTGAATGCTTGGCTTAAATTATCTGCAAGAGCTGCAACATCATAATCCCTGTTGTGAACATCTCCCTCGTCACTATCCTTGTTCCTGTCCAGCAATGCAATAGGCCAGCTGCAGAAAACAAATCAAGCTTTTCAGAAATTACTAAACATTCAAACATTTCTATGCAAAGATTTCTTAGTAGAATAGATGGGGACAGTCGGTGTTCTTTAACAAAACTTTCAATTTGGAGAACCAACTTTCAATTAATAAAAAAAAACCTAATCCAACTACCAGTAGGCATCATAATTGAAATTGACAATAAAACCCCAATTCACTGAACGAAAACTACTATTCAAAACAGTGAATTTCGCAATTTGGAATTCTAAAACTTAAAATTTCCAATCTGGACTCACAGCTTGAGGGCTTCGAGGAACTTGTCATGCTCCGGGTCAGTCCTACAATGAAATAACCCACCCACGTCACGAAAAGCCGATAATAATATTAGAAATCTCACCCCTAAACTGGAAAAAATTATACCAACCTTGAGAGTTGGTTGGACAGCGCGCAGAGACACGAAGGCACCGCCTCTCGCTTCGTTGCCGGAAAAATTAGGAACTCGCCTTTCACGCAGCGGTAAGGTTGGGGATGGATGAATGTAGTCCGCTGGGGGCAGTTTTCGGTGCCGGTGGCTTTGCGGTGGGGGCGGTTTCCGATGGATGATGGCTGGAGGAGAAGCTGAAGCTCATCGACGGTTTCATTGCTGGATTGAGAAGGAAGATTGAGGAAATTGAGGGATTGAAAACGGGCAAAATGAAAAGAAATGGAGCAAACGTTTTTTTTTTTTGTAGTGATTCATGCCAAAACGACGTCGTTTAGTCGGACGAAATTGTGAACAGTGTTTTCAAAAGTGCCTCTTTTATTGTATAGGGATACAACCGATGCATATTTATGGCAAGATCTATTATTTAATTCAATTAATATTCTAATTAATTAATTAATAGAATCTGTAGATTCAAGTCTTGATGATTTGTTAATCACAAGGAGTTGTGATTGTGAGATACAAATTACATATGACTGAATCTTAAATCGTCCGTGGTCGTATGTAATAACGGGATACGGATATCGTTATTACGGATAGACCATCACGTGTGTCATTTCTTACTTATGAAGTAAGTAGTTGATCTCACAAGCTAAAGTGTGGAGACACTTGAATGAACACGTGAATGTTTTGTTATAGAACAAAACATTGGAGACCCGCTGAGAGATTCCACATGGAAAACTATCTGAGTGTCAGTGGTTAATCTCTAACGTTCGGTAGTGGATTGGTCCTTTGACTTGAGGTCATAATAGTACCTTATGTGAGGACAGTCATGCTTTGGTGATGTCGGATGTTGCTCTGTCAAGGGTCGCTAATACGGCATCGTTCGGGTATGTCAAGAATCATATGAAGGTTGTGAATGATCAATAGAGGATTCGTCACTCTTAGATAGTAAGAGATTATGATCTACATTTCATCCAGTTAAGTTGATAATGAAATCCTTGGCCAAGGTAAACTCATAAGTCGGAAAAGAGTTTTCGACTTACATTGACTTAACAGTAGGATAAAAGATATGATCGATAATTGAGATTGACACACGTCCATATCTCGTAATTGATCGGATCATATTGACAAAGGGATTATAGTTTCACGGTAAATGAACAAGTTTGGTTTTGTCATGCCACGTGACATTTCCCGTCACATGTATTGCCCTGACACATTGCTAGATGTCAATCTGGGACGACAAATGTGAATTGATGATAAATTAAAATACCCCTTTTTAATTTATCAATTTTGATTAGATCAAAGTAATAATTCACGTCGTTAGGCATCGTGATCGGGAACCTAATGGGTCACACACAAAAGAGAACTAGAAGAATGATATTTACCAATTAATTAATTGACAAGTGTTGTATGATTAATTAATTGAGTTGCTTATTAATATGCCCGAATTAATTAATTGGTTTAATTAATTCATGGACCGGATTTAATTAATTTGATTAATTAAATGTTGGACCTAGTTAAGTTAAGAGATGGGTCAAGCCCATTTGGACTTGTATTAATATGCTGTTAGGGTTTTGAAAAACTGTAGAGAATTATTCATTATTCTTGCTAGCACGAGAAAAGAAAACCCTAGCCGTCATTCTTGTTCTCTGTGTGGATCACCATTGGAGGCTGGACAATTGGACAGCTTGGATTGCAGATCGTGATCATTGGAGTTCGTGAATCAGCAAAAGAGTTTGCGGAATTCATCAAGGTATTATTCTAAACACAGTTTCTATCTAAACACAATGTAGATCCTTGTTTGGGAATCGAAAATTGATTTACTTCCGCTGCGCATGATTAAGTAGGTACCCAACACCAAGTACATGTAAATGTAGGCCCTGCAGAGTATTTCACTTTCAACTGTGCTCACAATCTCACCCATAACTGCTTTTTCCATAAGATTGAGTGAGATACTTATATTCATATGTTTTTTTATCCGCAAAAGATGAAAATTCATCACTTTGTTTACCTTTTGTTTGGAGAGTGTATCCTGGAAGCCTGGATATCTCAATAATAGAACCTGGCATGAGCTTTATCTCATCCAATGCTTCTCCCATTATCCTTTAGTGAATAGATAAAGCAGGTAAGACAGCGTGTGTGTCTGTATAGAGACAGGGGAGTGGATGGGGTGGGGTGGGGTAATTATGTGAAAAGAGTGTAATTACTTTTTGGTGAGTTCCTCATTTGAGTTTTGCTATGTTAACATTCACGTTGACATAATGGGTGACCAAATGGCCACATGGCATCCCTCTATTGGGGGGTGCCTAGGGGAGCAAAACTCTCCTCATTTTTCTCACCTGTGAGCTTTTTGATGGCTGCTCCAAGGCCTTCATCGAAGTTCTTCCTTACCATGTTCATGGTGAGGCCATAGTAAACAATAACCAGTCGTACCATCATTCCCCCCTATTGGGGGGGGGGGGGGCGCCTGGGGTGCAGAACTCTCCTCATTTTTCCCACCAGTGGGCTTTTTGATGGCTGCTTCAAGGCCTTCATCGAAGTTCTTCCTTACCATGTTCATGGTGAGGCCATAGTAAACAATAACCAGTCGTACCATCATTCCCACATCACTGTCTACCACCATTTGATCCATTTCCTTTGTTGGTTTCGACGGTGCTTTCTCAACTTCTGTTGTTACAAGTTCTCTCAGTTTCTCATTGTCTGCATATATCCCTGTGATTTCGACAACTATAGAAATCAACATACTTCGCAGTCAATTAGTGATTGTGAGATATTCTCCCTGTCCTGACATGATATAGTATTAAAAGGGAGAAAATTTGTTTTGATCAAACAACATGTAGCCTTTATCCTCGGATAAATCATGCATACTCTAGTATCATAGGAATAAAATTACATATGTGATTCAAGTTGTGTAAAACAATAGGCGAGTAGGTAGATGGAGAAGTAGTAGATTACCAAAGGCATAAATTTTGAGGCCCATGCCAAGCACGCTCTTCTATCTCAAACCAACAGCTTTCTGCAGCTTCCCATTATCCAACTTACCTGGAAAAGAAATCTCAGTTTTGGCTTCAACTTCATTAGGCACTGGCACTTCATCCGCCTTAGCCTCGTCTTTCTTGTTCTCTTCTCCTTCCTTTTCCACGGAACTATCCCTGTTGTTTTCAACCTTGGGTTCTGCCTCATTGTCCTTATGGTCGACTACATTTGACTTCATAGCAACCCCGGACTTGGGCTCGATCTCCACCATCTCAGCCTTTGCAGTGACATCGTCCACAGTGGTCGCATTCTTAATTTAGCAAATGTATAATTGAGAACAGAGTTGGATATTTAGATGAGAATTGATTGGAGACCTGAGTTGAGAGTTGAAAATGAGCTGGTTTATAAAGGGAGTTGTGGGGTGAATGGAAATGCAATTTTGTTTGTTGCTTAGGGAGTTGTACCATTTCTTAAATTAGGTCTCTGCCTCGGTATGAGCATTATGATAAGGGATGTTAAATTTGCTTCCTGCTACCTCATTGAATGTTTCATCATCTTCAAGAATTGATCATGCGTTTTCTTGATTTCTGCATTGCTTCTTTGCATAAATGTGAATTTCTCGAAGTTGAAGAAATTTGGGTGGGTTATTATCTCACGCCAATTTCTGTGCACTGAAATGTTGGAGTTTTGTTTCTCATAGTTTGTTGTTTGAGGTGAAGTTTAGGATACTAACTGTAGTGAATTTGATTGATTTTTCAATCAAAAGTACTATTTATTATGTAAAGGACATATTGCCCCCATTTGGTCCCCATTTCTTGAAACTTGTTTTTCCAAACTCATTTTCAATCACACATAATAAAATTCACAATTTTTATCAATTTTTCAACTACACATTTCATTACTTTTTATCAAAATCTACTGTAGGTTGGGTTTGGTATATTATGAAGAGAATTGAATTGATGCCTTTGTACAAGTGGATAATAGGTGCCTATGTCAGAAAATGAATCTTGATTGGGCCATTGGATTGGCCTGTTCAGTATGAAGCCAGGGCCCATATATCGGGTATGTACATCTTGCATCCCCAGCCATAGAACCTTTAAAATGGAGCATCCAAGCGTTTTATCTTCGTATAAATTTAGGTCAAATTACTCAGGATTTCAGCCACTGTTCTGTCTTAATAATTTTTGGTTTATTAGTGTCCTATTTAATCAAGAAATATATAGCAGCACAACAGGAAGAAAGAAGCCAATAATCCTGACAGTACTTGCTAACGATACGGCGAGTAGCTCTTTCGTTATGTAGAACCTAAGAATAAAAAAATTGTGTTGGAATTGATCAGTTGAAAAAATGTCAGCATGGAAGATAGGGATGACAATGGACCGAGTTGGCTCGAGCTTGACTCGACTCAATCCTTTAGTTCATGGGCCACATGCACAATTTAAATGTTAAATTACTTTATCTAAAAAATTTAAAATCATCATGTGATTATAATTATTCAGGAAACTGTTAGGTGCTAAGTTCTTGATACATGATATGAGAAGTAAATTAGGGCTGTTTTGATCACCAATCTACTGCTAATGGAACTATTAGGCGAAAACTTGGAATGTTTTTTTGAATGGTCAATTCATCGACGGCCTTCACAAATTTCATTTTTTCATTTAAAAAGATTAAATTGAACAAGCAAACATAGCAATCACAACCAAACAGTTGACTTTATATTTTCTTTTAGTACTTTCTCTTGAATTTGAGGATGAAGGACGCGTTTTTCTTCTGAATTCTACTACCGACATGCAAATAATAAGAAACGTGAACAAAACAAAATTTGATATCCGATGAATACGGGAAAAGTTGTGTAATTCTCCTTGACATCATAATTGATAGAATATATATATATATTTTTCAAAATCATCTTTAGAAAAAAATCGAGTAAGTGAAATATTTGTTGTATTGTGCAATTATTTCCATGTGAACAAAGTTGATTTTTGATGAAGTGGTAATTACACCGAACCAGGTCTTAAGTTTGGCCTTTCTAAATATCAGGTTTTCACGTTTATTTATTTATTTATCAGGTTTTTATTATTTTACTTAAATAATTAATTGTTTAAAACCCTAATTTATTTATCAATTCCTCTCTCTCTCTCTCACACACACACACACCCCCTCACACATCGTCTCTCTGAGCAGCGCCGCACAACTGTTGAGACACAGAAGCGCGACGATGAAGATGGTGGTAGAATCATTGGAGCAGGAGGAGAACAAGACGATGATGATGGCTCAACACGATCGCAACCCCAACAAAAAACACAGAAAAAAAAATCATATGTTTAGAGGTGATATCTATGATTTTAGTTTTAGCTCTAATTTTCACCATTCTAGGGCTCATAGTTTTCAAGGCCAAGCGTCCTGTCATCACCGTCAATTCCATTTCTCTTTCGGATCTAGATTTCTCCTTTGACATGGCCAGGCTCAGGGTCTTTACCAGCGTCGTCGTGAAGAACCCCAACAGAGTTGGTTTCAAGTACAAAAACAGCACTGCTTTATTAAAATACAGAGGCGATGTGGTAAGTGAGGTCCCTGTTCCGACCGGGAAAATGGGCTGATGTGCTGCCTGTGTCGCAACAGCGTAGCTGCTGTGCGACACAACGTTTTGGGTGGGTGGACGAAGAAATTGGGTGGGTAAAATTACTGCCAGCAGCGTGTTGACTGTAATGACGCCAGCATCGCCTCGACATTTTTCTTGCAGCGGTGGATCTGTGGGTGTGGGGCGGCGGCGTCGCGTCCAATCTGTTGCAGCTGGGTGTGTGGCTTAGTGGTGGATCTATGGGCGTGGGGCGGATCCGTGTGTGATTGTTGTTGGTGGCGGATCTGTTGGTGGTGGTTTGGGTAGATATATGGTAGTTTGGGTGGTGGTTGTTGTTGGTGTTATTGTTGGTGGATGGTTGTAATGATGGAGGCGACGGTGACAGGGATGCGACGAAGCATGTCTGTGACCAATTATTGGTGGTGGATTGGGATAGGGGGATGGGTATTTGGGTGTATGTGACCAATTAGTTGGTCGATCTGTGACCACGGTTGGCGATGGATTGGGATTAGGGGACGGGGTATTTGGGTGTATGTGACTAATTATATGGTTCTTTGTGACAACCTTAAAATTAAGTGGATGTGACCAACTAGTTGGTCTATCTGTGACCAATTATTGGTGGTGGCTAACTATTAAATCGTGATCTTAAAAGTCATTAATCTGTGACTAAAAATATGATCTGTGACCAACACATTTGGAAATATGTGACCTATGTTCTCTATAGTTTTTAAAAATCTGTGACCAATGAAATTAATTATCAGTTATAAGTTTTTTGACTTGTGACCTCGAAAATAATTTGTGACAAATTAATTTGATAAGTTGTGACCGAAAATTAATGTTTAATTAATTAATAAGATATCTGTAACCAAATTGCATATAGCTGTGACCTTAACAATTGTCGGAATAAAAGTAGTAACCGAAATTAAGCGGCGACGACGACAGCGGAACGATCATCGGAATTGTCGTCGGAGCAGTCCATGGTCACCGGAATCGTCGCCGGAGCAATGGGGTGGGGTGAGTTTATTATATTATATTACAGTTAAATATTTAATTTAATATAATAATTGTGAAATATAATTAATTCATTCCTAAAAAACCTGATTTTTGCAATTCTAAACATTGAGGCTTGATTTTTTATTTTGGGATAAATAAAGTCTGAGTTGTGAAACACATGCCAAGACCTACTAATAATATCAAGAAGGTTTCTTTCACAGTTGCATTGAGTGCAAATGGCACTATAATTGGTTATTCATAATGACGTCTAACAAATTAATGGAGTGAAGGCCTTTGGATGGACCTTATTTTACAGCTACCTTACATCACAGTAACCTAAACTCCATTATCTAGGACGGGCAGTGTTAAATAAGAAAAAGAAACTAAAAAAATTGCCCACTAATGTTGTCTAGTCTTGATCAATACTGTATACCAACATGCATAGAGATTAGAAGCACTGGTCCAAACAAGAGAAGCATCCCCTTGAGTGGTTTTCCATTGGTGCGTCACCATTGTCTTGGGTGGTTCAACAGGTTCGGGTGGTGAAATTCTTGAGAGAGAGTGCAAAAGCATCTTCATTATCTGACTGAAGTTGGGACGCTCATTTGGATTCTCCTTCCAGCATGAAGTCACGATTGAACCCAAATCCTCTGGAAGATCATCAGCATTTGGCCTTACATTCTGAGAAGGAAGGTACAAACAATAGGCTATAATTAATGCACGACACCATACACACGTGCCCTTTTCTAAACTCAATGGCGTCTTCCATTTGCACAAACAAAATTGTCCTTAGAATCATAAGTTTAAAAAAAAAAAGAAAAAAAAAAAGGAGACACTGAAAAAGGAAAAGGAAAGGATAGGCAGTGTAGCATGAAGAATCCCCAATATCGTGATGAATTTCCCAAATTTGACGTTTTTTCTACATTCTCAAACAAGGCTAGCATCTTTTCTACATATTAAGCCAACACATTGAGCAAAATATTTGCATTTTATTGACTCAAGGCTATTCGACACATTAACAATTTAAGAGAAGGGAATTACTTTAAAAGCAGCAGCATAGGCGGCCTGCAAATTTGACATGCCTTCGAAAGGTAACTTATTATGTATGAGCTCCCACAACACAATTGCAAAACTGTAAGCATCCACCTTATGGTTATAATGCTTCTTCTCTCCATGCCGAAGGGTGACTGTGCTATAGGGCTGCAACCATTAGCCAAAAAAAGGAAGAGATTTTCAGCAATCATGTCGATAACAGACAAAAATAGAAAAAAAAAATGGAAAATTAAGAACAAAGGTTAATTGAACTACTTCTGGAGCCATCCAGCGATAGGTTCCAGTCTCGGCAGTCATCATCTCTGTCAATGATTCTTCTCTTGCCAAACCAAAATCCGCCAGTCTTAACAGTTTTATTGTCTGCTGTCAAAAGCAAGTTTTCTGAAGGAAAGAAAACTAACAGATTAGATAGTTTCAGTGAAGGAAAGGAAAGGGTGACACGGGGATCATGAAATAACAAATTTACACATTTTTAGTCCATTCTGGACTTTCCAAGAATTTGATGCTAATAAATGTCTGAAACCAAGATCAGTAAACAAAAAGTCCAGCTCAATTATTAAAAGATGATTTTTGTATAAATCATTTTTTACATGTTATTTCAAAACTAATCGTGTGAGAAACTGAGAATGGCTTTTCAGCCAAAAGGATTATAATTGATTCTAAAGACCCCCTCTCCCCCACTTAGGATCTGCACGCCTACACAACAGACACTTGGCACCTAAAATCTTAATTCTGTCTTGAGTATATAAAAATTCACTAGTATTGTGCAAGATATGTGACAAACTCAGTTCCAAACTTCAATATAACCACAAAAGTCCTCAGTTTTTCTCTCGACATTCACATATTGATGATTGCATACATCTTAAAATGTGCAAATTGTATCCTCAAATGTCTGATAACTTTACTTAATCAGGACAGCTAGAATTTCGGTAGTATTGATTAATCCCGAGCTAATTAATCCCTGGTCCAACAATTGAATAATTATAGTTAATTAGTTTAAAGAGGACTTGTATAGTTTAAAACACTATACAACAACAATGGTATACATACTACGGAAATATTGTCTTAAGCATTGAGGAAAAATAAATAGCACCCATTTATTTATTTTCTTGCTCTTATTAGTCACCTCGGCGGTCCACTTTAGTTGTTGAATCTCTTACCGGGTCTAAGGTCGCGATGTATTATTCCATGTGAGTGCAAACATTCTATTTCACGAGCGATGTCAAGTGCAAACTCAATTGCAACTCACATATCTAAGCACCTTGGGCGCATGTTCAGCAAAAAATTTCGCAATGTACCACCAAGCAGAAGCTTAGTTACAATGACCATGACAGGTTCCTTGCAAGCCCCAATAAACTGTAGAGAATAAAGGGTCAAAATGCTGGAAGCAACTTGTAGTGTTCATCATGAAATTCAGCTTCTGCACATCAAAAATATCTCAATATACTAATACACACCATAGAATGAGGTAGGCATGTACCTATATATATATAGAACAACCACATTTCACAGTCATTACACACAGTCACAACTCTCTCTAGATGCAGACGTGTTATTCGTGCATAAATATACAATATCTGCATACGTATGTATGTATAGTCATGAAAGTGGTAGTATCAGGAAGCAACATCTCAACACTATAGGTAACATCTCAACACTATAATAAACCCTACTAGTTTAATAATCAATGCAGAACCTTAACCATGTTCTTGTGTTGGACTTTGGATAACATTGCAATTTCTCTAGCAAATCTGGCCTCCCTCTGGGCAACCTCTTCCGGTGCATCACCTCTGTAAACAATTTTTGTAGCCACATTCTAGTTTTTGTATCTGAAAAATGCCCAATAAGAAAGCTTAGCTAACTGCTTCACAACGAGGGGAAACTGCCAATGCCCGGCCTAATAACCTTATACATCAGAAATCTGCATCGAAAATGCATTAATTCTCACATTTGAAAAACTGAAATATTGATAATTTACCGAAGTTTTTTAATGCTAATCTTTAGAGATCATAAAAAAACCACTAAAATTGCAGAATTTATAGGTGTTAATAAAGTGAGTCGAAATCAATCAAAATATATATTAAATATAAGCTTAAAAGCTCGAAATTAATACATAGACTTCTGCATTGTAAACCATCTTCAATCAAGACACAGCCAGAAGAATAAAAGTCAACTTACTTTCCCTCGTACACTTTGGCATGCGCACCTTCTCCAATATTCGGACCAACAAACAGAAGTTTCGGATCTACCAACCATTTGGGTTCCAAATTAAATTCTGATCCAGAGTAAAACCCATTCCCAGATCCCATTTTTAACTAATCCTCTTTCTCTAATAAAAGCAATTATCTACAAGTAGTCCCAATATCAAATCTTACACAAATTTTCTACACATTTGAAGTAAAACCCTCATAAAAATATGAGTAATGCTACAGGACCCTGCTGGGTTACCTGTAGCATTACCCGACCCCACGCCCCCCACTCACAATGGGGGGACCCGCCCCATTATTTAATTCACCTCGGGCCCCCCTCATTGTGAGGGGGGCGGTGGGGTCGGGTACCCGGGCGTGTAAACGCCCGGGTACCTTTAGCAAATTCCTAAAAATATAGTCACGAGCAATTTTACCCAACTAAGGCCTTGTCTGAGCCATATTCTTCTCTCCTTAAAATGAAAAGTATGACAATTATCCATCACATCAATATTTAAATTCAAATTTTCTATCTCAGCCCCAATAACGGCTATATTTTTCATTCTCATTTTAAAAAAAAATTGGCTCAAACAAGGGCTAAATAAATGAAGTACCGAAGTTCTTCACAGCCCAATTTTTTTTCTAAATGAAATCACTGAGCCCAAAATACATGTTTTCACATAATTCACTTGTATGATAAATTGTTTCAATTCTAGATGGAAATAATAAAATGAAGCATTTTATTACCACATACAGAATTTGAAAGTATTTTATATAAGAAAAATACTACGTTGACAGAAAGTAATTGATTGTGTAACGGAGTTCAAACTAAGAGATTGGCTCGTATTTCAAAAAGTGAAAATTCAAAATAGTAACAAGATATTATACATGACAACGAATATGACATTGATATTCTACTTAGCCCATGTCTCAGAGGTATTTTGAAGAGATTTTTAGGGTGTGTTTGAACCATATTATTTTGGAAGAATGTATTATATAATAGTAGATTGATGGAGAATGTGTGGTTGAAAAAGAAGGAGAAGTTAGTGATGTGATGGAAAATATTATTTTATTAAAAATGTGTGGTTAAAAATGAGTAGAAGAATGAAAATTAAAATTTTAATATGTACCAAACAAGGATAAAGTGAATTTTTGCATGTTATACAATATATGCAGCCTCATTTATTGATAAATATGAGGTGGAATGATTTGTCCCTTTAATATTTAACTCATGACATTTGTATTTTATTTTCTATACGGCTCAATTGGGGACCACCTCGTATTTTAATCTCTCCAAGATCTCTCCCAAACAGAAGCTTAGTCAAGTCTTGTTTTGCAAACTACTAACTACAATGTTAACATGGTCTAATGTCGAACTTGGTTTGCACAAATACAATGGATGCGACGTTTGCCTAACCTAGATTGTTCCGGAGATAATTTTGAAGAAACAAATATTCTACTAATTTTGATGTCAACGAGGACTACCCAACTTTTCTCTTCATTCACCGAGTATCAAAGTTTATTTTATTCATGTGGAAAAAATCGCACAATACAACGAATGTGAATTTCATTTAAATGTCTCGTTCTCAAGATAATTTTGAAGAAACAACATACTGCCAATTACAAGGTCAATGAGGACAGTGGCGGAGCCAGGAATTATTGGTATGGGGGGCAAATTTTTTTAAAATTCAACGTACAAACAAAATTTATATATAACTAGAAAAATTGTAATATAGCATTACATATTACAATTGTACCCGACGATGTTTTATAGCATAAAATTCATCTATAATAGAATCTAGATTTAAATTAATACTAAATTCTTGTTCAATATTTAGTGTTAAACAATCAACAAGAATTACTAAAAATCAACAGATTCAGCGAAAAAAAATCTCCAAATTCCAATACAGTTTTGAACAACCAAAAGCAAAATTGATAGCTTAAAACACCAATCCAGTTGAAAACGTAAAATTTAAATTATAAATTTAAACGTAAGATACTAAGATATTAATCACAAAGCCAAACTTCCTGTCAAGATAATAAATAAAGACTTTAACTTGAAAATTATTTTGATTACCGCTCTATCTGAATTAAGTAAAGAACTACAATAGGAAATGTTTTCCAAGGGGGTCTAGTGTCTCTAAATTTCTCTATGCTTCTGTGTACTACATTTTCAAAAGAACTAAAGAAGGAAGCTTGCATTTTGTCACCTTGGTCTAATGATATCAGTGCTAGATATGACAATAGATGATGCCCGACCATGGTAAGCAATAGGAATGTGGAACTTGAAAAATAGATTCTAGATTTAGCAGAGTCGCAGACCTTACCTTGGTTGGTGTCGCGGTTGTTCAACGACGGACGGACTTCGGAAGGTTTTGCAGCTTGGCTGTTTCGGGGTTGAGAGTCAGAGAGAGTTTTGATGCACTTTGGGTAGAGGGTGTGAGAGAGGGGGTTTGGCAAATTGGGTTTATCAAATTGAGAGAGGGAAATTGGGCTTTGACCAAAAGTGGGCTATTGGGTTGGACATTGGGTTAAATTGGGCTCTAACCAAAAATCAGGTTTTAAGTTGGGGAAATTATGCTCTGTATGTTTTTTTTTAAAATGGTTTTGAATAATACCCTTAAACTCTAATTAAACATTCTAATGAAGTATTAATTACGTCCCATTATTGCTTTATAATTCCTTTCTAAACTCTAGTTTGACACAGTTCACTTTCTAAGGCTTACCTGAAACTTTCTGATCGGTGGTGCACCCTTTGTCATCGTCGTGTCTCTGCAAAATTAAACTCAAGAGGTTCTCGTTACAAACGGCGGTGGTTCCGTATATTTTGCCGGAGAACACTCAGTTCCCTGACGGAAACACACAAACCCTCGCCGCTAGTTTTCATCTTAGCAAGTCTGATCTTGATCGGCTCACGGGGAAGTCCTTGTTGTTTGCCACCTCAAAGAAGCCTGAACTCAAAATCTCGATCTACACCGGCAGACGCGGTACCACCTGTGGTGTGAACTCAGGTCGACTTTTGGGCAAAATCTCTGTGCCGTTGGATCTTACAGAAACGGATTCTCGGACCGTACTCTTCCACAACGGGTGGATTAATGTGGGTAAAGTTAAGAGTTCGTCAAGTGCTCAATTTCACTTGAATGTGAAGTCGGAGTCGGATCCGAGATTCGTGTTTCAGTTCGATAGGGAGCCCGAATGCAGCCCGCAAGTTTTTCAAATTCAAGGAAGTATTCGCCAGCCAGTTTTTACCTGCAAATTTAGTTTTCGTTCCAATGGCGATCGCAATCAAAGATGCAGGTTCATATTTTTCTTTGAATTTTATGGAATGATCTGATTATATGTTGTTAATCCAATTTTCCGATCAAAATTTTGATTCAGTTCTTGCTGGAATTTTACTGTAAGTGGGTCTAATTAGCGTTAGAACAAATCTATGGTCCTTTACTCTTTTAATTGAAAACTAAAGGCTGAAAAAAGTAGCCTCTTGTGTTCATAATTGGAGCTTCTGTTTCACTCTCACTTCAAGTTAAAGTAAAATCATATACTTTAATACCAAATCTACTTTTAATTGAGGTTTATTTCACTATTTCATATAATAGTTTGCTTTGCAAGGGAATCTTGATTGTGAATGAAGTATTGGGTAATTATCTTACTCTGAATATTTTGAGTGAATTTTACTTGTAGAATTTGTTAATTAAGAACATTTGCTTCTTTGCATTTATTTTGCAGATTTGCCAATGCCTAATCTTAATTGATGTGCTGCAATTTGGGAGTGGTGGCCTATTTTTTGTCTATCCTTTATGCTTAGGTTCTGGTAAAACTATGTGGATCTGTTCACCTTTTGTGCTTTGATGGATGTGTTGCGAGATTGGGCAGCATGTTTCAATTGAACCTAGTTCTGAGGTTTTTTCTCCAAATTCGAACAACACTACAGTAATTGAAGGTCAGAGGATGAAGGGTAATTCGCCAATTGAAAGAATTGATACCATCCACCCACCATGGATTATGGGATGGAGAGTGATCACCCAAGATTATATGGAGCTCCAATTCTTGATTGTACAGTTTCAACCTATTCCATGAGGGTATTGCTAAGTGTATCTATAGTTTTTCTATAGTTTATGGAGAAGAGAAGAGTGTGTGTATTGCACAATAATGGATTGCTCTTTTCTTGATTTTCCATTAATTTTATGCACATGTGATCGATTACATTTTTAAAATTGTGTCTTCCATCACATTTTATTGTCTTTGGAAAAACAGCGAGTTTAGTGCATGCAATAATATTTTTTTGAATTTCGTTACTTTTGAGTGATTGTCACTTTTTGAGTTTGTCACTTTTTTTTTTTATTTTGTCACTTTTTGAGTGTTTGTCACTTCTTTAATCTCTTTAGTTTCTTTTAATTTGTGCCACTTTTTTGAATTTGTCACTCTTTTAAAATTTCACTTTGAATTTTGTCACTTTTTAAAATTTTTTTTTTTACCTTTTAAGTTTTTGTCACTTTTTTTTTTTAAAAAAAGGAAATAATATGTTATATTTTTCTAACATAATCAGCATGTGGATTGGCCTGAACATGCTGATTATTTTAAAAACATGATTATTGGTGCTACACAAATGGATGGTACTACTTTGATATTTATCATTTTTTTAGTTTTGTCACTTTTTTTGAGTTTGTCACTTTTTAAAAAAAAAAAAAAGCAAAAAAGTGACAATTTTTATAAGAAAAGTAACACTGTGCTACTTTTTCATTTTACACAGTATTTTTTACTTCTTAAAAACTTTTCATATGATTTTTTAAAATATTGTGTCACTTTTTTTGAGTTTGTATCACTTTTGGAGTGTGTGCGTCACTTTTTTTTAAGTTTGTGTGACAATTTTTATATAAAAAAGTGATATTGTGTCACTTTTTCATTTTACACAGTATTTTTTACTTTCTAAAAATCTTTCACATGATTTTTCAAAACATCCATAATTTTAAGGGTATTTTTGTAAGTACCCCATTTAAGTTTGACTAATGCAAAAATCAGGTTTTAATGAATTAATTAAAAAAATTATTAATTAAATATAATAAAATCACAATTATATAATTAATGGTCACATATACATAATTATAGGTCACATATCACATATTTTAAAATTAATTGATTACACATTATTTCGAGGTCACAGATTTTTAAATTAGTTGGTCACATATTATTTTTGAGTTACATATTATTAAATTTTTATATCACAGTTGAGTAATTGGTCACGAATTACCAAATATTTGGTCACAGATTACCAAACATTTGGTCACACACTACCGCCACTATCACTATGGCCACTTTGACCACCCTCACCACGTCGCCACCGACACAACAACACCAACAAAGCCACTGACAACCACCTCCACAACTATTCACTTGCATATTACCTATTTTAAAGGTCACAAATGCCAAACATCTCCAACAAAAACACGCGCCAACACTTCCACCTTCGCCATCGCCACAACCACCTTCACTCCGCCACTGCTGAAAACCACTTCAGCATGAAAACCACCCCGTCACTCTAAATATCTTCTAGCAATAGCAAAGCGCGCACACACCACCACAAATCGCGGCGCCGGTATGAAACCATAGTGGGAACAAGGCCATGCTGTTGACGCACTGCCTTAGATCGAAAGACGTGTAAGTTGGCCTATCTCGACCAGAATATTCGCACTTAGAATGTTATTCCCAACTTTAATTCCCAATGGCAAATTCAATAGTTGATGGTACTCGAGACAGCCGCGTAAGAAAGGCAAAGCCAAATAATTCAAGTTTGAGTCTGCATTGGCTGCAATAAGAGCTTTTAGGCTGCCAATTTCTGGAGAGAGCTCGCCCGAAAGGTGGTTTCCGATGAGGTTTAGGGCGAACATGCGCGACATACTCCTCCAACCATTTTGGAATCGTGCCCGTCATTTGATTGTATGACAATTCCAACACACTAAGTTTCTTTAATTTTCCAATCCAACTAGGCACTTCACATTTGAGTTGGCATCCACCCAGACTCAAAATTTGTAGATTTTGAAACCCAATTAAATGCAATAAGCTGTAATTATCGTGCACCGGTTCATCTCTAAAACAATTTGTTAGGAAAAGAAATGAAAGATTATGACAGTTCGACAAAATTTTTAAAGCTCCGACAACATCAGAAAGATTATTGTTGGTAAGTGAGAGATGGGATAAAGATTTTAGCACAACCACGCAAGATGGAATTTATCTGCCATTTCCACTTACACGGTTCTTCAATAAATTAGAGAGATCTGCGCGTGGCTGGGCTGTCTCGCAACGGTGAGGGAGATCTGCACGAGGTTGGACAGTAGAGGCGATGCCACTGTTCGACTCTCCGGTGTGGGCGTTCCTCAATGGCGACGACGACAAGGAAGATGGTAGAGAGAGAGAGAGACGAGAATCGAAGAGGAGGAATAGAAGAAAAATGATTTAGGTGTTGTTTGGGATTAGGGCTAGGGTTTTAATATATTACCTGATTTTTAAATAAATAAATTTTGCACCTGATTTTTAAAAAGCAATTTTTAAACGCTTTATTTTTTGTATTTCCCCCCTTTTTTTACATAAGCTGGGCTTGGGTTGGGGTGGGCTAGCCCACCCCTATTTCCGCCCATTGTATAATATGTGTATCGAACAAAACTTAATACTTAAGGAGAAAATGGAGGCTAAGTTTTATTATTCACGCATTTTATGGATTCACTGTTGTTCCTCTTAGTATTCATATTTATAAACCATTTTTAATTTACCAAATGGAGTCGAAGTCGAAGTCGAAGTTTTATTTTGCAATCAAGCAATTGATTTAAAACCAATCTAGCCAATCATTATTTTAAAACTCTTGTTTCTTTTTGTGCTCATTTTCAATCATATATTCTCACAATAAAATATTTTTTTTACGTAAATTCAAAACTTTTTACTACGTTCCTGTTTAAAAATTTGCTCAAATTCAGGGAGAGAAAAGAACTTTTCATATAAAATGAGGTTTTTTTCTAAGTTTTAATGTGTTTTAAATGGTTTGACTTTTATAAATAGGGGAATAAACTTATTGACGGTGATATTTAGAGTGTCATTTCTCGTAAAATAAAGGTTTGGAGTCCTCTTTCAAAGTATTAGCGACATTTTATACATATGAGTCATTTATACAATTTACTCCGTGCTAACTTGAGTTACGAATGTGGGAAGGGTTACTGTTCATTGTTTATACTTCTACATGCTGAAAACTTCATTTTTGGGTTATTATGTGCGTGTTTGACACCCATTCTTGGGAAGAAGTTATTTTTTGAATAGTGATTGATGGAAGAATATGTTGTTAAAAAGTAAGGAGAATTTTTGGGTTTATGTGTAATATTATTTTATTTGGAGAATGTGTGATTAAAAATGAGTACTGTAGAAAAATGAGAATGAGAAAATGGGTGTCAAACATGGGCTATATGTTATTCTTGGTCCCTTGTCATTTCGTGACGAAAGGGGGAGTAGTATATATATTTTGATGATAGAGTAGATATTTTTAGATGTATATAATATTTTTGACTTGACATGATGTATCTAAATTTTTTGACTCGAATGCATTAAATGATAAATTCAGTATTGCTAGATTAAGTTTATATGTTTTGTAGTTACCATGTTTCGTCTTGGTATGTTGGGTTGCATTGATATTATATCTTAATTTAATTTATGGTATGAAATTATAATTGCTTGAATTCTTTTTACATTTATTACTATTTCACATACGTTTTACACTGAGTATTTGAGTTGTCTCTTTCAGAAAACATGTTTGATAAAGGAAAAACAAAATTCAATCAAGACAGTTAGTGTTGGTAGTGCCAGTTATTGATTCTGTAATTTTTTTACTATTACCTTGACTTTATGTTATAGTTTTGTCACAAAATGTCAAAAGGGGAACTTGTTAGGTTTTGATAGTTTATAATGTAATTGGCAAGTCTGTGAATAAAATGGACTAAATTGGATAGGTTATAAAAGTCAAAGAGAACGTTGTAATTTTCATAATTCAATTGTATAGGTTCTAAGGTTCGAGCTTTAAAAGATGACAAAAAACGATGCTACAATTTCGCTAGACTATTGTCAAGAATTAGCTTGAGCGGCAAAAATAGAAACATTTTCTCGCTAGACTGTCACTGGGTACTTGCTTAAGCGACAAACCGTCGCTCGATTGTCACTGAACTTTCGCTCGAGCAACGAGGTCGATCGAGAATTTTTTAATCGCAATTTCAAGGTTTTTTATCTGGCCCATTCAACTATGACCCTATCATATAAATATCAAAACGTAAATTTGAAGGTTGAAACATAGAGAGAACTTAAGAGTTTCATCTTTTCATCTTCCAATTCATTGATTTGATTATACTTGGCGGAGAAAACATCAGTTCCAGTTAATCCAAATACCAAGTTTATTGAGGAACACGAAGTTCTTCAACAATCCACAGGAGATAGACGAATGCACAAAGCCAGTGATTAGAGAATCCATGAGGGCTTTGATATTGCAGTCATAAGTACACGCAATTTAGGAGGGCTGTCAGATTGCAGTAAGGAGTTGGTGCAGGGGCACGCAATTCAGGAGGGTTGTATTAACTTTAGTCAGGAGGTTAGAAAATTCGTGTTATCGTCTTGTCTAGTGGATTATAAGTTCGATTGTTTATAGTGGATTTTGATCGGCAAAGCGTTTTAAGTTTTTACCCAGTTGAGGTTTCTCTGTGAACATTCCACATGTTTTTTATGGCTTTATTTACTATTTTCATATTCTGCGATATTCAAATATAGGGTAATTGGATTGTATGCTTAACCATCTAGAGATAATTAATTAGTGACTTGTTGTTGGTTAATTACAATTTTTAATTCTGCATTTATACCTATTCACCATTTTTAGGTGTAATTTGGATCGAACTGCGTGAATTTCAAATAAAATAATGATATCTAACACCAACCATAGTATTAAATAACATTCCGTTTATACCCTCCAGTAAGTCCCATAATCCCCAACCAAACAACATAAAGTTAGGAGTCATTTTAAATAAGCAAGTGGACAAAATGGTCACATCAATGCTGTCTCCAATCTCTATTGCAGCTTGGAGGGCAAGTAATCATGTCCCCACCAAATTTACCAATTTACTTCAAAAAGACAAAAATTCAGTCCGGTTCAACCCCCGAAGCTCCGAGTCAGGCTTGGTCAACTGTGGGCCACGGACAAACACGCGGTTCGGTGCCTCGAATATCCGCCGAAGCTAAGGCTACGACAGTCCAAGCCAGAATACTGTAACCATAACTGGGGTTTCCCGCTCATTCACACTCTTTACTTAGCCGAGTAGAGAAAGAAGGAAAGCACCGCACGCTCTCTAGGCAGTTTCGAATGCAATATATATACACATACACACAATAATGCCTATGTACAGAAGAAAGAACAATTGTACTTCAATCTGAAATCAAAATTTTTTTTTCCCTTTCTAGTAAAATGAAAAGGTAAGAATATGATCTAAAAATACGAATCGATTTTCAATCTAATTATGATAAGTTTTTGGTTTGATTGATAATGATCTGTAAGTGTATTAATGGATTAATTGACAAATCATCCAGAAATATCATTGTTGTGTTTTTTGAAACTCTTATTTTTATTATGATACATGTTTTTTTTTTAAGTTGTTGTTCTGAGCTCCGGGAGCAATATTATTATTTGTAACAATTCTGATCAAAGAGAACACTTCTGATATGTTATTAAAGGTTTGATATTCAGGCCAGGCTGATCGTTTGCCCCTTCTTGGGTTGTATTTTTACCGATTTTATTTTATTTTTTATTAATTTGGGAGGAGGAGGATTGATCATAAACTGAGAAATGCAGCTTGATGTTCTTGTTTGAGATTGTGCTCGAATCAGTAACAAAAATAAACCTTGCTTTTTGTCTGTGGTCTGTATTTAATCTAATTATCGATTTTATCTTGTTGAATTTTCATTTAGCTCTGTTAGTTGTGACTATGTTTTCTTAAAGTTTGCAGAATGTTTCTTTTGTATAGTTTTTGTGTTAATGTGTAAGTGATGCAGGAGTTGGCTAATTGATGGCAGAGGATTTGCTAAGAAGGTGAAAAATGCCACCCTGGCTGCTGCATCTGAATTCAAAGATTGTGGAGCGAGTCGTGAATGCCCAAATTGCCACTATCGAATTGATAATAGTGATGTAAGCTGAAATTGTTTCGCCAGTATAAGTTCCTTTCTCTGTTACTTAAGCCGTGGATAATTCTCTTGTGAAGCAATTGGCTCATTGAGAATTAATATCTCAAAGCAACTATGTAGCCTAATCCATACCTTTAAAATCTGGAGTGGAAATTGAGAATTTGTGGGAGTTGTGCTATCTGCTATATGCATATCTAATTACAGAAGATGATAATTCTTTTGTAGGTAAAAATTTAGACTTCAACTCAACTCATAATTTCCTCCTATTCAGGTTGTTGATGAATGGCCTGGGCTCCCTGCTGGTGTAAAATTTGATCCATCTGATATAGAGCTGTTAGAACATTTGGCTACAAAAATTGGGGTAGGAAAATCAAAGCTACACGTGTTCATTGACGATTTCATCCCAACTCTTGAAGGTGATGAGGGGATATGCTACACCCATCCAGAAAATCTCCCTGGTGAGTGAGAACTTGACAACTCCACATATGTAGTTAATTAGCTGTAAATTAACGTATGACAAACTTAAGATTAGAGGAAATACCAGCTAAACGGAGAGAGCGTATTGTTTCTGCCTTTCTCGTAAGTAGAAGCACCAAGTGAGATAAGCAGGAGTGTAAAATTAATGGACTACCTCCTATAGTTCTGTGATCTGGTGAGGAACTTGAGCAGTCTTTTATTTGACTAAGATAAGAAATAAATCATTTCAGAAGCATTGGTTAGTCAGTATGACATTTATATGGAATAGGACATTTTATGGACCTTTCTCAGGTCATGATTTCTATTGGCTAACTAATGTATCCATATTGTGTGTGAATTTCTCGCTTGATCTTTGCAGAATACCTCATACAAAGGAGAAACTCATATATGCCACAGTAATAGACAAATTGTTTTGCAACTTTGGGTTGTGATTCCACGTGTGTTAAAGCTGACCGATTAGATGTAATTTCTGGTCTAAGGATGCCATTGTTAAATCATCTTCTGGCTTTCATTTAGGTGCTAAAAAAGATGGAAGCAGTGTCCACTTCTTTTACCGGACAGTCAATGCGTATGCTAATGGTCAGCGGAAGCGCAGAAAGATTTATGATCAAGAAACCTTGGTAAAGTGTTATGTCCGCTGGCACAAGACGGGAAAGACCAAACCTGTGGTGGAAAATGGGGTACAGATAGGTTATAAGAAAATCTTAGTTCTCTATGCATCAAAGAAGGGATCTAAGCCTGATAAATGTAATTGGGTTATGCATCAATACCATCTGGGGACTGATGAAGATGAGAGAGAAGGACAATATGTTGTTTCAAAAATTTTCTATCAGCCATGGAAGGAGATTGATAAGAATGAAACTTCTTTGGTCATTGAAGAATCTGACTTGGAAACTGTTCCCAGCACTCCCAAGACAAATACTCCTGATCCTCCTCGACCAGAGTATATTCCCCCTTCTGATGTTGCAGTTGATGATTATGCCATTCGATCACTTGTCCAGGTTGGTAACAACTTCCATGTTCTTGTTTTGTTATACCATTTAGTTCAGTGGCTGAGTTGAGAGTGCATTTGTTGGTTTAATATTTTATAGGATATTGTTAAACTAGATTTTCTTCTAAATAAATGAACCTGTGATTTGTGTCTATTATATGTTAAGAGTAGGAAGTGGAGATTCTCGAAGAGTCATCTCATCCCTCGTCAAAATCTCGGTTGAGGGATGAAATGGAGCATCGCACTTGCTTGGATGGAGAGTCGAAAGCTGTTGGATTAGGTCGAGAGGATTCATTATTATGCAATGAGATAATTGATTCTTATGCTATGTTTGGTAATTTAAATCCAAACAATGCTCCATCTACTCTAGTTGCTCATAACATAATCAATGCAAGCCAGAGAGATGACTGTGGAATTTCTGATCTTGAAAATTTGGAACTGGATACTCCACCAGATTTCTTGATTGCAGTAAGCTGCTTCTCCTGCCACTTTGTAATGAACCTAGTTTTAAAAGCTTTTCATAAATTTAACACGCGCGTCATTCGTATCCATTGGTGCAGGACCTGCAGTTTGCATCTCAAGACAGTGCATTTGATTGGCTCAACCAGTTATAAGAATTCAATGGATTCAACCGAAGTTTATGGCACCAAAGGGGACGTAGAGTCGACAACAAACTGAAATTGTAGATCAAGAAACTAATACGGGAAGCATTCGTGGACCGAGTTTTCAACCTTCTTCGTATACCAACTAATTGCAAATGTTGTAGTATCAAAAGTCATTCATTAAGAATGCTACAGATGAAGTGAAATGGAGTTGCATGAATTCTGTTTAGTTGAACTCCATATTTTTTTGCATTAATCATCTTATTTGTATACTAGCTGTCACTTGACTCTTTTAGAAATCTTCCACCTGTTTGTTAACAGATCATTAGGATGAAACTTTGCATACTTGTGTGGAAATCATTAGTGTTTTGAATTGACTTGACAAGGCCAATTGCTTACAAGTAATTGTCATTCAATTGGAATGTGAATTGGTTATAGTTACTTTTTGTCATAATAAAGTGGAAGGAGAAAAAATAGGATTTTGGTTGTATTATATATATTTATTTCTCTTTTTATCTGCCATTTCTCACGTAGTATTTATATTTTTTAATTATAAATAATTTTAAATTGCATTAAATAAATTAGTTTAAATCCATTAAATTCCTAGAAAATGATCTATTGGACCAGCCTCCTTGTAATGTTATTGGATTGTTGAATGAATCCGATCTTTCTATAGTTGAAAGACAATGCAAACTTAGCTCAAATCATATTTTTGTGTCTAGAGTTGATCAAATTATCCGCCAAATTGAATTGATTTGTTTTTTGGGTTGGCTTTGACCAATCTGAAAACCTCGATTTGAGGGTCGAGGCTTTAAAAAATTAGTTTCAAGTAAAAATATCCTTCAATCTAGAATTGAGCCAAATAACTCGAGTCGATTTTCGTTGATTTATTTATTTTGCCAGTCCGATTTCAATTGAATCCAACATGACCTAAATAAGGGCAAATATGTAATAAACCAAATTGATGAAGTCGGGTTATATTAATATATTGTCACAGCAAATTTTATTTGATACACCACATTTTAATTGTAATTAAATTCCTCAATACTTGTTGTAGCAATTGTTTTCTTAACTTTTTTTTTTTCATTGAATTCTTATTTTCAATATTTCATTAATTAGCACATATTGTGGTTATATCAAAATATTTTGTTTTCATGTTGTGAAATGAGGAAAAAATATTTTTCGCACTTTTTATTTATTTTTAAAAAATATGGTATTTTACATCATTTCAACAGACTTTTGGATATAAAATTATTATCAAATACAAAATAGGTTAATTATAGAAAATTTGAGGATAAAAACGACAAAATTACTAGGAACGTAAGTTATTATGATAAGTAAAGATTAAAAATTTTAAATTTAATTTAAATGTGGTGTAATAAATAAAGATTTTGGTGCTAATATAACTATCTAATTAACCAAAAGTTGAAAGTATACACAAAACATATAAACCCAAGAGAGAAAAAAAAATTATCGACTTGCTAACTGTATACAAGTGTTCGCTAACGAATAACTGCTAAAATCCACCTCTCTCGACCCGCAGATACCACACCGTCAATAATGGCGGCGACGCCGTTGCCTCTTGCCCGCACATCTCTCCTCCTCCACCGCTTCCAAGCCAGGTTCTTCCTTCAAACGCCGCCGTTTCGCACCCATTCTTTCCCCTTAAACCTCACAAAAACCTTCTCTGCACGGCTGCTCTCAACCACCTCCACCCCGTACCCACTCCAATACGAAATGATTATTTCCCGCCCGTCTAACCCCCCTCCTCCGCCCTCTTCCCCCAGCCGCCGTCTACCTGCCATCCCTAATTCTAGACCCAACGACTCAGAACCCGATCCGGAACTTGGTTTCGAAGACTGGGTTGATAAAAAGTTATCCAACAAGAATAAAAGCAATGATGATACAGAAACGGATATAGTCATGGACAAGGCGAAGAGAAAATATTACAATAAGAGGAGAAAAAGAATGTATGGAGAATCGGAATCGGATGAGGAAAGTGGTGGCAGGGGGAAGGAAGGGGATTATGTGGAATTAAAGCAAGAGATAGTGGAGCTACGCACATTGCACAAAAAAGAGGAAGAGCTGTATTTTTACGATGCATTTGCGTACCCATGGGAGAAAGACAAGCATTACAAGATGGTTTATCAGTTGGAGAAGAAGTATTTCCCTGATCAGTGTTTCGATAAGGCATTTCTGGAGCCGGGCCAGTCAACTGGTAATGAGAATGTGAGGAGGGAGAAGAAGAGAGTAGAGACTAAAGAAGTGAAAGCTGAGGATGATAAAGGGCTGATGTTCTTCGAGGGGAGTGAGAGTGAGAGAGAAGGGAAGAATATGAAAGTGGGTGATGTTACAAAGAAAAAAGTTGAGGATTTCTTTAAGTGTTTGAAGAAAGTCCCCAATATGAATAATGATGATGCCACTGTTCTGGAGCCCTTTTTTTCAACGAGAAGTGTTGGGCTTCCGCCTAAATGGGATGGTCCCAGTGGGACTGTGGTTTTGGTGAACAAACCAAAAGGTATTCTTTTTTTACAGATAACTGTAAGAAAATAAGGAGAGAATTTAAGTTGCAAGCTAAGATAAAGCTCGTTGAATAAGCTATGAATAATATACTGTAAAGATTCGAAAATATTAATCGTGTCTAGACAATATCTTGTATTGAAGATGCCAAGTTGACATTTAGAGGTTAAGAATCTATATAGGTGTTGAACTCTTGCAGTGTGTGCTAATTAAATGCTGGAGCAAAGAGAAACTCCTTTGCACTCTGGTTTTTGGAGTTACTATGAAGTGGATGATTTGTGTCTTCTACAAGTTCAATCTGTTAAACAAATTAGTTCCAGACTAATAGCCAGTTTGAACAGGTTGGACTTCATTTACAGTTTGCGGGAAGCTGCGACGCCTGGTCCAAGTGAAAAAGGTGCTTCTTTATTATTTAACCTGGAGTTTTGACACAATACATTTAACTGGATATTCCTCCCACAAATTTTCCTTTCACAGGTGGGGCATGCTGGGACTCTTGATCCTATGGCAACTGGTTTATTGATCGTATGCGTTGGTAAAGCTACCAAGCTAGTTGATAGGTGAATTGCGATGTATACTCCTATTTGAATGGCGTTTGGGAACACATTTGAATACTAATTGATATCTTTTTCAATTTTTTGTTCCTTGGTCATCTAAGTTATGAGTATTTTCTAGATAAGAGATCTATTTTTATTTTACAATTTTACGCACTTGGACTCTCTTTAAAGATTTCAATATTTTCTTGTAGATATCAAGGTATGATAAAGGGTTACAGTGGAATCTTTCGTTTAGGAGAAGCAACCTCCACCTGGGATGCTGATTCACCGGTGTGTTTGGTTGAGAATTAATTCTACCTTCAGTCTTATATTCCTAAAGTTCTTAATTTGTGTTGCTTATTTTCCCCATAATTAAGAAAAAATGAACTAGCCGATTGCACACATCTGTATTTTGAACTTATTGCAGTTGGTAGTGTAGGTGGTTAAATACTAGTGCTTGGAGATAAACTACAATAATTTATTCGGTTTATGGAAGAAAAGGAATTTCTATAATTCTGTAATTTGAGAAATCAACTTGTGATGAAGTAGTTACTGTTGTAGCTCAACTCCAGAAACTAGCAATAAAAGAATTGAAAATTAGAAAGAGATTCAGAGGTAGACGCACGGTGATAATAGACCTAAGGTTGCATAAATTCAATGTTTACTTATATATTTTCTTTTGAAAAGGTTAATGCAAGCAAGATTCTTAAATAGTTGGTCATTCGTTTCATTTATGTCAAACTTTTAGTTCTAATCATCGATTATTGATTTTTATGTGATTGCTACTTTACTAAATCTATTTCGCACACTCATAATTTTTATTGAAATTAATCAATTATATATATGGATTTTTATATGTTTTAAAGTTTGTTATGTTGATATATTTGTCTCTCTTTTCAATTATTGAATTATTTTGGTTTATTTTGAGGCTTACACCTTAAAGCCGCTTGAGGCATACCCTTTGCTGCATAAACTGATTTAGCATTTTTAAATACCCTTGTTATCTTTTACCAGAATGATTTGGAAAAACGATACCAATGCCAGTCCTCTCCCAGGTCTTAGTCTTGAGTTGTCATATCATTTTAATAAGCACTTTATGTGAGTGAGATGATCACTAAATCCGCTTTTCGTTTATCTTCCCTTTTGCAATCATTTTGTTGACTTACACAAGTGAAATTTCTGTATTTGTTATTCAGGTTATCCAACGTGAGCCTTGGGAACATATTAAGGATGAGAACATAAAGAAAGCTGCTACATCCTTTTGTGGAGAAATATGGCAAGTCCCTCCAATGTTCTCAGCTATCAAAGTAAGTTTCCACTGGAAAGTTTCCAGGCTGCATGTGTACAATTGCATTATTTAGTATTGATGACTATTGTTTCACGGTAGGAGCAATAAGCAGTGACTTCATGTAAGGGTTACGTGGCAAATTAAACTCACGAGAATTTCTTTAATTTTTGTATTCATGAATGTAATGAAGTGTTTGATAGATGACATGACATTTCTCCATATAATAGGTTGGCGGAGAAAGGATGTATGAGAAAGCTAGAAAAGGAGAAAGCATTGAACTTTCACCACGACGGATTTCAATATACGAGTTCAGTGTTGAACGAAGTTTAGATGACAGGCAAAATGTTATTTTCCGGGTGATATGCTCAAAAGGGACATATATTCGATCCCTCTGTGCTGATTTTGGAAAGGCTCTGGGAAGGTAGGATATATTAAAACCATATTTTTCTATTTAGGTTCCCATATCTTACTATCTGAAAGAGCTTGGAGAATAATGCAATAACTGGACAATACTCTTTTTCTTCTGCAGCTGTGCACACTTGATAGCCTTGCGCCGAGATTCAATCGGTAAGGGCTTTATACTCTATTTAAACTTATCCATTGTCCTGTGAAACAAGTTTTGCTTAGAGGATATGTACTTATAAGCTAAGAAGCATGGATACGGATACGGATAGGATACGATACGTATACGTCGATATAACTTTTTTGAAAAAATTAGGATACATTGATACGTGTTATAAAATTCAACAGAATTTCATTATTATTAAAAAAACTAATTCAGAAGCATGATAATAAAAATAAAATAACATACTAAAAGCACTTTATCTTAATCGTTAATTGTTGAAACTTCATTTTTCATCATCATCATCAATTTCTTTGTTATCATTAAAAATAACATACTCCAATTTCTTTCCGTACGAGATGAAGAAGAAGGCTACAAAAAAAAATTTCAAAGCAATGTTTTGTAGCAAAGGTGCATATGAACTATGAAGTAGCCAACGGGTCTTTAAATCCATATTATACCGATTAGTGATAAAATCAAATAATAAGGTTTCACATGTATTGAGAAATTAAATAATATTGTGCATTTCCAATAAAAAATCTAGTTAATTTTAGAACTCTAATTGACTATTTTTAATAAATATTATTGATATTCAATATAAAATAACTTTAATAATACGTATAGGATACATATCAGAAATTTAAAAACATATAAAATAATTAAAAAATAAATATATGATATGTATCGAAAAGTATCGGAGTTTGGATGCGTATCGGATACGGGTACGTAACGAGTTTACAAGTAAAGTATCGGAGTTTGGATACGTATCGGATACATGTACGTAACGAGTTTACAAGTATCGGTGCTTCTTTCATTATAAGGGGATAAATTATGCAAATGAAAATGGATGGTGCTCGAGATTGTAGACATAAATAAAATTTTATTTTTGATTACAATTGACAACACGGTAATTCATTCAAACGTGTGTTATCTTGAGCTCAAGGGTTATAATTTAGGCTAATTATGTTCTCTATGTCTATCAGGAATTCATTCAGCGGATGATGCCTGGGAATTTCAAGAGTTGGAAGAAGCAATTAAAAAAGGATATTTATAATCTCTTCTTTATTCTGTAAGTCTGAAGTTACCACATTGAGAGATGCCGCTCATTTTTGACATGCATTAAGAACTTAAATGTCACTGAATCTGTTTTCTGAAGGTCGAAAATTTGTAAAGAATGTTTAAATTATTTATAGCTCTCTCTTCATTCTTTGAGATGCATGAATTCACACTGATCGTGGATGTTTAATACAAGGGAACTGCAATTTCATGACTTGAAATTCCAGTTATCCGTTTTTATGGGCTAGATTTGTGATCCCTGTGATCTTATAGACGAATTTGGTTTAGCATCGAATGCCGTTTGAAGTCAGTATGCGTAAACTGAGTATAACCTGCCTTGAATACAATTTCCACTCTTGCGCGAACTAGAAAAGAGAAAATTATATTCATGAAAACTTGTTCAAACAAGTACAGGCCTTCTCTATTCTCATGGTTACTCCTACGAGATTTCGTCAATGAGAAGTATCAATGCAGTGTCCAAGCACGATTCTTGATACCCAAATGATCCACCTAACGAGTAGTGGAATTAGGTGGATCAATTCCCATGGCATCGTACTAGGTTTTTTCTGCAGCGATCATTGAAACATCTTCCATTCATTTCTACACCCAGGGCCGGCCGCCTCATACAAATCCGGCCTAAAACTCTCCCCAATCTAAAACCCGCCAAATCTCTTAAAAAATCTTTCGTTTTCCTTGTGTTACAGGAACAGGACGGAAGAGGCAGTGTGGCCAATTTCTCTCGTAATCTCCACCAGAAAATCTATTAATTCCCACACTATTGTTGCATTTTTCGTCACTTTAGAGAAACTTGATCGGGTCCTTTATTCACACAAGAAATTCTTGATTCTGAAAAAGACTTCCCTCAGAAAACTAAGCCAAGGTAAAATTTTATATTGTTGGTGTTTATTTTTTCAGTATTTTTTTTTTTTTTTTGACGAGATATTATGTTCTTTAATCTTCATAATTTTTGAACTTTTGGTTTTGGGTTGAAAAAATCTGAAAAAAAGTTGAAATGGTATTACTGGCTCTAAATCAGGGACGGATCTTGGGGGGGGGGGGGGGGGGGGGGAGACCAGGCTACAGCCCATTGAATTTTTTTTTAGTAGGAAAAAAAAAATTTGTGTAATTTTTTTTTTTTAAAACGTATTAACCTGACCTGTAATCCGATCCTGGATCCGTCCCAACTCTAAATCAATTAAAACTTGAGAAAATAATGGAGCTTAGATTAGGAAAATTTAGATCCGTTTGTATTCGAGGTTTGTGTTGTCTTGTTCGTTTAGGAAAATTTAATACTTCAAAGAAATTGTGAATCGAAAACTTTCGAATTAATCTTTTAAAAGATGTATTTTCACTTGTGTTTTTGCCCGTTCATTCATAATTATTCTGTGAGATATAATATTTAGCATTGACTTGGAGCATCATGAAGCTATCAAAAACAGTTATTGGAAAACTAAAATCGAGTATAACACTTACAAAAGAAATAGCGAAACATAAGGGCCTCATAATAATTAGTTACCCAGGACCTCGAAATTCTCGAGGTCGGCCTTGTCTACACCTTTGCCTTACCTAACTCAAGAGAAGGGCATCGTAAAATAAGAAATTTGTATCCCTCGAGTAAACCCAATTAGAAGGATAGTATGAGCATTATATTGGATTAGCGCCACGTAGATAACTGGACAGGGTTAGGCGACTCTTGGTGGCTTGTGTTGTGATATGAATATTTAATAAAGAGCAACGCTACATGTGCAGGAAAATTTACACGACCTGTAAAACTCTATGAATTTCCCCTATACAAGTATCATTTCTATTTAAAAATGAGCAAGAAGAGGGAATGCAATCTATAAGTGTAAGAGCGTGTTCGGTAGAGATTAAAATCGGATTAAAATTGAAAATTTAGCCGTTATTGTTAACTTTTATTAGATGAGTGGGACACAATAATGGCTATATTTTCAATTTTAATCAGATTTTAAACTTGGCCAAACATGCTCTAACTCTATATGTGTGTGACTCTATATGCAGAGTGAGAAATGAAGAACGTGTAAAGTTATTACAAACCCATTCCCATGGCGTATTCCTTTTTTCTGCATTGCCCTGTAAAAAGAGAGAATTTACTTGTCTAAGATAAGATCTCAAAATACTTGGTTTCCAAGGGGAGGAACATCCATTGAGAATCTACCGCTCTTATTTTTTCATGAGCCGGGTGCGTTTGAAAAACGATTCAATAAGCATAAAAAGACTATCTATGCAGTAAGATAGAGACATTGATGATAACTTGCCCCTAACACATTTCTGGAGAGCAAAATCAAGATCCCGTCCATGGTGGCAAATGAGGATCATTGCACCAATCCGGTCTTTCCTCTGTGCAGCAGAAATAAATAGATTCTGAGCACAGAGCAGAGTACATTGAGACAATCGACATCTTTGGACAAGATTAGTGGCCAAATCTCAAAGTTTTAAACTTCAGAGCAATCAAAGACACATACATAAGTTCAGTGACCATTGAGGCAATTAACTCATGAAAAGAACAGGTGGGCTCCAGTATTAAATCGAAATTATTCGGGGGATCGGGTGTAATGCACTGCTTCTCTTTAAGTGGATGCAGTTCGTATCTCAGCTTTTTTCTTTGTGGAGAAATTTCACTGGAGCTCACTTAACTTACAAATTTGCTTTGGGTTGGTTACTCAACTTTATTTTATTTGAATTTCATCAACTAACGTAGTTTTTATTTTAATTTGACCATTTTCATTTACTCAGATATTAGTGTATTTTGATAAAAAAAAAATAAAAAAATGAATGCGTAGTTAAAAGATTCTAGGTCTTATAAAATGTGTGATTAATATTAATTATTGACTTTAACTTAGATTTTAATCAAAAACTTTAATTGAAAGGCCAAATTCCTAACCTAGACAACAAAATTTGCATTTTGATTTTTAATTTGACAATCAATCCTTTTTGGGTGCTAAAAGCCTGCAAATCTCACTTTTTTGTTGTTTCAAATGAGCAAGTCTTGTATATCATTACTTGCACGTGCAACGTTTTTATTTGAGTCTAGATTAATATGAACAGGTCGTATTGATAAATTGTTACCATGTACTTGGTCTTATGATACATACAAGTTAAATTAAATAGCATCGCATATTTATAAAGTAGTGTGAAGCAATCTATGCCAATGGAATTTGACATGCTGTAACGGTACGGATAAAATTTCATGAATTAGCTTTCATTTCAATAGGATAAGGACAACATGTGCATCTCTGCGATTATTTACACTTGCATGGGACTCCATATTAATTCATGTTGTAGATGCATGTATCATGAGAAAACATTCCTGGATTTCTAACCATTAACATATTTCCTTTAAAGAGCTTATTTGGTCATAAATAACATATTGATAAGTTAATAAACAGAGATACCAATGAGAATGAATTGTAAATTACATGGCTGCACAACATGGTTGATTAGATACTATAGGAAGAGTAATATATGTAAGCAACAATCGATAAAAACCAAAAGACAATGACCAGATGCTATGGTACAGAAAATAACACAGCACGAGTAATATTTCCATTAAGTGAAACCTCCACATTTAAGCTGGTGGTGGATGAACATATGAGATTTTGAGAATATTACAACATGTTGGTCCATGTGCAGGAGCAAAAAAAAAAAAAAAAAGGCTACAAATTCACATCTACTACAACCTTCAAAAAACTACTACTGTGACCAGTTGTGGTTCTTTGGTGCAAAATTATCCCATGTAATTAACCACTTGATTGGACAAAAGATAATTTCAAACAAAAGAACAATGAAATGCCCTATTGCATTTTTTTGATGGATGCCTGCTCGTCTTCATTGCTGGTGTGTTTGTCGACTTTCTTGCTGGCAGGACTTGGGTCATCAGATTTATGGAAAAGTGACCTCTTCACACGAGGAGATGAGGTTGCAAGAAGTGATGCCGAATCTGCATTCTCGATTTCAATTACTGGACCTGTATTTTTTCTATTGTCTGAGTCTTCAATAGCTGGTTCTTTTGCAGTTGAGTCAAGTATGAAGATGATTTCATACTTATGGTCTGTTGAGCTTGACTGTTTCTGCACGACATCACTGAATTCAGTAGGATTTGGTAGCAACAGTATTGCCTTCACTTAGAATGCATGGTCTTTATCAATTTTTGCATGAACAATCTCACTAAGATTTGGTGCAATTTCCTGGAGATGTTAGAGATGTGTGAGTAGTGATTAAAGTAAAATTTTCAGTGATTAAAAAAAAAGGTCAGTGACCCTTACAGATGCTGTTTTGTCCATTAAAACCTCAGCACGACATTGCAGAATATTTTCAGCTGTTTCGCCCATAGCTAATGCACTAAGAGATCCAGTTGAATCATGTAGTCGAATATCTACTCGAGCCCTTGAAGAATTATGAGATAGCACGATTAGTGTAATGAACGAGTTGTAAATAGTTTTGGTTGGAGAACTAAAGATCCTATTACTATGAAACTAATGTGCTAGGTGTGTGAATTTTACATTGACGTTTTTTTTTACCTTGGCAATGCTATCGAACTTTGACACTTACAGAACCTGCAGTAGTATGTCTCACCGGCCTTAGTAGCATTTGAAACTCTGTTGCAGTTATTACATGATAGGTGCCAAAAAGAGTGTTTTTTTTTTTTCATTTCAATATTTGATGTTGCTTTTACCCAAAAATATTTTTGCTGTAAAAGAAGCAGTCCAGATTAAATAATGTACAAGTGTTCTAGATATATAATATAAACTAAATAAATGGATTGTAGATTTATTAGAAAAACTAATTCAAACGAAGCCTGAAATGATTTACCAAAATTAACAGAGCTTGGATATCTCTAATATCAGTGTACTTATCCTCAGACGGAAGTGATAACTTTGATGGTGTAAGTGCGAGATATGGTTTCATCAATGTGATTTCATTCAATTCGTCCAAGTTTTCAGCAATCCTTGCAGATTATATCATTGGTTTAAATACAAAGTTAGTTCTTTGAAAAAAAATATTATGTAAGAAGCTAAATTCTATTAGAATGGAATGCTAAATTTAAACATGTAAGAAGCTGGAATATTAGTACTTGAAAACATCCAATGAAAACAGTTTAATTCTAAAAAAAATGAGTAAAAAAATTCAACATGTTCAGGAATTATGGAGTGAAAAGTGGGCTAATTATGGAATGCTTAATTTGAAAACCTAAAGAACTTATAATTAGCAGTCTACATGTATTGAAACATATAGTCATAATCATGTGAACATCTGTTGTACAATGAATGATAATAAAAAAGTTACAAGTTTAATAGAAGGCATCTTATTTTTCTAATGGATCAAAGTAAACTGGAATGCTACAAGAGGTCTGAGAAAAGCATATTAACAGTTATTCAAATCTATGTTAAAGTGCAATGCTGGATCAAGAAATGGACAATTCAGGAGAGTTTAATTCATATACTGAAGTGATTTCAAGTGGTAAAGTGTAATAGAAGATAGGTATTACCATGACTTGAACTCTGCAACTTCATCAAATGGATAGTCAATAAAGAAGCAACTATTGGTCTTTGTAGATAGAGACAGACTTACATAGATGAAGGAAAGTATAAATGATTTTTTAGGTTATTTTATATATACATGCAACTATCTGCAAACATGAAATCTTTACTGTAAGAACCAAGTAAGCTGCTATATCCAAATATATATTTAGGAAAAGATTCAGCAAACAAACCGTTGAAAGATGAAACTTTCAAATGATTTCCAATAAGGACTGGTTTTTTAGCTATATTGTTTGCAATAAGAATGCATTCTTGCTCCACGAAAGTCTCCCACATTGTTAGAGCTACTATTTCAAACCTGGCTTGTACTTTAAAAAATGAATCATATGATAGTCTAAATAGGCTAGAATTAACGTATAACAAAATAAACATCGACCTTTTGTCCATAAGAACAACGTCTTGAACATGTACTTGCCCGCCAGCTCGTTTATGTATGAGCCTCTTGGGTCGTATGTCAATAGCAATTGCAAGTACAACTACAATAGAATAATATGTTAGTATGAAACAGTGATGAAAAAAATAAGAAAATGGAAGAAAAAAATGTCAAACAAATAATGACGATACCTATGTCGGTATCTGTGTCCATATATTTTTCAAAGTTTTCAAATGGATGATGTGGAATGTTGAAAATAGTAGTGCATCATTGTTTTCTTATATTTCCTCAATTCTAGTTGTTTCAGAAATAGTCCCCCGTATATCTCCGGTATATAGTTCATAATCACTTTTTGGATGTCTTACATATGCATTTGAGATCAAGTATGTTTTTCCAAGGGTTATTTCATTTTCAAAAGTTGAAATATTATTGTCCCAAATTGTGGCATGAACTCTATTTCCCTGTTGAAATTTGAAATACAATTGTGGCGAGTTAGTTGACTATCTAAAGTTTATTAAAGATTACACCAGAAAATATGATGCGAATACACGGTGAAAAAAATCTATGTACACTAAAATGGTATAACAGGAAAGCAAATGAAGTCTATATTAACTAAGTTATACATTTTCATCCATAAGTATGCAGTTTTGGTATTTTGAGGGGCTGTGTTGAGCTGTCCTTGCTGGTCTCTTTTCAGCAACAAGTACTTTTGCTATCCAATTTCTTTGACCAGGAGAGATATCTATTATGAGACTGTATTCCTTTGCCATTGCTTGTGTGTGATAGTAACTAATAAAAAAGAAGACAGATAATAAATGTAAATACAATTGTTTCAACTGTTATTAAGTGTTTTGATAAACTTAGAGGAACCTGAAATAAATGGCTACAGAAAGATAACCTGAAATAAATACAACTAGAAAGATGCTGAAGAAACTGGCAGAAGATGAAGTCTCTGATGATGTCTCAGTATTTTTTTTTTTTTATCTGAGAAGATGCTAGTGCTAGATATATATAAGCAGGAAGATGATGAAGTATGTATTACCGTGTTAATTAAATAACGAGGTCGTGCACCACATTGTTTGAGGTAAGATAAAAATGAACAGTGGTAAGGTGCGTGCAGCATAGGCTGTGTTCGTGTGGTTTTTTTTTTTTTTTTGGTAGTATAAGTGCAACATATTCTTTATTAATCAAACAAACAAACAAACAAGTCAGATCTGTAATGAGATTTGTAATCATGACAGGTAAGAATGAGGCAGTGGTAAGGTGAATCACAGACTTACTTTATGTCTTTCAAATCTGACAGGAGCTGGTAAAGTTGAGGGATTGTATTGACAAAGGTAATGTTGCAAGTAAAATGCTAAAGATTTTGTAGCTAAAACTCTGTAAGTACAGTAGCAATCAAATCTCATTGGTTCTTTTTTGCATTATTATAATTAAAAAAATTGAGAGTACGTGAATTGTGAGGCAATATGAGTTTTGTAGGTAAGATGTGGGGTTAAAAATTGAAGAGAGAAAATGTGTGTGATTAAAAATTGGTATGGGAAATTGTGTAAATAAACAAAAGGTAGAAGTTTAAATGAGTCTAACATATTATAATAATACAAATGAGCAAAATTGTATGTTATGCATGTGTGTGATTAGTCATGCACATAGAATATAGTACTATATTGAACTAGCGTATCGTGTGTTTTTCCATTTTTCGACAAGAAGCTGAAGTTGAATCAAAAGCAAATATGGAGTCTGATGCATAATCAAGGCTGTTGTATCAACATTTGAAGAAAATCCTAATCTGTCACCTAAAATCCCAAAACATCGGGGAAAGAAAAATATTAGTAAGAAAAAGTACTAATGTTTTTTATTTTTTAAAGAAAAGCATGCACATAGTTTAATGAGAATTTTACTGGAGAAACTTCATAGAGAGTAAATTTATGTATATTCTTGTGAAAGGAAGTCCAATATTTAATTAAACTTGAGTGAGATTTGGTCCTATGATTGGATCCTAGATGATGGATAAGCATCTACCTATTAAATCAGCTTGGATTTCAAAAGTAACTTTATGATGTATCTACATTCCAATCACTTTTTAGTTAGTTTTTTGTTTAATAACATGTTATAGTCATGTGGTTCAAGAAGCACACTATTGTCTTTTCTTATTTTAGGGTAACAACAAGGTTTTTGATTCATTCAATAATTGCTAATTATATTATATTCATATAGCTCTGTTAGGGACTATTTTTACCTGGAAACTTGAAATCCTTCACAGCATGATGAACAAGGTTTTAACTCAACTCTTTTTTGTACTTTAATATTGTCGAGTATTATGAAACTTTCCTATGAGCAATGGGGTCACCAATAAAATCGACATCTAAAAGAGGAAAAAAAGAAAAACTACTTGACAATAACTCAAAGTTATACAAACAATATCATATAATAGTAATACATACCTTCATTAAGATTATGTAGGGTTTGCATTGTGTCCATCCTACCATCTGAGTTTAATTTTCGTGTCACAAGATGGCCCTACAAAAAGCACAATTAACATATTTACCTCTAGTATTGTAGATGAAATATATATAAATTAATAACTCAGATTTGCCTGAATTGGACGTCCAATTGCTTCAATTTTACGTTAAAGAATGAGACATTATGAACATCAAAGTAGAATTAACAAACAAGCCCAACAGGAAATTTAAAAAGAGAATCACTTTTGCCACTTATTCCATCACTACCGGTCGTCTTTGTTCTAGAAGAAGAATAATATGCACCATTTGCATCACCATAAGTAACAGTGGAGTTTTGGAAAGTGAAGTTTTTTTGGGGCTGTGGCCTTGTACTTTGAACCGGTAAAAAATCATTTGTGGGAGCCATTTGGTTAATTTTTTTTTCCTTGAAATGACAATACATCAACCCATTTTAATCTAACACTGGAAAGATCAATGTAATGTGGAAACCAAATTCCCACAACCAAATTTTAAGGTAAATAAGTAAGATCGAATCTTCCCCATCAGACAACCCCACCTTAAATTCTCCAGTGGGAAGAGTTACTGCACTGAAAATGTTCTTCTCACCATCACAAGCAGTTTTCAACAAAGGAAACCGACTATCACCAGAAGAGAATAGCTTTTCCCTAATTAGACGCAAATCAGATTTAGATACTGATTTTTTCACAAACCGATCCCAAGGGAACGCCATAGCCTTAACATCCACATAATAGTGTATTATGGTTGCATTTGGATTAAAATTGATAGGGAAATGGTTAACAAGAAGAGGGATGGACCTAATGGCAAGCGATCCTCCACGATCAGGCCATTTGGTAGGCATGGTTCTGTTCTCAGTACTTTTTGAATGAGATGATATAGGCTGCCTTTTTGAAATCTCTAGGGATTGGATATCAACTACACAAGACAACATACAAGAATTTCATAAAAAGGTGAAGAGTTCCAAACTTGGTATATTACATGTAGAAACGACATCTATGATAGTTTAAAGCTAATATAATTAACTGATTAAAGAGTGCTTACTTCCATGGCAATAATCTGCGTCACAACATTCGTAATTGAACTAAATAATTGGTTTTCCTATTATCTTCATGACAGAAATGATTTTCATAAGATCCCCATTTGTTTATCTTAAATTTTCTCTCAACCATAACAAAGTTCATCTTTACCAATAAAACTCAAATCACCAAATAAAATTGAAGCAAGATCCATCTTCAGTCGACATATAGGCAATGTGGGGCAAAATTGAAGTTCCCTAAAAGTCAATCTCAACCAAACAAATCAACTGAGACCAAAAAATTAAAAATATGAACTGTATACACGATATCTAAAGAAACGACTTTGGATCATTAAGAGATTGTACCGGCAGGTAATTGAGGCTGCCCTTGAGGCTTTGGCTGAGGCTTAAGCTGAGTTTGAGGCTTAGCAGGTGACGAAGCATCAGTAGGTGGGCACCAGGGTCTTCCATTCCAAGCTCCTCTCGGAATAATTGGCTATATATCTATCATCAAAAGCAGGAAATCACAATATATCATCACGTTGGAATTCAGAAATAAAAAAAATCCAAGATTTTCGATAAAAAAAAAAAAATAAAAAGAATCTATGCGGGAAGAACTCCATTAAATCATAAAAAAATTCCCCTCTGAATCAGGTAATTGAAATCAGTTCATATATTACCAAAAGATTAAAATTCACCATAATACCAAATAAAAATACAGCCGACTTAAGGAAGGAAGAAATACCTGTAAAACGAAGAAAACAGGCCAAAACCACCAAAGAATCATAAAAGAAAACCCAAGATCCATCCATCAAAATCAAGAAATTACCGGAATACTCCGCAAACAACAAGCTCGATGCCCATAAAGCATTATCTCCAACAAAGAGAAATTGCTAAGTCGCCTGAACATGAATTAAACATGAAAAAAAAAAATTAAGAAAACAACAAAAAGATGAATATCAATTAGCTAATGTGAAACAAATGAAATATGGGGTCTACGAGACAAATTCCTAAAGGAAATGAAACAGAGAGAATGTTCATCACTGCAACAGCAATCTCGGTGGGCAGAAGGAACAAATGAAATAATGAAGAGAGAGATTGAGGATGAGAGCATGCTTCGTTGTGTTCAAAACGAAGGAAATGAGAGATTGACGAAGAGAGTATTGGTTGTTGCGTGAAGAGATGGGGAAAGAGTGCAGAAAAGGAGAAAGAGTGCAGGGAGAACTCGAGAAGTCTGCATGTAATTAAAACAATCAAGGTTAGCTACTATTGATTAAATAATAAAGAAAAATAAATGCAAGCATGAGTTTCACTCACAAAATAAAAATATTATGATAAATTTACTAATTGAAGGATTTCATCGTAAACAACATTCTTTGTACATTTCTTATGTAATAACGAATGTATATTTGTTGGTTTAACCAGGATTTTGATACTATCACTTGTTTTTGCTCTTGATAATGTAACTGTTTTCGCGCGTTTTTGCAACCCGCCAACAATTACGAGAGAGAGAGGGGTCAGACGATTGTGTAAGGAACAGACCTCTTGAGACAAAGTCCCAAAAAGGGGTGCGTATGCCAGTGAAGGATTACAATTGGGAAGTAGACAAAACGCCTCCAAGGGGCGCAAGCACACGAGTACTGAAAAAGGATTAAATTTAAACTAAGGAATAAAAATTACATGATCTCTTGTAGAGAGTTTTTGATTCGGTCTCTTTCTTCTATGACGTTACTTCTTTTTATACTTCTTGAGCATCCTTTGGTTATCGAAACTGCTCAGATTTGCTCCATATCCTTCGTAACCGCCCACTCTTTTAGTGAGGAACCGCTTGTTTGGGGAGTAGTTGCTTAGTAACCGTTGCCACTACCATTGCTGCTTCCTGGATCGTGGGATCGTGCCGGGTTTACTTGCCAACCGCTTCCAAACTATATCCTTTAGACTTGTCTGATTCTGGACGACTTGGGGTTCTGGGCGACAATGAGGCTGTCGTCCTGGGCGATTGTACCGTACTACCCTCGTTCGGCCTCTGGGCGTCCTACAATCTTGGGGCGATGGTATTCCTTTGTTCTTGGGCTTCCAATATTCAGGTTTTTCCACAGGCCTCGAACTTGGGCTTTTCTTCTTGGGCCTTTTAATTGGCTTATGTTGGGTCTTTATCTTGGATCTCTCAATTGGACTTCCTTTCGATTTTGGGCTGCATTTTAGTGTGTCAACAATTACCCCCCAATATGGCAGAATTAATACTAATCATTAATTTTGCCATATTCATTCTGTATCTTTCCCGCAATATTTGAACTTCCCCAGAATTTCAATCGTCGCTTGCGTTTTAGTGCCTGAAAGGTTGCGACGTTATAAACCCTTAAAACCCCAAAAGTACGCGGCATCCTTTTTCATTTACATCTCTGCGGCATTACGTCTTTCTTCGCCATTTCACCGTCTTCTTGTGCGACCATCCCCGCTATCGATTCTTGTTCAGCCGACACGTACAATTTCATCGGCCGCCCTTGGATTGGTGACACCAACACCGGTGGGCTTGTTAAGTATGTCTTCAGGCTTTCGAAAGCCTTTTGATGTTCTTCTTTCCAGACGAATTCGTCTTGATTTTTCAGCTTTAGGAGAGGCGAAAACGCTTTCGTTCGCTCTCGTGAGGCAGCATTTGGCTAACGAACGTTGGGCGATCCTCTCCTTCCTCACCAATGTTAACCTTGACCAAGGGGTCTTGAGCTTGCGCATATCCTGACTTAGGGATCTTCGTCGCTTCATCATCCACGTCGCTCAGAGAGTTTTGCTCTTCTAGGCAATCCACTTTATGAACTTCCCAATCCAAGCTCTGCTCCATTTCGGACACCATCAATTTGTCCTTCAGTATCTTTAACGCCGCTTCTTCTTTCTTCATACATTCACACTCTTTATTGAAAGCCATCAACTTGGCTCTGAAGGCCTGAACTTCGGCCTTTTGTTTTTGTTGTCGAACATTCATTTAAGGTTGTTTGACTTCTTTTTTGCCAATTACTGGCTCTTCCAAGGCCACTATGTTTGGCCTCATTTGATTAAACATTTCAGTGAGTGAATCCATTGAGAAAGGCTCTTCGCTTTGGGCAGTAACTTGAGTTTCTTCCCCATCTTGAACAACTCTGACAGGCCCATAATTCCCTTCATACATGAACCTCTCCACTGAATTCGCTTCCGCCACAAAGGGCCTATGATCTGCCTGTACCACCTCTACTTCCCATTTGTCGTTCCAGAAGACTAAGCATTGATGGAGTGATGAGGGAATACATCGACTGACATGGATCCAGTCTCTTCCTAGTAGCACGTTGTAGCTGGTAGGACCGTCTATCACGAAGAAGACAGTAGTCCTAGTGGTTGTCCCTACAGTTATGTCCAGTGACATAACTCCTTTTGCTGAAGTTGCCCCACCATTAAAACTTGTAAGAATGACTTCCGTTGGGATCATGTCGCTTTCTGTCTTAGCAAATTTCCTCATCATCCTAGCTGGAATGGTGTTTATAGCCGCTCCATTATCAATAAGTACTTTTACTATTGGTACACCATTAACCAAGGCTTTGACGTACAGTGGCCTTAAGTGTTTGGTTAACCTCATCGCTGGTGTTGAAGATGACTTTTTCAGCAGCGTCTATTTCCACTTCCTGCCTATTTTCTGGCGGGCTATCTCTGGTGATAGATCAACGTGCAGCACATCGGACTGAGCTTTCTTTCCTTGGGTCCCTTCCTTCTCTTTTTCCAATATTTCTTCCTCAGTTACCCAATTTGTAGGAGGATGCATTATTCTAGGGGGTGATCCATATTTTTCAGAGCGAGGTACCCTCTTTTTCCTTTTTGGCGTCCCATACAGCACATAGAAATCAAACGGTCGACCAGATGGTTCTCCCAATAGATCCACTTCGCGGACTCCTTCCTGGTGCAATTGTTTCAACAGGGTGTTGCACGACACTCCCCTTTTCCGTCTCTCTGCTTCTAAATCAATCTCTTCTTCAACATCTGTCATACCATCGTTCTCGCCATCATCACACATTTCTCTGGAACTTTGGCCTTCATCGCAGACTAGCACGCAGGCGTCTTCCTGATTATCCTCTTTTTCTTTGCTTTTGAACTCATCGGCCAACAAGTAGTTGTTAGCCAGGATAGGAGGTAATGTGCCAAACTGGATAGTTAGAGGTTGGTCGGGATCATCTTCATCTTTCCTGTCTCGCTCAAACTTCGATCTACCAGATGAGCTTTCCGACAACTCTCCCATTGATTCACCAGTGCCTGTTTCTTCGCTATCTTCAAAAACATTTTCATTGGCTATTCTGAGCGTTTTGGGCGCTCTAGGGCGTGATTCTCCTTGCTGTTGCCTCATCATCCGCCCGTAATTACGTTGGTAACGCCTTTGTTGGGTTCTGGTCATTTCATTGAACGGCACTACCCTTCCTGCATTGTTCTGGAACGAATGCCATACATTGGGCTGGCGAGGCTGCGGCCTAAATGTTCTTCTTTGACCGGCCGACCCAAACCCCCTTTCTCTATGTAATCCTCCGTACAACGGCACCCTTCGCCCCCTGACAGGCTGAGCGACTGATACGAAATCAGGCCGATGATGGAATGGCCGTGTCATTGATGACCCTGTATTCGCCTTCAACTCGTGCTTACACCTGTCGCACAGAACATCTTCGCCCTGTTTGGGCTCCTTCCCTTTGATGCGTTCAAAAACGCTGGGAAACGACTTGGATTCTTCTTCTTCGTCATCAATCACCAGTTTAAACCTTGGCAATTTATTTTTCAAGCCAGTCGTTATCATATTCATTGCTAGTGGCCGTGGGAACGGGTCTTCATCCACCGCCATCTTCTTCTTTTCTTCGAACGTAATTCGTCCTGATTTGATAGCATCCTGCAACACATGGCGAAAAACCATACAATAATTAGTCGCATGTGACCATGCATTATGCCATTTACAGTACTTTTTACCCTTAATTTGTTCAGAGTCTGGCAATTTGTGTTTGTCGCTCAACCTTATCTGCTTATCCATATATAATTTATCGAATATAAGATCAGCTTTGATTATGTCGAACGAGAACGTTCGCGTTTTTCTGTTTTCACCTTTTGCAGGTTCATCTTTGCCTACTATTTTTGGCTTAACTAACATAGGACAAGTATATGCTTCTCCTTTTACTAACTCAGCCAAGCATATTTCGGTCTGGTCATAATAACCATCATCGATAGTATGAACATTGAAATTCGGGTCTTTATAATAAGTCCCTTTACTGGAATTTTTCATTTGTTCTTCCTCTCTTACCAGTCGCTCATATCTAACGACATTCGCGCTAAGTTGGAATAAATCTGGGAATTCTCTATCCTGGAATTTCTTCTTTAGATCAAAGCTTAAACAACTTTGTGCGATTTTGACAAATTCCTTTTCTGGTAATGGCACGAAGCATTTACTTCTGGCCGTTTTGAACCTTTGTAGGAAATTTTCTGCCCATTCGTTAGGCAATTGACGTAAATTCGCCAAATCGGCCAGTGTAACTTCAGACTCAGTTTTATAAAATTGAGCATGGAATAATTGCTCCATTTGCTGCCAAGTTTGGACGGAGTTTGCTGGCAAATTAATGAACCAAGAAAAAGCTACCCCTGTTAAGGAACTTGGGAACAACCTCAACTTATGGTAATCATTCACCTCACCACTTTGCAACGTGAATCTCCCTACATGTTCTAGTGTAGATACTTCTCCTAGGCCAATGAATAGTGAGAATTCCGGTACTTTGTACCCTCTAGGCCATGGATATGCCTGATCTATCCAATAAGGATATGGCTTGGTGTAAATTGGCCTAATCACCGGACGTACCCCAACTGCTATTTGATCTTGCACTATTTCCATAATTTGGTTTCTTAGCACGGCGTTAGGGTCATATGGGTTTCCCATTGGCTGATTTACTGGCTGATTCGTGGGAGGTCTAGTGGTCTGCCCTTGATTGGCCATAAAAGTGCCATTATTCAGGTTGTTATGACCGGTAAACTGAGTGTTTAAACCGTCATTCGTACGCAACCCGTTCTGTCCATTATTTGGGACATTGTCTCTCATGGTGGTACTACCCCCCAGGTTGGACGTAGTGTTACCATTATTCACGTTTATGGTTCCATTTCCCCCTGGGTTTGAAGTAGAAGGGCCGAAAGGTGGCTCCAAATTTGGGCCGGAGTTTACACCAAGAGAATTGTATGGTGAAGTATGCCCCACGATAGTCCTAGATTGGAAGTGATTATCTATAGGCATAACAGGTTGACATATTTGGCCTACCAACTTATTCATGATTTCATTCAACGTATTTAGTTGTTTAGCCATATTATCAAAATGCCTATTCTCGTTCTGGGTAAACTTCTCCATATTATGAATGCTACGTAGATTTACCTGTTCAACGACATCCTGCGTGAGTTCTCCCAGCAATGCACGCATTGTGCGAGGGCTCAATTCTGTCATTGGCTCGTAGCGGCTGTGACTGATTGGACTTTGTCCATCTGTCTGTGGAGAGTGTTGTTGCTCCTCGTATCGCTCAACCACAGACTGGACTACTCCTTGACTTGTTGGTTCTTTATCGGAATTTTTATGAGGCATGATATCTTTTCTCTTTTTATATCTTCACTTACCAAACACCAACTGTCCCACTGGGCGTGCCAAATTGTTTTCGCGCGTTTTTGCAACCCGCCAACAATTACGAGAGAGAGAGGGGTCAGACGATTGTGTAAGGAACAGACCTCTTGAGACAAAGTCCCAAAAAGGGGTGCGTATGCCAGTGAAGGATTACAATTGGGAAGTAGACAAAACGCCTCCAAGGGGCGCAAGCACACGAGTACTGAAAAAGGATTAAATTTAAACTAAGGAATAAAAATTACATGATCTCTTGTAGAGAGTTTTTGATTCGGTCTCTTTCTTCTATGACGTCACTTCTTTTTATACTTCTTGAGCATCCTTTGGTTATCGAAACTGCTCAGATTTGCTCCATATCCTTCGTAACCGCCCACTCTTTTAGTGAGGAACCGCTTGTTTGGGGAGTAGTTGCTTAGTAACCGTTGCCACTACCATTGCTGCTTCCTGGATCGTGGGATCGTGCCGGGTTTACTTGCCAACCGCTTCCAAACTATATCCTTTAGACTTGTCTGATTCTGGGCGACTTGGGGTTCTGGGCGACAATGAGGCTGTCGTCCTGGGCGATTGTACCGTACTACCCTCGTTCGGCCTCTGGGCGTCCTACAATCTTGGGGCGATGGTATTCCTTTGTTCTTGGGCTTCCAATATTCAGGTTTTTCCACAGGCCTCCAACTTGGGCTTTTCTTCTTGGGCCTTTTAATTGGCTTCTGTTGGGTCTTTATCTTGGATTTCTCAATTGGATTTCCTTTCGATTTTGGGCTGCATTTTAGTGTGTCAACAGTAACGTATAACTGACCATGTGAAAATACTTGTTCAGGAAGATACAGTCTAACAAAATCTAAAGTTTGACCTTGAGCTTTGTTAATCGTCATTGCAAAGCATGGACGTATTGGAAATTGAGTTCGTTTGGAAGGGACTTGAACCTTTTTCACTTTCTAATGGAATGAATGGAATTCTAGGTAGAAAAACACGTTTTCCACGATATTCTCCAACATCAATTTCAGTATTGATAACATTTCTTTCAAATTTTCTACAAATCAATCTTGTACCATTGCATAGACCTTCTGAAGGATTTATGCTTTGAAGTAATATAACATGACAAATTTCTTTCAATAAAAGTTCATGCGGTGGTATACCGTTTGAGTTAGTGTGTTTAAGAAATCTTCTTGAATACCTTGTTCAGTTTTATCAATTGTTTCATCAAACCTGTAATATGTAAAGTTTCTACCGGGAATTTGTTTTAGTAACATACTGTTAATTTCATCAACCGATTTATTTTTTGGAGTTAAGACAACTCTATTAATCATTGTATCTAAGGTGGCACTATATGTTTGTAAATTTGGGAATACAACGTTAATTAATGATTTCAAGGAAAGTAATTCATCATCGAAAGCTAATGTTAAATTAGATAGAAGCTCAATCATACCATAAGAATGGGCATCTTCAAGTCCATTACCTATAAAAAGTAAATATTTACAATACATTGGATCTAACTAGGCTCTCATATTTTGAATCAAATGTAAATGAATAAATGAAGGACATAGGTATGAGAACACTAAACTTGCTTGCATTATATCTGTCTTATTTCCATTTGGGACAACTGGTAATATTTGACGAAAGTCTCCACCTAGAACTATCACTTTTCCACCAAAAGGTGCATCACATTCATGAATATCTTTAAGCATTCTATCCAAAGCTTCTATAGCGTAACGATGTGTCATAGGAGCTTCATCCCATACAATCAATTTTGTCATTCGCAAAAAAAATCCCTAAGGTTGATTGTTTACTAACAGAGCAACTTATACTTGTATTTAATTCTAATGGGATTTTAAAACGTGAATGTGCAGTGCGACCACCTGGTAATAATGATGCTGCTACACCTGAAGAAGCTGTAGCCAATGCAATTAAATTTCTTGCTCTAACAACTTTTAATAATGCTTTGTACAAGAATGTTTTCCCTGTTTCTCCTGGGCCATCTAAAAAAACAACCATGTTCCATCAGTAAAAAACTCTATGTAAAATTGCATCATACACAACTTTCTGTTCTTTATTTAATACAATTGATGAAGTAGTTTTAATGTCAGTGAAGCAATCCCTCATTTCTTTAGCAATCATATTTACTAACCTTTCATTTTCATCCATGTTTATTTCAAATGAAACTAATTTATATTCATTTATGTTTTTTCCAATTGGTTCAAGAACACTATTTATATATTGCAATGCTTTTAGTTCGGCATTTTCGCAAGAAATGCCTTTTTGAATATAGTCTTCAAACATGTATGTTTTAAATTAGACCAAAGATTTGATGGATTTTTAGGGGCACATAAAGTTAATATAGTGGCAAACAATCTACGTAAAGAATTTAGCATTTGATAAACTATTGCTTCAGCTAAACAAAGTTCACAATTATTATCCGCATTCAACAAGCCATGTAATAGAGCTGATTCGCGAAAAGATGATACATTAACATTATTAGTTGTTTTCAAGCTTTCAAATGATGTTGAACCTCTAATATGATTTAGTAGAAGTCGTAAGTAATATCTTTCACTTTCAGATGAATTCGCAGTAACGATTTGATCAATTATATCTTTGTTTTTTCTTGGAGTCCAGATTTTAGATTGAACATCCCAAACAAAATGAATAGGAAAATCTCTATACAATAATGGTTTAGCTTTTTCATTTATAGAATTCATACGAAAATATTCAGTTAACATTGTACGTTGTACATAAGCTCTAGAAACAGTTTTTGTTAGATCATCAGAATTGTTAAACATAACCAATTGACCATTTTCAAGGTGTAATTGTAGAGGAATACAGATGGAGAATTCTCAAATAAAATAAATTTGTAAATTCTCTAAGTCGCTTTTGGCGGAGATATCCACCTAGTTGTTTGATATTGTGAGATCTCATCAATATCATTATCAAGTTCATTACTTTGCAAAGAAAAACTTATTCGATCATGACCTTTGTAAACATATTTGTATAAATATTTAACGACTTTTATGGTGGAACAAATTTCTACATTAATGTGACAATCATACTTAGCTATCAAATAAGGATTATAAAGCACTACCCATCTGTTACCTAAATACTCTCCTCTAACCTTAACTCGTTCACCGTTATCACGTCGTCTATATAAAGGGTATGAATTATTGCCTAAAGTGGTAATTGTTGAATATTCTTTAGGGTACTTATTTTTACACAAGTGGTTTTTTTCCATACAAACATTTTTTGGATTTAGAATTCTACAAGGACCATGCATCATATACTTGATAACACGAGAATGTAAATAAGGGTAATTATTTTGGTTAGGAATTTCTCATGAAACAATACTGTCAATGACATTGGTAGAAGTAATTTTTGATCCGTGTTTTAAAATCAACAAGAAATGAGCATGTGGAAGACCTCTTTTTTTTTTTTTTTAAATTCAATCACATATATGTACGCTGCAATATGACCAAATATTTTTTCTTTAAATAGGTCATGCTTCAACGTTTCCAATCTAGGATATTAAATCAGGTTTATTATGTACTTCATCGTTGTACCGTAATTCTTGCTTTATCTCAGGCCAATTAGGATTACTAGTTATTGTCAAAAAAATATCAGGCTTTCCAAATCTCAGAACTAAAGTCATTGCATCCATATATCTTTTTTTCTTATCTTTGGGACCACCAGTGAAGGATATGATGGTAAAATAATTTTCTTACCAATTTTATACCCTCTAGTTTCCCCTATTCCAACAGTATCAACAATTCCTTGGTATAAGTCAGCACGTATATGTTTTTGGTTATTTCTAAAGTAATCTAATCTAGATGTTTCAATTTTCACATACATGTCAACTACGTATTGTTGTAAAAGTCTACCAGCATGAAGCAAGATCGAGTTACCCGAAGTCCTAATTTGTAATTTATAACAATAGTACTCTCGACAAGAAACTTAGGATCTTTTCTTCGATTTTCTAACCCCTAAAAGAAAGAAAGGAGACAATATTTTAAATGGCATAGCAAACCAAAAGTAAATTACATTACAAATGGATAAAAGAGAAGAAAAAGTTTTTATTGACATGCATGCATTCTCTCTCTCAATTAGTTCTTATGTAGAGTTCATATTTCTAATGTCAATTACATCTTCGGCTGCAAGAAAACAAGAAGGGTGTGTTTTAGTAACTCTTTTAATGTCCTCATGCCATCTAGGTTCACCATAAAGAAACAACAAAGGGTACTGAAGAGGATCATAACAACCAAAGTAATAATGTACTCTATGAGATGATCCAGAATGACCAAAAATGGTTATGTCGTGAACTCTAACTTCTGCAGTAGGGTCTTCATCAATCCAAATTGCAGCTATTTGAGATGTTGTTGGAAGATTGTACACCCTTTGATCGAGTTCAGAATTACATCTTATTTGTATTTTATACATCTCTAAGGCTTCAATACTATTTAGAAAGCGAAAAAATTTTGAGTAAGGATTGATCTTTAAAATATCTATCAATTTTTGTAACACTGATTAGAAGTGTTCATACGATTTTGAATTTTATTTTCAGTATCATAAAAATATAATTGTAAATAACTTGGTTTGCCATCATGTGGTAACAATGGGTTTATGTAGTGATACACCCGACCTTGAACTCTAAAAGTATAAATTCCTTTGTTTATCCTATGTAAATCAATGTCATATTTTACGCCGAAGGACGTGAAAGCAAAATGGTTATTGTAACTTCGACAAATAGTCTTCAATTGTAAAGCTTCAGGTGATGATGATGTGAAAAAATCATACAAATCAGATGGTACAGTATTAAGGCATAACCTAATTTTTCCATCAGAACAACAAGAAGTTTTAGGTTCTTTGTAGAATTTCTTTGCATTACAGTAACTACAAATCGTATGCGATGGTAAAAAGTATGGTTCAATTGGAATTGCAGGTAACCTTAAGGTTGAAATATGTTCACTCTGTTTTTCAAGTTCAATTTTATTGTTAAATATACATGTAGTGTTAGTACAAGATTCAGGACCTAGGACGATGGAGCAAGAAGCGAGTACCTCAGTACCACACAAGACATCGTCACCAAAGTGTGAATCTACAATACATAGATTTTAATTAGCTTCATTTACAAGCACATATACTAAAATACACCATAGTATTAAAAAAAAATGTAGCTTCCAAGAACACACGATTTGGGAATAATAAAGTTCCATTTAAAAGGTAGAAATGAGATTAATAATTGAATCTAACATTCTTATGACACATGCCTTTATTTTTATTTTAAAAAGCATCAAATTGTTAAAAAAAAATTATTCGTTTTCACACATTTTTTGGTGACCGCATCCATAAAAATGAAAACTAAAAATTGAGATAACACATTTTAAAGAACTTAGATAGGTAAGCATTTGTTTTCCAGCATAGAACAAATTTGGGAAAACTAAGAATTTGAATACAATATAAAATACTTTTAACTCCATAAAAATAATGAAAACAACTTAGATGCGTGAGATTTTGTTTTTTTTTTAACAGAGAATTTTTTTTTGTGGAAAACTAAGAAATTTTACATAATCAAAATTTGTCGACTATGAAGCTATTAGAAAACATGAACGACTTTTATGTGTGAAAAATAAAGAGTAATTGATGCGTATAAATGTAGTAGCACCCGAACTCGACCTTGTTGGCCCGAACTCAACCCACTCTCGTTGGGCTAGATCCAACCTCGACCTCGACCTCGACGACCCGACCTCAGCCCACTATTGCTGGGCCATTTCCAAGGTCGGGCCACCTTCTGGGTCGGGCCCAATAATTAGGTCGGGTCTTCTATCCCCTTCGAACTTACTACACGTGTCCTAGGAATGCCAGTCCTACTTAAACACAAACTCATCGCTCAGATTGTACAATCTTAATAGGACTCAAATTGACTATGGGAAGATTAATCCTTCTAGAACTCAACCACCACCCTCTATAAATATTGCCCCTTCTTCATCATTCAGGTACGTTTTTTTTAACAGCATTCAGTATAAAGTTTCTCTTGAATACTTAACTGACTTAAGCATCGGAGGGGCGACGAGGACACGCCTCGACGCCTTTGTTTCAGGGATTGGAGAGCAGATCACGTGGAGTTCTTCCATCCGGTTCGGGTTGACCCAGGTACGAATTTTGGTAGCATCATTGGCGCCGTCTGTGGGAAACTCGCTACCAAAAGCCATGGTTAACACACGCTCAGGACATCTTCCAACCGGCTCATCTGCACCTAACCAACCCGACGTTACAGACATCCCCGTCCCCCAGGAAGTTACGTCTGGAGCACCACCGCAACCCCTAACGGCCATAGCTCCGGCCGCGTTCGAAGAGCTCCGCCAACAAGTAGCCATATTGGCTCAGTTACTTCAGGAGAGGTGTACCCCGGTGATACCCTCTCCCTTAAGTGGTAACATCCCGGACGATAGGGTCCCAGCCCCTAGCCATGGTGAGGCCGACACATCAGGACAACCTCCGCCACATGTGGGTTTGGGATCAATGGCACTGGATTCAGCCGACCTAGCAAGGATTATTCAAGAGGGAATAACGGCCAGGATACTTCAGAAATCCCAAGCAGCCATCGGGTTCACCCCCAACACTCCTTTTACCCCCGAAGTTTTGAACTATCCTCTACCAGATCGCTTCAAGTACCCTCGGGTGAAAGAATATGATGGGACCACTGACCCTATCAACCACCTCAACATATACACCGACATCATGAATCTACAAGTTGCACCCAACGCTGTTATGTGCAAAGCCTTTCCTCAGACGTTAACTAACGCCGCCCGGGATTGGTTTTCCACATTGGAGCCCAACTCCATATCCTCTTTTGCGGACCTAGCCGACAAGTTCTCTGCGTTCTTTGCAAGTAGCAAGCGTATCAGGAAGACTGCCACATCACTCATGCAGATGCGTCAAGGACCCAACGAGACTCTTCGTAATTTCATGACCAAGTTTAATAAGGATAGACTTCTGATCCCAGACCTACATATCACAGCCGCGGTCTCCGCCTTGACCTACGCCGTAAAGTGTGAGGCGTTTAAGATGTCTCTGTCAAAGACACCTCCCAAGTCGATAACCGACCTACTTACACGAGCTGAGAAATACATCAACATGGAGGAAACCATGTTCCCAAGAAGAGATACCCCGCTATCAAGTAAGCTCGAACTTAAAAGGCCACATGAGTCTAACATTCGTCCGGATTTTTTTTCGGAGCGAGCCAAGGCAAGACCCCTCTCCGACATCTTTTACCCGATTGAACACCACAAGGTCTAACATTTTGATGGAAATCAAAGACCTTAAAGAGTTGAAGTGGCCTCCCAGACTACGTGCTCCTCCTGAAGCCCGTGACAAAAGCAAGTACTGCGATTTTCATCAAGACCACGGACACACAACCGAAGAATGTTTCGCCCTGAAGCGGGAAATAGAGGGTCTCATCAAGAGGGGTTTCCTGGGCACTTACGTGAGTCAAGACAAGCGTCAGCGGAACAACCAGAATAAAGGTAAGGTTCTCGAAGATGGGGGAGACAAGCAAGATCAAGGCTGACGTCGTGAAACTTTCAGAGGTCGAGCTCGAGGGGATGGATGATGTCGAGCTCGAGCCTAGTACAAAAGTTACCATTGGCCAAGATCTTGATACTACTACCACGGTCGAAAAATAGCTGGTTACGCCTCCAGGTATCTAGGTTGCTTAGTTCTTTTTCGCTCTTCTTTTTTCAATTTGCATTATGTTAGGTTGAAATTCTTTTGGTAGTTTCTAACTTGGGCTTGCATGCCCCTAAGTTGTTTTCCTTCCAGGGCCTACGCCCTCATGTACCTTTACGTTATTTTATGACACATTAAAAACTCACATCGAACAACTCTATTTAGAATTTACATCAAATCTAGCGTAAGGCTGTGCTCCGCGCATGCAGCTAGTACATCAAATCTAGCGTAAGGTCGTGCGTCACGCATGCAGCTAGTACATCAAATCTAGCATAAGGCCGTGCTCCGCGCATGCATCTAGTACATTCAATCTAGCATAAGGTCGTGCTTTGCGCATGCAGCTAGTACATCAAATCTAGCATAAGGCCGTGCTCCGCGCATGCAGCTAGTACATTCAATCTAGCCTAAGGCCGTGCTCCGCGCATGCAGCTAGTACATTCAATCTAGCCTAAGGCCGTGCTCTGCGCATGCAGCTAGTACATTCAATCTAGCATAAGGTCGTGCTTTGCGCATGCAGCTAGTACTTCAAATCTAGCATAAGGCCGTGCTCCGCGCATGCAGCTAGTACATTCAATCTAGCCTAAGGCCGTGCTTTGCGCATGCAGCTAGTACATCAAATCTAGCATAAGGCCGTGCTCCGCGCATGCAGCTAGTACATGACCTAATTACCCCGACCTTGAACACCAAATACTTTCCGTGACAAAGGATTTTTGGGTCTCGAGCTCGAGGTGATTACCAATACAAAACTCGAGCTCACTGGTAAAAAATTGGCCAAGTAACGAGCTCGACCTCCTTATTTCATATCGAACTCGAGCTAAACTGTCCAAAAATTGGCCAAGTACAGAGCTCGACCTCCTTATTTCATATCGAAATCGAGCTCACTGGTCAAAAATTGACCAAGTAACGAGCTCGAACTCCTTATTTCATATCGAACTCGAGCTCACCGGTTAAAAATTGGCCAAGTAACGAGCTCGAGCTCCTTGTTTCATATCGAACTCGAGCTAACTGGCCAAAAATTGGCCAAGTAACGAGCTCGAGCTCTTTATTTCATACAAACTCGAGCTCACTGGTCGAAAATTGGCCAAGTAAAGAGCTCGACCTGCTTATTTCATATCAAACTCGAGCTAACTGTCCAAAAATTGGCCAAGTACAGAGCTCGACCTCCTTATTTCATATCGAACTCGAGTTCACTGGTCAAAAATTGACCAAGTAACGAGCTCGAACTCCTTATTTCATATCGAACTCGAGCTCACTGGTCAAAAATTGGCCAAGTAAAGAGCTCGACCTGCTTATTTCATATCAAACTCGAGCTAACTTGCCAAAAATTGGCCAAGTAACGAGCTCGAGCTCTTTATTTCATACAAACTCGAGCTCACTGGTCGAAAATTGGCCAAGTAAAGAGCTCGACCTGCTTATTTCATATCAAACTCGAGCTAACTGGCCAAAAATTGGCCAAGTAACGAGCTCGAGCTCTTTATTTCATACAAACTCGAGCTCATTGGTCAAAAATTGGTCAAGTAACGAGCTCGAGCTTCTCATTTTATATTGAACTCGAACTTATTGGTCAAAAATTGGCCAAGTGCAGAGCTCGACCTCCTTATTTCATATCGAACTCGATCTCACCGGTCAAAAATTGGCCAAGTAACGAGCTCGAGCTCCTCATTTCATATCGAACTCGAGCTTACTTGGCCAAGAATTGGCTAAGTAATAAGCTCGACCTCTTTATTTGATCCAAAACTTGAGCTTATTGGTCAAGCATTGGCCAACAAGCTCGGACAACATACTTAATAAGCATAAGCAACACCTTCAGCTTGATACGTTCACCTCAGTGCATCTTATCCCGCAGCTCTAACATGGGGTTTTCATCTGCGACCTAGATGCACGGGGGCCTGTGATGCGTATAAATGTAGTAGCACCCGAACTCGACCTTGTTGGCCCGAACTCAGCCCACTTTCGTTGGGCTAGATCCAACCTCGACCTCGACCTCGACGGCCCGACCTCAGCCCACTATTGCTGGGCCATTTCCAAGGTCGGGCCACCTTCTGGGTCGGGCCCAATAATTAGGTCGGGTCTTCTATCCCCTTCGAACTTACTACACGTGTCCTAGGAATATCAGTCCTACTTAAACACAAACTCATCGCTCAGATTGTACAATCTTAATAGGACTCAAATTGACTATGGGAAGATTAATCCTTCTAGAACTCAACCACCACCCTCTATAAATATTGCCCCTTCTTCATCATTCAGGTACGTTTTTTTTAACAGCATTCAGCATAAAGTTTCTCTTGAATACTTAACTGACTTAAGCATCGGAGGGGCGACGAGGACACGCCTCGACGCCTTTGTTTCAGGGATTGGAGAGCAGATCACGTGGAGTTCTTCCATCTGGTTCGGGTTGACCCAGGTACGAATTTTGGTAGCATCATTCATCAATAGATAGATATATATCATTTTTCTCTTTTCTTTTATATAACATCTTTCATTTGCTTTCTATATAACCCCTGTAGTGAGCTTTAGGCCGATGACTCCCAAGTCAGATGACCATAGGGCACCAGGTTTTAAACCCTTACATGCTTAATCACTCGAGTTATATAGGCTCGAACAAATGTCGTTGTTTACACAATGATTAGTGCAATACCCCTTATTTTTTAAACACCCAATTTCAAAAACTACAACCTAACTTGAAACTTTCACTTTGTTTTCATCTCAATGGTTTAAGACAATCCACACATAACATCATGCACGGAGCCCCTACTCGTCTCAATGTTCCCTTGCAACAGTTCAATCACATCTAAACTCTTCTAAAAAGTTGGTCATGGTTTAGCACAAAAGAGGATTTTTGGGTATAATTTCTATGGTCAACTATCTCTAAGCAATGAGTCAAATCAGTAGCCCAGTATGCAAGCATGAGTGTCGTGCGCAAAATAAATCAAGTTTCACATTTACATGTATCGATCAAGCTAATAATACACGATTTTCATTATTCATGGCCCGTACATAATCCAATATCTAACATCATAGTCAACAGAGTTGTTAAACCCACACAAGCACACAAAATTGTAAACTACTACTAACAATGCAACAGTAAAACTTAGAACAAATAACAAATGAAATTTTTTTTTCACACAAACGTATATAGAACATTGTCCCACCTCCAAACGTATATAGAACATTGTCCTCAATGTTTAAAGAATAATAGAATGCAAACTTAGCAGTGCATAAAATTAAGGACAAATTTATAGAAGATAGAGAACAAAAGGTGAAGAATACTTCCCTGATTGATGGAGATGCGAAGGTGAAGATGGTGGAAGAAAAAGAAGTATAGATTATGCATAGGCTCTTTGATTACCTGTAGAGACGATGAAAAAGTAATTTTATTAAAAATTATAAAAAAAAAAGAACTTGAAGAAAAAAAAATTACTAATCGAATGCATAAAGTAAAATGAATAAAGGGAAGAATTGTTGGGTTGCCTCCCAACCAGCGCTTGTTTATAGTCTATAGCTCGACTGTATGACGGCTAATCACGGGCACCTAAAGAAAGCTTTTGATGTTTTGTCCATCTTTATTCTTTTGGCTTTGGTCCACTTTTCATTTGATCTCCACACATCTTCCTTGTCATTTTCAACATAATAGGACTTATCTATTCCATCTGACTCAACTTCAACTATGTAGATCTGTATTTCCTCGTCGGGCTTAATCACAAAATCAATTTTTGGACAATCAATAAAGTCGGAAAAATATGAGTTGATTTCCTCCTTATTGATCGCCTCATCCTCGCTGAGCTCCACTGTGATTAAATTTTCACTCGTTTTTTGCTCTTCTTCAATTGATGAACTCCCATCGGGTGGAATGATTGGTCCGCAATCTAAATCCATAGGCAATGAAAAGTTGGTCATTATGACCCTTTCAAGTGGATTGTACCCCCAATAACGAAATTCTTCCCAATACGTGCAATCTCCCAAAAGCATATCGCCTTCATCCAACTTGACCAATTTTTCAAAATACTTTGCAATTACTTTTTCATGAAATAGAAGAGGACCATCTCCTACCAGTTTGAAGTCCTCATCCCAATTGTCAGGTATAAAATCTCCAACGAACAGCATGTACCCTTCATGGTTTTCGTCAATTGCTCGCTTCCGATACTTTAAATATTCTCTAAATATCATGAGTTTCGGCGTGTTGAAACAAGAGTGCTGGGGCAAACACTGTCCAGTACAATGCATCGCGTAACAATTATAACAACTTGGGTATTCTTCAAACATATCTTCATAATGTATGCAGAGATTATCCATTACAAAAATTTCATTGCCTTACCAAGTTAGAATCATGCAATCATCTGAAAAAAGTATAGGGAGATAGTGCAAACACGAGATAGATTAATAGTACGGGGTTAGCCAAAAAATAAAAACAATAATAAAATAACTAAATAACAAACAAAAAAAAAAGTTCGAATTAGTGTCTAAATAACAAAAATCAAATTAATACTCAATCCCCGGCAACGGCGCCAAAAACTTGTTCACGAAAATATGATTCGAATTTAAATCACCGCAAGTGCACGGTTCGTTGACAAGTAATAAAGTGGAAATCCTAGAATTTCGAGTATCGTTCCCACAAGGATTGGTTTAACGTGATTATTATTATCTCGACCTTAACCGAATCTATTAAATTCAAGATGATTGTTCTAGATTTTATGAGTAACTATGACTAAAATGTAAATTAAACTAAAATTATGATTAAATGCAAGAATATGTCGAATGCAAAAGGTTGATGAAATTAATGTATGAAAAAGCGTACTAGGATCCCGAATCACCAAGCAAGTTCACTTTTAACTCTTATTTTACAATTTGACAACACGATGAATTGGTTGAAGAATCAATGTTTCTAACTTATTCAATAATCTCTTTCGAGTAGAATTGAACATATTCTAGTATACCATTTGACTATATTTCTATGACAAATGCAATATACAAGAATGCATGACGTTTTGTAAACACTTAAAGATTCACATAAAGCATAGCGGTATATTTCTATACCCTATCCGACCTTACGATAATTTATATCTTGTAGAATCTATTTCCCTTCTTTCGAATGCATAAAATAAATCACCCAAACTCATACAACTATTGCGCATATAATTGTAGAGACAAGAAAGTGTATATAAATCATTCAACATCCATCAAACGTGTTTAAATATCAAATTGCAAAATAGAAGTGAAAAGTTCACAATACGAGGTTCATCGTTCACCTAGTACAATTAAAAACCTAGCCTAGCATGGATAAATTAAAATAACAAAGAAAATATTTAGGAGAAGACATCACCCAATTCTTGAATGTAAAGCTTGAAATCTTGGATCTTGGAGTGAAATTCTTCGTCCTTGCCTTCGTTCTTGCCCCAAAAAGGTTGTTTTTCTCTCTAGGAAGGCATAATAACCAAGTCTAGGACGAGTTTAGGCTTTTATAGTTGCCCTAGGATCATTACCATAAGAGTTGTAGTTGGATAAGGAAACTTAAGAATTTCTCGCCCAGAATACCCCTTGCTATAGCAAGGTGTATTTCCATGCTGTAGCATGGGCAAAGTAATTCCTTCCTGAAAATCACTGTCGAGGTCTGTGCTATAGCATGGTATAATCTCATGCTATAGCATGGATGAATTTTCACTTCTAGTTCAAATTGGTCCCCAATCTTCTTTTCATTCCACTTTTGGCTTTTCTTCCTCTTCCATCTTCTTCTAGTCATCCAAAATATTGACAATTAGATCTTTAGCGAGGTTCCATGCTCGGTCATTGTTCGGGTCAACTTATAAATAATTGCGATTTAGTCCCCGAACTTTCATTTCCTTCCATTTTGGTCATTTTTGCCTTTTTTCGCACATATTTCATTATTTCCATCAAAGCAAACCTACAAACACAATTCATATTAGATTAAGCCGTATTCAAGCATTTATATAAACAATTGATCATGTTTTGTCGCATAATTAAGTGCGCAAAACGCACTTATCAAATGCATTTCTGGATATTCAAACTCGGGATATGAATATTTTGAATCGTATTTGAAAATAAGTTTTGAGTATGCTCAGGAAATATGGTTTGACAATATAGGATTTTTCTATTGTTAACTTAATGCACAATATTATGTTAAAAGAGAGAAGTAAAGGATTATAACGAATTCTAATGAAACGATTAAGGAAAGAATATAATTTTGGTCGGGATGTACCTTGTGATTGAGATGTATCACGTGGCTTAGGCTATATTACAACCCAAATAGAAACACGTTTGTATCTACAACGGCTTCAAGAAAATGGAAGTGGCCTTCCAATATCTTTTAAGACGTACACTTGCGTACCACTAAGGTGGATATGTAAATATGTTTCATTTCTTTAGTTATTATTGTATATTATTTATTTCATTTATTCATTATAAAAAAATTGTAAAAGAAATATTCATTCGTGTACAATTTTAACTCCGCCTA
>CM032623.1:554567-695827 GCA_019097785.1 Fraxinus excelsior | reverse complement strand
CACCATATACTATTACTCAAGTTTAACAAGTGGATTGGAATAGCGAAAGCAGAACTCTTTTCAGAAAGGTAAAGAATTATATCATTCATGATAGAAATGAAGGAATTGCACATTAAAAAACACAGAAATGATCACTCTACAGTTGCCAAAAATTGTGTCATACAATTTACATAGTGTGAAAGGACAACCAGGACTTTGGTCCATGAAAAACAGCGCAAAGTAGCATTCTGAGCTAAAATATTCACCTTTTGAAGTATATAATAATATAACCAAGAAAATACAGATTCTGAATATGGATGGATTGCTCCTTTTTGCCTCGTAGATCCAAGAATGTGGATTGTAAAACACAGTTGCGCTCCTGCGGAAATCTATGATATTGTCTCCAAACCACAAATGACCATCAGAATCTTAATGGTGACTTCAAGGTTCTGCACACATCATTTGTTGATGTAACTAGCTTCCCATATGAAGTCGTCATGCACATTTAAATATATGGTACATACAAGGCAAACTGAAAATTAATACCCAAGCATTCAAGCCCCAAACATACATGAAGATCATTTTTGGGTAATGTTAATGACGAGACTACATAGACGCCAGAAGTATTGAGATCAGTTATTAGATGATGGACACTGGCATGATTATTCGTGTATATCCAATTGACAAGATCAAGAATCAAAGATCATTTTATTAATTAATAACTGAAATGAGGAAGTATATACCTTTAGAGTAAGCAGACTCACAACTCTGTATTATCCTCCCAAGATTTCTTTCTCATAATCAAAACTCTTTCTTCAATCGAGGAGAGAGCATCAGCACTCGGTTCCACCTCTGATACCCATCCATTCCACTTTAAGACAGCCAAGAATTTTCGTACATGGTTTATGACAGAAGGCCTGTCTCTTATGATGACAAACCCTTCAGGCCTTAGCATTCTGTCCATTTCAATCAGCAAATCCTCCGAACTACAACCAATGGCCTCAATCTTTGAGAAGATTGACCATGCATGTAGTAGGTCATATGTGCGTGGGTAAGTTGAAAACGATTCACACCTGCAAAAGACGTTGAATATTATAGCTCAACTATTACTTTTTTTACTAAAATGAAAGAAAAAGATCCTACATATTCACAAAAATATAGAAAATGAACTTCGTTCTTGTGCGTCGTCTTTTAACGGGGAGGTAATTTTTATAGGGTCAGAATTTGAAAGATTAAGCATTCATGGTGTAAACTATTTGAGAAATTAACACAATGTCGTGAATCTTGTGACTATGGAATCTCATGGTAATCCACGATCAACTTCCTTTCATAGTACCCTACCTCGAATCCCTGTTGCCTCGAAAGAAAGAGGTCCTAAACCACTAGATGATGGGGGCCGACTTGCCCAACCAAAATTGCATAGTTTTGTCTGTACCACCTTCTACCCTCCCAGGACCTTGAATATAACATCATATATGCAAACAAGAAGTGTCTAAATATCAAACGAGGAAAAGTACTCTCCATGAACTAAATGAACAAAATATGTAATCCTTGTCAAGCAGTGTGATTCGTTCATCTTCAAAATAAAAGCATTTAGAATCCTTTTAAGCTCCTCCGGTAAGTGTGACAGTATTTCCACATTGCATCCAAGAGCAGTTCAAAAGTATCAACCAAATTCAGTAAGATTTGAAGAGAAACAGGAAGAGAAATTGGGACTTGACCCTTTAACCTGTATGTTTTATTTCTTTAGAAAAAATGCGGAAAACTATAACATTTCCCATTTTCTACTTTGCACTGTTGAAAATCATAAATGTCTGGGGAGGTGAGTATCATTGCCAATATCTTACGGGGTTTAAATAAAATGTAATTTGACCTGGTCTCGTGCGAGGTACATGTAAATAACCAAAACTATAACCAGCATGTTCTTTATGCACACATAATATAAAACACAAATTAACTATTTTAACTCAATGTTATAAAGCGGAATCACAGTGCCAATTTAAAGATAGCTCATGAGAGAGAGAGAGAGAGAGAGAGAGAGAGAGAGAGAGAGAGAGAGAGAGAGAGAGAGAGAGAGAGAGAGAGAGGGAGAAGGGAAGGACAAGACAGACGAGGAAGACTTGAACTACTAATGAGAATAAGTGCCTTACCAGTCATGAACTGTTCCAATAAAACCTCGATCGTATATAATCTTCAATTTGTTAGATGCATTAACTGGAGCAACATTCATCACCCAAACATCCTTGTTCCTTAAAGCAGCGGCAAACCCACCAAGGTGTGAGTTCATGTCCATGACATTTCTGACTGAGTTCCTTTGTACAACAGATTTCATCTGCTTCCAATACTCGGAAACTCGGTAATGCCATATAATCTGCATCACATTTGTATCTGTTTAGATGCTATAATTGAAACAGTATCTTTGACTTAAAAATAAAATATTCATATTGGCAAGCAAACAGTTATAAAATGCAAGTGTTCCCCAGAGCTTAAGATCCTCACAGTGTCTTTTTTAAATACTTCAGGACTGATACCAATTTCTTCCAAACGAGGAGGCGCTGCAGAAAGCCTTTGTGGCCAGGGTTCTAGTCCACTCCCTTTCTGCTGATGCATCTCTGTCTCCCATATACGTGGACATTAAATATGTTAAAAGCAGAAAATATGGAACAGAAACCTTAAAACAAAATATCTACCAAGCGATGAATAAATGAAAAGTACCACCAACTAACATGTAGAGACCATTTTCAATCATCGTAAGTGATGGGAAAAAAATAATTTAGAGAAGAACCCTATTTAGATTAAGGAACAATTACGGTAACATGAAAACAAAATGTTTTTATATACTCAGGGATACTCAAACAAAACTACTATAATTGATCATCTTCACAGAAGATTCAATATCAAATGATATAGAACTCGTCTACAGAGAATTATGTAAGTTGTTTTGCTTCTGATTAGTAAAGTTCAACTAAGATAAAGATTCCTTGAAAAATAAAGATTACCAGGGCCAATTAAGTTGAATGCTACAGAGAAAAAAAAAATGAAGATAAAAATAGAAAATCTCATATAGAAAAAATGAAGTTTCATTATGATTACATTTAAATAAATATTGAAAAACACAAATACTTAGCTGTAAAAGGAATAGGATACATACTTTCTGAATATGGGGTGATGCACACCTTCATGAGAACATTCCATGTTGCATCCGGATCATCATTAGAGCTACACATGAGTGGGTTGGTTCCAAGATTTCTCTTTAAGTAGCAATTGTTACTCAAAGGCTTAGCCCATATCACTGTTTGGTCTCTCCTTGCAACAACTCTCCAGCACATTCTTCTCAGCAGGTCGTACATAGCATTCCAAATTTTTCGATTCTCTAGGTCATGTGCATAAGCTTCTGGTGAGGAGTACACGAAATATCCTCCAGGTCTAAGCAATCTGTCTAACTCCAACAAAAGGATCCCATCTCTCTGGAGCCAATCAATCCTACAACGGGAACAATGAGCCAATTCAAATGATCTGCTGGGGTATGGTAGTCTTTTGGTGCCCAAGACGCCTAAAGTAGCTGGGATCCCCCTTTCCAGGGCAAACTGTATTTGATTTTCATGGACATCATTAGGAGCAAGGGACATAGCTATGATGTTATGGCGGAGAAGATAGGCTCCAAAACTTGCAACTCCACAACCCACATCAAGAACACTTCGAATATGACCACCGTTGTTGAGTTTTTCACCAGGAAACTTAAGCATCTGCGAAGCACAACAATTGAAAATTTAAAAACATGAAGGAACTAGAAATAAGATCAGATGATTTAATGCAGCTCAAAATTGAAACTAACTATAAAGCGCACCCCTGCCATAGCTGTAATGTATTTGTCAGCTCCATCATGGAAATGGGTTCCACCACCTGGAAACTTTATTTTCTCCCCGTCCACAACCATCCAATTCTGGTCTGATTTCTCTTTTGCAAGATGTGTATGGGGTATGTTCGCCTTCCACACTTGGTCCCTACTTGCCGGCCATCTAATTGGGATCTGGACTTCTAAAGCAACCCCATTGGAATCAAAACTAACAAAACTGAATAATATTTAGAGTAACATGTGTAATTGCAACAAGTCAAGGTACAGTAAAGGTACAACCTTGGGTTTCAAATAAGTGATTCATTATTCAGCCGAGGGATTTCAGTCATAAGAAGATAATTCAGTTCCCCATGGAGAAAAAAATCAAAGTCTAAATTAAGATAGAAACGTGGATCAGATAAAGTAACAAACCTTGTAACCAGTGGGAGGAGGAATGAGGCAATTAAAACGCCTCTCTGGAGGTGGACAATGTCTTTCATAATGCTCCATTATACTCAAATTAAGCTTCAATTTCATTTGATACATTAAATTTCTATCCAGACACGGTATCAACTCCGAATATCTCAAATCACAAACCTACATACCACAATCCAGAAAAAACATGAATCCAACATCACTGGAGAATCAGAATAGTTCACTACAAATGATCAACTGCATACCGGAATGCTTTTGGGGACTTCAGGATTGTGTTCTTCATATTCAAACAATTCATCAAATTCCTTTTTCACAACAAATCTTCCAGTGACCGGGTCAACGGCATTTTCAAACGAATCATCTACTCGCGGCAGAGCCGGTGCAAACAATAACCCGTTATACAAACAAACCAAACCCAAAAACACTACCAATCCAACCAACACATACTTCAACAGCTTCGTCGAGTTGATAGCTTCACGCTTCAGCTTCATTTTCGGTCCAAAGCAGAATTCAATTTCACAGAAGAATTGCACAGAGTCAAAACCCTACTGGCGGAGCAGATCCATTAGACGAAGCAAAATGGGGTGAATTAATTTTTTTATGGTTTATTTTGAAGAATTCATTTTTGGGGAAGGTTGTATCCGCGCGTTTCGTATGCATAGAAATGGGAATAATGCATAAAATCTGGGGTATTGAAAAGGACAATTGACTGTTGAAGTACCATGGTGACGACGTCGTTGGAAAAGAAAAAACGCCGTTTTTTGTGTAGAGGAATAGAGCTTGGTGCTGACGTGTATGTAGGAGCTATATCGTAAAAGGTCCTCAACTTATATTTTGTAGTATTTGGATCCCTAACTTTTCAATTTGCAATATTTTCATTAGAACAATATTCATCTATTTGTAGTTAAAAAGTCTGATTGCGTAGCCTCCATTTGGAATATATTTGGAAAATTTATTACGAGAGTAGCCCAATTTTTTCTTAAAAATGTATTTTAAAATAATAGATTGATGGAAAATATATGATTGAAAAATAAGGAAAAAATTTTGAATTTACGTGTAACGTTATTTTATTGAAGAATGTATAGTTGAAAAGAAAATAAAGAAAAATATATTTTAAAAATAATGGAGATCAAACAAACGTGTATAAATTAATCAAACTTTATTTTCAACCAAATATTTTGATAGACCCACAAATATTATTCACTTATTCAACAACTCATTTATATCTATTTATAAATTATAACGATTATAAATTCTTCTCGAACGAAGGCTTAGCATTAACTACGTAAGATTATTGATAGGGGTTGGGGAAAATTAGGGGTCATAATGGCCCGACCCTCGGGTTTGTTGAAGCCAATCAAGTATTTTATACAACAATAATGCTAAATGTACAGTATCCGATTGACATTATTTTTGGCATCCCCTTTGTTTAAAAAAAAAAAAAAAAATTGTAGGCGGGATATTTTTTTTTCTTTTTTTAAAAAAATGTTCATTTGTGTGTTGTCACATAACACAATATAAACAATAATATAAAAGACGAGGTACATGTTGCATGATTGTTCATATAAATTCATGTCATTCTTTTTTGGCTACTTCCTCTATAAATTGATGCAATCAACAAACTACAATTTGATACCTACTTATATAACATTGCGGCAAGAGTAGTGTTATTCATCATGGTGTCAAACACAAGTCATAGATTAACTGCTACATTGTCCAATATATAAAAATGAATTCCAAATTTGTTGAATAATGTAACAATTATCACTGACACCAGAGACGGAGCTAGGGGGGCGGCGACCATTCTCTTAGTTAAAAAAAAAAACATCACTAACGTGACATTAACATACCAATATCTCTCACTAAAATAGGTTTCAATCCGAGAAAAATTTAGGTTTTGAGTTAACCAGTAAAATTTCACTCATTAAACCTGGAGCATGTCTTAAACAACGTCAAAAATCAAAGCCAACGTGAAAAATAGCAACATGGATTTAGAAAGATCAAATTCAGCTGACAACACTTTCTTTTGGTTTTGTGCCAGGGGATAAACAGGAAGAGCTTTATCATACATAAAATGCTTGACAACTACCACCGATCAATCTTGAATAACTTTGCAAATAAATGAGAGTAGCCCATAAACTTCGTAGATTATACAGGTGTTCACAGGTCAGTTCACTTGAACTGGAACTTACACTATACAATTCTTTCACATTCATCTTAAAGGTATGGTGAAAGTTACTAAATTCATCAAATCCAACAGGCACAATGGACAAGATACAGAAATCATACACACTGATGTATCTATAATTTAGCTGCAACATCCACCTCTTTGTGCAACTGCTCCATCTCTTGCCCCGGATTGACCTTGGGGTCGCCCATAGCCAACCTTGATACCAGATGACTGCAATTCCAAAAATATATATATATATATATATATATATATAGTATATATATAATGATAGTTCTGACGTAAAACAAAATAGCAGGAGAACCTTCAATTTCAAAGAAAGACGTAGATAATCAATAATCCCTACAACCCCAAAAAGATGGGCAAACAATGAAGTACCAGAAAGGTTTTACATGCACAAGAAATGTTAATTTTATATTGGCTTACAAGCTTATATCGAAGCCACACCATTCTTTTATGCATATGGTTGAGTTAACCAGATTAATGGCCAAATCACCATGATTTACCTACTTGATAGTTGAATAAAGAGAAGATACTCTCTAGCCTCTAGGGCAAATAATGTGAAAAGGCATTACAAGATAAACTGTGCAGAACCAACAGAAACTTGTCCAGTTTGTTTCCTAAGAACCACAGTAACCTTACCTCATTAGAAACATCAAATACGCCTTCCTGGATCTTCTGAAGTATTTTTGCCGCGGTCTTTGTGAATGCCTGCAAACAAGTACATTAAAAGTACATGCAAAATAAAATAGAGATTCAGATTGGATAGAAAGACTTCTATAATGCAGAAGTTGCGTGAAGAAAGAAAGGTTTCTTAGATTTTGTTCATTCAAATGTGGCACCTCCTCGACATTTTGGGCTGTCCTAGCAGATGCTTCCAAAAATAAAAGTCCATTTTCGTTGGCAAACTGTTCTCCCTCCTCTCTGCTTACAGATCTTCGGTGAGCAAGATCACTTTTGTTTCCTACAAGCATGATCGTCATGTTTGGGTTTGCATGCTGCCGAGCATCTTCCAGCCAGCTTGCAAGATGATTAAATGTCTCTCTCCTAGAAAATAGACATCTTCCCAGTGTAAGAAGAAAAATAATTCATATTACAACCTAAGTGGAAAGACAAAAGAACTGTCTGGCCCTAGACTATTAAAATGCAGGGAAATCAGAGTTTTGACATAAGAAGATGAGCTCATGTCATGAACGTTTACAAATTGTTTATGGTTCCTATTTCTTTTCTACCGCATTCAACCCAGAGTACATTTAAATTTCATTTAAAAAATAAAAAATAAAAAATTGCACATCACATGACAATACATGGTACACATGCGAAAAGCAAACAAGTGTATATTGTCTATATATCCCCTTCTGTTTAATGAAAATGAATTGATTAAATATGAATACTCCACCAAAATTACCAAGCCCGTGTTTGAGCCTCATTCTTTAAAAACTCATTTTCAACCATACATTTCAATAAAATATTTTAACACGTGAACCCAAAATTTTTCAATATTTTTTAACCACATATTCTCCAAAAAAATTACTATTACACAATCTATTTCCCAAAAAATGGGGCTCAAACAGAGTCTAAGTAACCACTAACCAAAAGCCTTTTAATCATGCAGGAGTGAACACAAGACTTGCACAGCATAGCCACGTTGTAATACCGTCACACATAACTCCAAAAGTTTTACTGTGTAAGCAAATTCTGACCTGAAATCATCTTATTTTTTCATGATACGTAAGAGTTGTCTAAATGTGTCCTAAACATGCATGGAATCTTATCAGTCAGAAAAACGAAAGCAGCCAGAGAACTACTAAAGATAATACAACTGACCATTATTCAGGAAACAGTTCATTCTGAGTACGAAAAGGGAAAAGAACAGAATATACAAAGACCTACCTGGTTATGTCATAAACAAGTAGAGCACCAGCTGCTCCCCTGTAATATGACCTAGTGATGGATCTGAAGGATTCTTGGCCAGCCTGCAAGGAAAAAAAAAAAAAAAAGGAAATTGGTTGACTTATCTGTGAAGAGCAAATATAAACCGAAGACAATTCTGACAACTGAAAGAATTAACTGAATGACAAAAGGAAGGAAAATTTTGAATACATATTTGCATATCACAAGAAATCAGTATCTTATTTAGAGTCGATGTTTTTAAATGCATATCTCATTCCTTCCCAACAAGAAGTTCATTTTCAGAAGAGAGTGTGTACTTTTTGAAGAAAAGGTAGGGAGAAAGGAAATTAAAAGAATATACGCAAAGATATATTGCAGGCAGGCAGGAAAGAGACTGGACCGATCATTCCCATATTTAAAAAGCACCATAGAAAATACAAACATGGAAAATTGGTATGTTTAAATCAAAATACAAGAGATGATGTGCATCTAGATGAAATCTTAAGTTGATGTGGGAGAATAAAGCATGAATCTTACAATTTTATAAGCAGGCTGATAACAATAATAATTCATCCACGCTAAAGTTTAACTGTCTATAGAATTGAAAGAGACCAACAAGAATGATGAAAAACAATGAGCTACTCGATAACCAGACAACTATCAAAAATTCATTCCCTCAAACATTGTTGTACAAACTTCAGACTTCACATCCTTTACTTCTGTAGCATTTCCCCCTTCCCTGGGAAAAAGCAAGGCAAATTCAAAGGGATTTTGATGCAGCACTTGGGGCAAATATGTCATGGCCTACAACATAACATCTCAAAACCGTTAATACCACGAAAGAGTCTGAGGTGGAACCGTAGTTTCAGCTACTGAGAAAACTCGTCTCCAAATATACAGAACTAAATCGTTCTAATTCTTAACATCCAGGCTAAAAGATCCTCTTCAAGCATAAATTACAGAAATGAAATAATCTTATTTCAACAACCAAAAAACTAGGAGCCAGAAAAAGCTTATAACAAAATTTTGCACGGGTCATGACTATATGCCAAAAACACTAAACTTGAAAGCAAAATATTCAATTAAAAGGATAAATAATTGTAACAAACTATAAATATTAACGCACAGCTAAGGATAACAAACAACATATTAGTAAGTTACCGTGTCCCAAATCTGAAGCTTAAGGGGCCTGCCATCGATGGTGACCATCCGAGCCCCGAATTCCACTCCGATTGTGAGATCATGCACGGGCTGGAACCTCTTGTCTGTGAATTGTAACAGAAGACAAGATTTCCCTACACCTACACGGAAAATCAAGCATCATATACGCGTCTAGCTACTCATATACTAGGGGTTTGATTGAAAAATAAAGGACACAAAAGGAAAGAAAAGAAAAAACAGGAAGGAGACTTACCAGTGTCTCCGATGATTATGTACTTGAAGAGGTAATCGTATGACATTTTCTCCGATTCGATAGCTGATGAAGATAAGAAAAGGAAAAGCTGTATGTATCAGTGTATGTATATGCTGTGTGCGCTTTTTGCTGTAAGTGGAAAAGAAGAAATGGGACGCTACGATGGAAGCTGCTGAAGTCCAAATTATAGAGATGGGGGTGGCAATTAAAATAAAAGGAAAATTTGCATCATTGGACCCCGATTTGTTACTTCAGTTAATAATAAGTTGGTGTCAAATATTTGAAAAGAAGCAATTTTATCACCATATTTCGTATAATTTCACGGTCAATACTTAACGGCGAACTGTTCAAACCTCTAGTTAGGGTCCATTTTACACGACTTTTAAAAACTGAAAAGGAATTTTTAAGATCCAAAAATTACTTTGAACTTATTTATTTAATTTTATTAAAGTGTTTTTTTCTATTTTGTAATTTCTTTTAAAGGGAGCTGATTCAATTTGACTTCCTCTAAAAAGATTTTCAAAGAGGGAACTGTTTTGGAAATGTTTCTATAAGGTGGTTTTTTTTTTTTTTTAGAAAGTTCTACTATAAGAAGCAAAAGTCTATATAAAGATACAATACGTGTCCATAAGAACAATTATTTGATCAAATTTTATTTCATATACATTTAGGGTGTGTTTGAGCCACATTATTTTGAAAGAATGTATTCTGGAATAACAGATTGGTGGAGAATGTGTGGTTGAAAAGGAAAGAAGCATTATTGATGTGATGAAAAATATTATTTTATTGAAGAATGTGTGGATGAAAATAAATAGAAGAATGAAAATGAAAATTTTAATATGTACCAAACAGGGGCTTAGTAAGATTCATAATTTTTACATACTTTTTAATTACACATTTTTCAAGACTTACTACTTATAATCAATTAAAAGTTTTGAAAAACATGCACTAAATCGTCATGTTTAACTTTGTGATTCTAGATTTCCTTCTCGACTTAAATTTAGAGTTGTGCGTGAAATTCATATGATATAATTTAATAAAAATTTGAATGGTTTCTATCAGTTGCAATAATAAGAAAAGTTCGGAGATTAATTTACTCATTTTTAAAAGTTGAGGACCAAATGTGAATTTGCCTTGAAGACAATTTCGTTTGTTTTGCTCAATTATTTTTTTTTTTTTTTATCTTTATCTTTTTCTCTTGGGTGGAGTTTCTTGATTATATTAGATCACACGTCGAATGTGCTAATCCAATAATCCTCTTTACGCAAGTGAATAGACAAACTTTTTGGTCAAAATCGTAGTTATCTTTGTCACCTAAAAACAATTGTTTTGTTCAAATGATGTTTCAAATCGTTCATTTTTTTTTTCCAGATGACTTAAAAACACACTAGACCCCAATTCTAATATCAATCAATGACAATTACATAATAAACTCCTTTATTACAAAAGACGAGACATAGAAATCTAATAAAAACCCATAGGATACTTGACAAAAAGGACATCTTCATAAAGAGTCGTAAAAACTTCACCAAAATGTACCAAATTTCGTAAGGTTTGAAACTTGACTTTCCCACTTCATATCTTTACGAACCTTGATATGTGGAGAACTTTTAAAATGTACGGACTTGTTGAACTGTGCGTCATAGCCTAATGAGCGAAAGGAGAAGAAGAAAAAAACCTGAATCACTATATATAAGTAATCAACTATTAACTCTTTTCACTTTACATTTTATAAGAAAACTGAGTTCTCAGCTAAAATTGCAAGTAGAATTACCTATGATTAATCCCTGATCACTTCTCCAGAAGTATCATCTTGATCACAGAAAATATTTTAACAGCAGCCATTATAAATCTTCACAAAGTGTCCTAGCTTTTTCAACGGCTGTTACCTAGTAATACAATCTCCATAATGTTACTATGTCCTACAAAATTACCACCAACTACAGAATTAGCTTTACACAGGCTCAAATAGAAACCATCAATAAACAACCAGATCCTTTGTATCTACCTCGTCGTCAAGATCAACACGGATCTCATCGCTAGAAGTATTCTTGGATGGATTACGTTGTCTAATAATTTCTGCAACACGATCAAGATTTCCAGGAGGTAAACTCTGAATCAACTTACGAAGCTGTTGCTTCTCGGAATGGGTCATTGGCCTGTTGGTGAAATATTAAGACTTGTGAAAACAAGCACATCTAAAATGTATTTTACGATATATCAAATCCAGAAGGTGGTACTAGCAAAAAAAAAATTGTAAATATAACATTCTAGAAGCCCCACTTGAGACACATTGCCCCGTTGATTTTTATTATTATTTAATATCAAAGTTTTTTAAAATTTTGACTCTAAACCCCTACATATCTCTTATTTACACACAAACACACTGAAAGGCACCTGTGCTGGGAACAACCAAAAAGCCACCAGATTTGGCAGTGCAAGGCCACAAGAGGAGGAGAAGATCAGAAACCAACGAGAAATCCAGTTTGCTTATTCCACTTAGATTGATGGAATACATTAAAGTCCAATATTTTTTTTGTCCAATTCTTATTCTCCCAAATCCCAACTACACTTTTTTGTATCAGTGTAGATTAGATATCTAGTGTCAATCCAAGATAATTTTGAATATTATTTCATTTGGTGACGATATCCATGAGTGGCAGTGCAAGGCTGCAAGAAGAGGAGGAAACGACTTCAAAGCCACCAAATCTGTTCCTACGGCAGAGACAGTGATTCGGTGAAGGATTTAGATTTATGGATATAAGAAATTAAGAATTGAAGATATGTTTGAAAATAGGGGCTTAAGACTAATGTATCTGTTGTAGTCTAGTGATGAGAGTACTCACCTCCACATGGATAACCTAGGTTCAATTCTCCTTTGACACTAGATTTTCACTTTTTTTTTCTTCTTTCTTTTTTTTTTTCCATATTTTTCTTTATTTTCCTTCGCTCTCTATCTTTTTCTGTATCGGTAGTTTAGAGTTTTGTTTGTATAAAATGAAAATGGGTTCCATATAGTGCTACTTAGTGCTCCATTAAGTCCAAATTGTAATCAAGTCCCTCGTTTTTTATTTTATATAACATTTAGTAATTTTCATAATTGAAAACTAAACCCTAAAATTCTATTTTATTCGTCTTAAACACCCCTTATTCAATACTCATTTCCTTTTTGGTAAATAATAGATTTTAGTCTATTCAAAATGATATCTTAGATTAGTAAAAAAATTGAAATTCGAAAGACGTATCCACATACCCATGTCCGAAATTTGGACTATTTTTAGTAATGTCCCCGTATCCTATATTTTAGAAAATAAAAAATCTGACACTTACGTATATACTCGTACCCAAGATCGAACATCATAGATTATTACTATAAAGCCAAGCCACTATTGAAATAGCAACCCATATAAAATTATTTCAAGTAAGAAAAGGAAAGCATTTGAAAGATGTAAAAAAACAGAACTAAGATCAACTAGGCTCTACACAAGTACATAAAAAGAGATACCTGCAACTAGACATTACAATGACAAGAAGTTCTTCAAGCTTTTGCTCCATATGACAAATCTGTAGAATACACCCGACATATTTTAGTCGTGGATGAATTGAAGATATCCAACATGCTGATGATTGATATTTATAATAGTTCACGCGTGCAAGGAAACTAGAAAAAGTGAGTCTTGATATATAAATACCATGGTGGACAGTTCGTCAGAATACTTCTTCATCAGTTCTTCTACTTTTGTGCTATCACTCTCCAAGATATAGCGTAAATTGTCATCAATCTAATTGATAAAATGAAATGAGCAATTTCATATCAGCAATGTTTTCACAGCATGAAAAATTGTGATAAATCATAGTTTGCAGCTTGATAAACAATATTCATGAATATTTAATACATGTTTTTCAGTGAGATTCATCGTCGAGTCACCATTGGAGTTCAGGTCATAGAAGCTGACATTCGAGATAGTGCATGCACACAGAGAGAAATAGCCAAATAGGTAAAAGAATATGGTATTCTTCTCCAATTTTTTTATGAACAATATCAGGATTCGTTATTGATTCACTCTTCTAGACCTTTCTAAATCTGAGTCCAAAGGCATTGCACAGAGACTTGGAAAACAGGCACATTACAGGATAAGTACAGTCAGCTCTCTAATAATAATAAATAGTTATCTAATGATAATCATAAAGTTTATGGAAACTAGTTCACTTAGCTTCCCAAATTAATGGTTCTAATAGCTAAAAGTAACAAGAATTTTGATATTAATCCTCCTATATTACAAGGTGAAAATTTCAGTACCATTTAACATACACATTCAGTAGTTTTATTCTATTCCCAATTAAATTTATGTTATCATTTATGAAGTACAATAAAGGATATCTTATAGTGAATTAAAAGAATGAAACAGAATCGACTGTGTCATAAAATTTCATATAAGAACGTAAAAATCTGCAGATGCCCGATTCTGTTGTAATTTAATGGTGCAGCAAATGACATAGAATTGACTGCGTTATAAAATTTCATGTAAGAATGTAAAAATATGTAGATGCCTGATTCTGTTATAATTTAATGGTCCAGCAATTAACATGGAAATGACAGAAAACATATAATTATTGCTTTGCAATAAGACTAAACAAACATGTCTATCTCTGATTCCATTGCAATCAGCGGTCATTCCAGAAAAAACATTGCCTCTACTTCACAAACTATGAGTATGCCTCAATAAAAAAAAAAAAACCTTGTTAGTGGTGATGCATGTTCTATGCTCGTTACAAACCTCTTTAAAGATCATAAATGCCCTGTTCATTTATTAAAAAGGACATCTTAGGAGTCAAGAGAGCAAAACAAACAAAATTAATTTAGTGCTTACATTTTGTTCATGTACTGCCATATTTTCAACGTGATAGGTAAAGCTTTGTTGATGTGAGAGAATTTAGCATAAGGGGCTATGAATGCAACCCAGCAACTAGATTTGTTTGTTCCTGTTTTTGCCTCCCAAGGTTATCAATTATTTGAGAGTTAACTTTATATAAGTATAAATCAATCTGCCACCAAAAAAACAATATAGCAACAGGTAGGAAGAAATATCAAGTGCCAGGCACCTTGGTCCCATCAGACCCAACCTATAGTTGAGAGGACTTCTTGAGAAGGTAAAAAGAGAAAAATGATAATTTATCCCAAAAAGATCTTGGCCTTCAAAAAAAATACGGGACACCTAAGGAGCATGTTGAAGAAAGTATGGCAAGCATCTTTGAGATAAAAATAAAAAATAAAAAAATGAAGAATTAAAGAAGGCATGCCAAAAAACTGCTTATTATACAGCAAGATCACAAGCAACAAATCTCTGCCATGGTAGTACACCAAGACAAGACATCACTCCACATGTATCCCCATCAAAAGGTACACCATAAAGAGCAAAAAAATGTTCCAAACATGATAAGTTCTTTAATAACATTATCAAATTCCAATGCACAGTAAGTGCAAAATAGTAAAGTAAGAATCTTCAAAAATAATCTTGAAAAGGTAATGGTATTCAAGTTGATGATAGAGCACTTAGTAATGAAATGGTGACTGAATTCGAAACAACGAAAACAACAAATTTAACGCATGTATGCAAGGTTTCACAGCCAATCCACCCAGCTATAACTGCTACAATTCAAATCCCTCAGGAAGCACAGCTGATCTACCTGTCATATAGGACTCTATCTGAATTTTGATTGTCGTCTTAACAACCCTTTTTATATCTGTGCACGTTTGTATTTTTATCCTCTTCTTTTTAATTTTTTTTTCTGGCTATTTTTCAGTTGACAAGAGACAAATGATAAATAAAAGTGGAGTCTGGTGTTGAGAAAGTCAACAACAAAGTATTTCCCAGACATTTATTTTAATAGTTCCAATGCTTACCAATGTGGGAGGTGATACTTTGAGCTTCTTCTGAGGGTGTTCCACTTGACCGATTTCACATCCTGAGCCTTCAAAGGTTAATAGGCTATTTTTGTATCTCAAGCATGATCGTATTCGACATATCGAAAGCACGAGATCTATAATCTATAACAGAGTTAGGTATAGAGTGAGGATGCGTTAAAGAACTTTCTGTAAAATTAATGATGAATGCATATACATTGCCAAGTTTTCCTGCTCCATGCATGGCCACATGGCCAAGAAAAGCTGTAAAACTGTATCTTATTCAGATCCAAATAATCAATACACTTGGTTGCTTGAGCCCTTAAGTTGAAAAAGAAATGGAAATCAACATGTATTTACCTCATTGACTTCCTGCCCAAGAGTAAGCACACTTTCGCAAAGCAATGACTTCAACCTTTCCATTTTAAAGTCCGGCAGTAGAGAACCTATTCCATTAGTGTATAAAGAAGCAGAACCACTAATACCACTGTTCTCTTTTTTTATGCAACCGTTCTTATTATGCTCTTGTCTCTGTCCAACTCAAGAAGATTTCCAACTAATCCAGAAATTTGAGGTGAGAAAGGCACAAAATCATCATCTTGAGACAATAATTCTGCTACTACACTCGTATAGAAACCAAAGAAGTCTGGTCCTATGTTACCGTTTTCAATTGCAGCAGTCATATCCTTTGACGTTTCTGACATTACATCAATAATCGTGACCACTCAATGTTAGAAAATAGTTATACATATATGAATCGATACGGTGTGACGTAACACAACCACACTTAAATATTTTGATCGAGACAAGCAAAAGCAGAGCCAGGAATAGAATCCAATGGGGGCATGACTGAAAAAAAAAATTGAAACAAGGCAGTAAATATATTAATTTTAAAAAATGTTACAATTTTTTCTATACATTACAATTATGTCCTATAGATTTCATACTTTGAAAACACTTGTATAATGACTTCAATTTCAAATTAGGAAAAATGGCAAATATCTAGACAAAAATACTTTTAAAGTTAAGACAATAATGGCGTCCTAATGAGTGTAATTGAAAGCTGATTAAATTTTAGGATACACTTCAATTATTAGATGTCATCTTTGATGAAAATGAGTGTAGTATAAATTCAACAAAAATAAAATGGAATTGAGAGCGAAGTAACATTTCCTAAAGATATATTATACTACCAGGAAAATAAAGAGTATATTACCACACAACTCCGTTAATACATCTAACGAACCCCTAAGGAGATGTCATGAGTTCAAATTCTCAAAGATGCAATAGAAATCCGTGAGAATGAGATGGACACATGCTCTCCCAAAATAAAATTGCGTATGATGAGAACAAAGTCCTGATCATTACGAATTGATAGCAGGATTCAACTTAAGGTTATTATGGAATTTAAGATTTCGAATCGGATTGAAAGTACATATGTACTAACGACTTAGTAACAGACCAAGTCATTACATTTTAACAAAGATGGTTTGAAAGTCAAATCAACAGATAAATAGATGAAAGAGAATAAGAAAATCTCATCCGTTGAATCCTTCGATCATCGATTTCTAGGGTTTTGATTACCCCTAATTCTCATTTTCTCAAAGCAGGGAGATGGATTTTGAATTTGGAGTCTTACACTCTGTTTCTCCAAGGGCGCATAGATCTCGAGGGTGTGTTTGGCATGAATTAAAATCACATTTTCAGTTAATTGTGATAAAAGTTTTTAAAATGTGTGGTTAGAAAGATGTGGGACCATTAAAGGTGTGGTTGATATTAATTATTTAACTTTCACTTAGATTAAAATCAGATTTTAATTCGGTCCAAACATGATTTTATTGTGGGGCCATCACTTGTCAATTCGGTAAATAATTACGTAAAAAAATTATGTACAACAAGAATAATTCAATAATGTATATAATAATTTACATGCATATAATATTACAAGTGTTGGGTGTGCGACCAAAGTCTCACATTGGCTGAAAGTGGGGATGATCATGCATTTATAAGTATAGACAATATCTCCATCGATATAAGACATTTTGAGGTAAAGCCCAAAAGTAAATAGCGATAATTTCATAAAACCAGATGTTTAGTTTCAAGTTTATGAAAATCGGATTTAATCTTTATTTAATCAAAAATCAGGTTTTATCATTTTCAATTAATGACGATATTATAAAATTAAAATAACCTACATACCCACATTACAACCTACCCAACCAAATTTATTTTAAATATAAAACCCTAAATCTATCAAAACCTAACATAATCCATTTCATTTTTCTCCTCTCACCATTTCTCCCAACTCATCGCCGCCTCCACCGCCATCTCTCTCCACCACCGCCGCTGCCCGCCGCTCCCCCTTTCCCCTCATTTCTCCCATTTGTCGGCGTCACGATGCTGTGGAAGGTTTATTAATGGGCTGAATTTTATCAAGTTTAAATGTTGTTCCTCGGAAATGTATGGCAATAAATTTCGGAATAGTGAGTGATGTTTTTAGTAACAGTAATGGGGTGCAGAAGGCAAGGGCTTTTGGTCCGTGCTTGCCGTAATTTCTCTGTAATTTAGAGACGACTGTAAGGATGGAGGACAAGGAAAACAGTGTGGATTATAAGGCCTTTAATGACTCTCTTGATGGTGGCTCTAATAGAGGAAGCTCGACTGGATTTTCAGATAAGCTCTTGCCTGAGAAAATAATGGTTGCGATGGATGTTGATGAGGGTATACGATTATCTCTTTCGGTGTAATTTTCTACTGTTTGAGTTTGGAATTATTTAAACTGTGTAAGTCATTATGGTCATCTTACTTATATCTATACATTTCTTCTGTCTTTGTTGGCAGTTCTTGGCAATATATTTTGTGGTTGGTGATTGTGTGGTGTCGGTGATTGTGGATCTGTGGTTGTTGGTGGATGTGGTTTTTGGGGTTTTTTTTTTTGTTGGTGGTGGGGCATGTGGATTTGGTGATGTTGGTGGTGGATATTGGTGGCGGTGAGGTGGTTTTGCGGTGGATTTGGAGATTGTTATGGAGTTTGTTTGCGATCGATTGGATTTGGTGATGCGAGTTTGTTGTTGGTTGTGTGCAATGGTTGTAGCTGTGGGGATGGTCGTGGCGGCGGTCGTGGATGGGATGAGATGAGTTGGGGGGGGGAAGTGTCTGTGACCTAGAAATTGTGACTGTGACTCACTGTAATGGAGCTGTAACTAGTATAAGTTTTATTTTTTTTTTCAGCGTGTGATCTTTAAAAAATTTTAATTCGTGGTTGAAAAATAACATATGACCATAAAATTCTTGATTTGTGACGGGTGGGTGTCTGTGATCTAGAAATAGAAATTGTGACTGTGACTGTGACTCACTGTAATAGAGTTGTGATCAGTAAAAGTTTTGATTTTTTTCAATCTGTGACCTGTAAAAAATTTTAATTCTAGTTGAGAAATAACCTGTGACCATAAAATTCTTAATTTGTGACCTATAAATTTCTTGATTTGTGACCTCGAAATAATATGTGACCAATTAATTTGATAAGTTGTGACCTGAAATTAATTTTTAACTAATTAAGAAGATATCTGTGACCATTAAAATTAAATTTTTAACTAATTAATAAGATATCTGTGATCAAATTGCATATAACTGTGACCTTAACAATTGTCGGAATCTGAGCAGTCGCTGGAATTAAGCGGCGACAAACGCTCACCGGAGTAGTCACCGGAATTAAGCGCGATCGGAGTAGTCGCCGGAGCAGTGATGGTGGTGGTGGTGGTGGTGGAGGTGGATGTGGAGGTGGAGGTGGAGGTGGAGGTGGAGGTGGGGGTGAGGGTGGGTTAATTATATTATATTACAGTTAAACATTTAATTTAATAATTGTGAAATATAATTAATTAATTCATGAAAAATCTAATTTTTGCAATTCTAAACCTTGGGGTCTGATTTTTTATTTTGGGATAGATAAAGTCTGAGCTGTGAATTTTTTTCAAGTAAATATATGAGGGATTAGGCCCAAAGTGAACAATATCATATCAATGTGGAGATATGCGATTTTCATAATCCTTACGAATGGTATCAGAGTTAAGCCCCGGACTTAGGCTCACGATGAGATCCGTGGATGAGCTCTATTGGACATGTGGTGTGTTGTGGATGCTTCATGGACGTGTCCTGATCCCAACATAGTGAAGAAGAGTTGACCTGAATAGAGCAAGCTCTCGAGTCAGGTAGTACTCTCCGGATGCTTCAAGGACGCGTCTTGACCCCCAACACAGTGAAGAGGATAGTGGAGAATCGTGATTGGTAGAGAGTAGACGGATGGATGATCGTTTGAGGGGATGCTCAGTGGTCCTTTGTTCGAGGGAAGAATTGTAACCAAAAGCAAATCCATGAGGGTTTAGGTTCAAAGCGGACAATATCATACAAATGTGGAGATATGTGGCGTCCATAGTCCTTATAGTGAGATATGATTGGATTAGATTTTTTTCAATCAAATAAAAAATAAATTCTTATCTCTTTTTGACATATCATCTGCACGTAAATCATTATGTACAAGTAACATTATATAATAAAAAAAAAGATTTTGCTACTTGTAGTCTTGTACAGTTTTCTTTACATATTGTTTGTCAAATGTTGAGGTGACGTACATTTTGATTCTTAATTTGAATTCGACAAATGTGTAAAATAATTTATGTACATGTACCTTAATTGATGAGAGAGAGAGAGAGAGAGAGAGATTGATTGAAAAAAAATTCAGAATAATCTTTCACTCCTTCAATGTCATTTATCTGTATACAATTACATACGAGATGTGCTATGTGTACATTATGGATCCCTTTATGGATCTCATAATGTACACATAGAATTTTCCATTACATACATGATAATTGTTGCACTAGCTAGTTTTTTCAATAGATGAAAAAAAACTATAGTTGAGGTCCTTTTTATTGGAAATAACACGTCTTTAACTTCAATTTAACGCAATTGAATCCCCAATATTATAATTTTATTTTAAGTGACTTCCCAATAGATGGTTTCTACTATTTAAACACTAGAAAGTTAATTAAAAACAAATAAAATTTAGACCGCTGAAGAGAGAAAGATGGGACTATGGTTTGTTGTGTCACTTGATTTTGGAGAAAGCCAAATGTACAGAAAATTGTTTTACAAATGGTTTACCTATACTCACATGAATGGGCCTCATGCAGGACCCAATGTAATAAAAAATAGCAAAAAAAAAATCTCACCACCCCCTATTGTGAGGTATCTGTGGGGGTTCTGCGAACCCCCAATATGTACCTCAAGCACTTTTCCTTCATTTTTGTTGTGTTGGAAAAATGCTTTGCCTTGTACTTTCATTACCCAGTTGTATATTTGAGGGCCAACTTTTAAAAACTTCCGTTCCAAATAATTTCTTGAAAACAATCTCTAAATTAAATTTTTTTCGTCGATAATAATAATAGAGTTATTAGTAAGTTATATTGTTGTACGACAGATTTCGTGTATTAAAATACAGAAATCGTTACAAATTATATTTTGAAAAATACAAATGGATATGAATCTTCTTGTAATTGCAAAAACCATCTGATTAATGACCTGGATGTTTGAAGATGAGGAGTCACGTGGTTTGAACCTTAAACTTCGAGATTTATTGAGAATTTGATTTCTCAATAACTTCACTTGTTCGACGCTTGAATTTTGGAGCTTGGATTTGTACTCCGAAAACTTGGACTTGATCTTGATTTGATTTGAAGAATGTTTTGATCTTCTTGGATTTGCTTGATTTGAAGAAGATTTTGATCTTCGTCGTGTTTGCCGGTCTTGAAGTTGAGATGATTTCTTCAACATTTCGTGATTTTCTTTTGCACTTTCCCCCTTCTTGTAATGAGCATTTGACCTTATTTATATGGGGAATTTTTGGCCAATTTTGATAATTACTCAATTAATTCAATTAAATTGATTATAATTGAATAATTATAGATTTTAGAAAAAGTAGGGCGTGCTTTTAAAATCTTATGGGCTTAGTAGGTTTTAGTTTGGGAAAATTACACAATAGCCGGTATTTGAAGATTACTGTTCATAAATCAGGTGCAAACTTTAATTAATCATAAATCAGGTAATAATTATATATTTTAATATTAATATTACAGAGTCACCCAATTCGTCCCAAACCCTAATCATTTTTCCATATCTTTTCTCTCTCTATCCACTCCATTCTCTCTATCTTATCTCCATTCTCTCAACAATCTTCTCATTCTCTCTCAACAGTAGTGGCGCCGCCCTGCCCACCGACGCCACCATCGAAAGACCCCACCACCGGTACCGTAGATGCTTAAGACGACACCATCGCCTTCTCGCCTCTTCCTATCATGTCTGTGGTGCGATGGTCTCTTTTCTCTCAACAATAGTGGCGTCGCCCTGCGCAGCGACGTCACCACTGGAAGATCCCACCACCGATGTCATGGCTTGACACTCAAGACGCCACCACCGCCTCCTCATCTCCAGCTACTATTGGTTGGTTAGGGCTTCAATTGAGTTCTTTCTCTTAAAAATCAATTTTCAGGCAAAAAACTTGCTTCAATATGAAATTGTTGTAAACCTTGAGTCTATTTTTCAAGATCTAGTGTTTCTTGGTGTTGATCTTGTGGTGGTGGTTGTGTTGTGGCAGCTGCGGCAACGGGTTTTGTTGGTGGTGTGTTTGGTATCGATGGGGGTAGAGGTGGTTTCCCTGCGTCGCGATGTTGCTGTGATGTGGTGATGTGTTGGCATCGACGGGGGTGGGGTGGTGGCGGTGATGTCTGTGTTGTTGAGGGGACATGGATGGTGGTGGTTCTGGTTGTGGGTTTGGGATTTTTTTGTTGGATCTGGTGGTGGCAGTTTTGTTGGTGGTGGCACTGTTGGGGTGGCGCCGTGGAGTGGCGGCTTTCATTGGTGATGGTGGTTGTGGTGGTGTGGCGTTGGTGCTGTTGTGGTGATGCCGAGGTGAGGGTGGTCGCAAGTAGCGGTGGTATGTGACCCACTATCTGGTGTATGTGACCAAAATTCGGTAATTTGTGATTAAAAATATAATTCCTGACCAAACATTTTGTTACATGTGATCTAAAAATTATATAATATAGGATCGTGAAAAAATATGTGACCAATTAATTTTGAAATATGCAACCGTGTGACCTATAAATTTTGATCTGTGACCAACGAATTTTAAAATATCTGGCCAACGAAATAATTGTGACCTACAAAATTTTTGAGCTGTAACCAGTAAATAATCTGTGACATATAAAAATCATTATCCGTGACTGAAAATAATATGTGACTAACTAAATTGTAAATATGTGACCGGAATGGTCGTCGGAATCGGAGCAGTCGTCGAAACGGTTGTCGGAGAAGAGTGGTGGTCATGGGTGGTGCATGTGGGGTGGGTTAATTATATTAGAATTAAATATTTAAAAAAACTTGATTTTTGAATTTTTAAACGGTAAACTTGATTTGTGAATTTGTACAAACTATATACCTAATTTATGATTTTTTTTTTCCCTTTTAGTTTATTAAATTTAATTGGGCTAATTATTTAAATTGACCCAACCCATTATTTTTTTATTTTTTATGTCTACAATTGTAAAATAAAATTTTATTATATTTAATTAATAATAGGATTTGCATAGTACACAAATTTGTAAAAATATAACAATTATTAATTTTAGAAATTTGGCAATAATTAAATAATAATTTAAAATTACCAATGACTTCTCACTTAATAGTATTAGGCGATGTTTTATAAACCAACCCAATCATCGACCTGAAAAAAAGAGAAAGAGTCAAATGTCAAAAAGTTGAACTGATGACGGGGCACGAGTTTTCCAAAAATCGACCGGTTTAACAGCTTTTGAGGCTAGTTTTTAATTAGAGGTTTTATAAACTTAATCGGACCGACGAATTTCAATCACGAATCATTCACTATATTATTATTTTTTTTTTTTTTGTTATTTTTAGAATTGCTTTGTCGACGATTTTGCGAAAGGTCATATATTTTTAAGTCGTCTCTGAATAGTTTTAGTTACTAAAATTTGATGGTCCAACTAAAGATTTATATATCTTCTACTCGAAAAAACATTTGTTCCTTACTAAAATTTGTGTATTTGTTGCACTAAGTACTTAATTATGAGTTTGTGTTTGGAAACAATGACCATTTGCCAGTTTGAAATTCGGCACCATTAAAAATAGATTTTGAGGAAAAAATTATTTTGAAATAGTGATTTTTAAAGAATGCAAGGTTAAAAATAAAGAAATGTTTTGAATTTACATGTAATATTTTTGAAGAGTAGATGGTTAAAAATAAGTACCACAAGGGGTGTAGATTAACTTTGTTTTTATAATTGCCAAGTGCTCCCTATAGCTCAGTGATAGACTTGTAAGATTAAGAATACCAGAAAATGGCCCGTTGACTATTCCGAAACTGTTGCTGGGAGTTCTCACATTGTCTAGGCTGATAGTGTGAACAGGAAGATGAAGATGAACAAGCACAAGTTGAGGAAGCTAAGGAAGTCTCTCAAGAACAAAATGTAGTTTCAGTATTTCTGCCTTTACTTTAAACTTTAGTCATATGGTGGGTTAGTGGTGTTTCTTTTAGGGGATAGGCGGATGTCACCGAACTCAGCTTATTTTGGTTGCATTATGGATAATTTTATCAGCATTTTGCTGTGGAAGATAATACTCATTACTGGATGAATGCTTCTCCACTTTTTCTTTGGAATAAAACAAGATCGTGGTTTGCTTATGCTTTACATCTATTGTTGAGAATTATATTTCGTGGTCAAGTAATTATAAGTATAATGAAAGCAGTGTGACTGAAAAAGATCCAGATTTCATATTCTATACAGCCGATTTGAGTTAGAAAATATGTGCCGATGGTAGTGCAAATTGTTTGACTAAACAGATTTATATGGATTCAGTTATAGTATACTCAAAGATTTGTTTCTATTTGCCATTTGGTTAACTTTTGGACAAACTTGTTCAGAATTGCAGAACAGAACAAATCAGTAGATATATGAACGTTTTGATGTGTTCTGATATCTTGGCATTGCACATTCCCTAACCAAGCTTCTATATATTTCCTCAAACTGGTGATGAAAGATAACTCGCAAACTCACACACACACACACACACACACACACACAAATAAGCTTTGAGTAATACTAGTTGTACAGAAGAAGAAAATTCAGCACAAGAAATTCGAGAAGGAAGCATAAATGCTATCGATTTTGTTTATGTAAATTTCATAAGAATTGAGCAGAACCTCCCATAAGGGAAAACTTGAGTGTGTGCTCACTGTATTCAACTATTGCTGAAGGTGGAAGATGACCAATGCAGATCTCATGCACTGTCGAGAAAAGAGGGAACAGCTCTAACCATCCCCGGTGGCGTAAAACCTCATAAACCTCTTTTGCCGTTGAGACACCCTTTCAAAAGTTTCAAGACGAGGTTAGATAACTCGGGTCAACTAACTTATTGGGAAAGAAATTGCTCTGAATTTATGACTTTAAATATGAATTTTATGTTCTAGTTAATGTGTTATCTACCTGTAATTTCTGGCCCTGTAACATCTCTGCTTCGAGCTCATCGAAGGACCTGTATGGAGAAGTTGAATAAGGATTAACGAGCAGTTCTGCACTAACATTATTGCCTAGTAATTAGATCTCTCGTTTAGGACATACCTTTTCCCGCCATTTCTAGCAAAAGCCTCAGCACATCTCCTGTTTCTTCCCCCCACTGAAATCAGAACACATCACAACGTTCATATATCTACCTAATACTGATGAAAAATTAGGAATTCACCAAAAGGACAGTAGTGCATGTTTGGTATGATCATTGAACATGATTGGACGGAATAAGAACAAGATTTCAGCTTCTTTTTACTACTTGAATACCAGCTAGTGCTATCTAATTATCACTACTAAATCTGTCACAGAGGCAAGAATACTCCTACTTACAGCAAGTTGTTATTAGATCTGCTATACCGCAGCTCTCAAAATAAGTAGTATCTTTGACAGAATGGAAAAGTAGCTTGGAAAAGGCCTTCATTTCCCTCAGACCAATTCTCATAATTGCAGCCTGGTAAATCATACATGACCAATAATCAACTTCTCCAATGTGTTGATACTATTGCAGTAAGTTAAAGTTTCATTTGGCTTTACCTTAGTGTTATTTCCCATCTCCAACCCATCCACGAATCCTGTTCCATCAGTCAAACAATAAGCCATTACTCAATACATTACAACTTGACAAAAAGCAAAGTGATGACACAGGCAGAACAAGTTAGTACAGACCTGCAGCAATAGCCACAACATTTTTCAGCGTTCCGCATAGTTCAACTCCTTCCACATCTTGGACCTATTTTTATTTATTTAGAGTGAGAAGAAATGCCACCAATGGCTTATAAGTTGTTGGAAGTTGAGTAAAATACATATTTTCACTCACAGCTGAGACCATGAAGTATGAAGTGTTGAATACATGAACCCATTTTTCTGCAATCTCTTTATGTTTTCTGTATCCAACAGTTGCCTCACTGAATTTCTCGACTGCAATCTGCAAAAGCAACAGTCGACTTCTTACACGAATCATTTTAAAATATATTATGAATTGAGAAATGTTTTCTTATACACAGTATAATAAAGGAAAAGAGAAGATGAATAACCTCATTGGCAATATTTGCCCCCATCAGAACGCAACAATTAATTCCAAGCTGTTCAGAAATGAGAGTAGAGATCATGCATGGACCTTCCTTCTTAACTTCCATTCCTTTAATCAGAGAAATTGCTTCGGCATCTTCCCTTATCTTCCCAACAAGCTTCCTGCATATGCCCTCCATGAATTGATGTGGTGTTACAAATACCAACATGTTTGCATCCCTCACTGCCCAAATTCCCCATTATAAATTATCAGACGAACTTCACGTTTAAGATTAAATTAAAATAAATTTGTTCCTCTTTATCTTCTTAAACTTTCAAGTGAGGTGATTAAACACAGGTGACATGTAGGCAAAGGGCGTGATTTTAGGTCTCAGTGCTATTAAATTTGTATATGAGTTGAGGCAAAATGAACCTAACATGCATGTGAAAGGGCATTGAATCATGCACGGATGTTTGGTTGTGCTTAAAATTTACTTTTTAACAGTTTACGACTTGGTTTCTACCAACTTGCGACGACTTTCTTGTACAATCTTGGGAATTGCAAATACCTGCATTTTCAAGGTCAGGGTCTGCAACAACATTTTCACCAAGCTTTATTCCTGGAAGATATTTAACATTCTCCTACGGAAGAAGGCATTTATAACAGAAAAATTGCAACATTTAATACAAGAACGAAAGAACAGAAAAATAACAACACGCAACACTGAGAATTAAAAAAATTACATTGGTTTGATTGATGACTTCTGAGAGTTTTTCTCCCGTAGGCAGTGTCTCCTCAAACACCCACATCCTCACTTCATCTATGTATAAAACATTTAAACGCTTTATCAATAAGACAGGTTCGAGACTCGAGAGCCATAATGAACAGAGAGAATATGAAAACATGAAAAGTTAACACCCTCAATGTGAGAATTATGTTCAGGCGATCAACCAAGGAAAAGAATAAAAGATTTTCCGATACCTTTCTTTTTCACGAAAGGGTAGTCCTTTACATAATAAGAAAATAGATATTTATATAATTAAGCTCTATACAAACAAGAGAGTAGTAATAAAGAAAAGATGCAAACCATGAAAAGAGCTTAGCTTCCGGGCGTTGGAGGCAATGAGTTTAGCGGCAACACTGCCCCAATTGCCACTGCCCACAACCGTGACTTTCGATTTGATGGGCTGCACGTCATTTTCAACTCTAGTGGTATTCTCCGCCTCCACCGGTGGCTGCTGAGATTCTACTGTTGGGGCCATGAAGAAGAGAAAAAAAAGGAAGAAAAAATTGGGGCAGATTGCAGAAGAAAAATGAAGGAGTGGAGAAGAGGAATCTTAGGAGTAAATGAGGAACGGAAATAAATGGGAGGGAAAATGTACATTTGGGCGGAGAAGCCAGACACGTATCGTCAATATCAATGACGATCTACTCTATACACACAACGTGACAAAAACAAAGAAAGAAACACTTGTCTCATCCTCAATTAGGATTTAGCGAGTGATAAAACCGCTCATTTCATCAAATAATCCAAATGGGCGACTACTAATTCTGTTATATGTAAAATCTAATCTCTGTTCATTTTCTATATGTTGACCTCAATTACAACGAAGGTTAAATTTAACAGTTGGAAATAACTATAAAATTTGTCGATTGTCATTTCCTTATGAGCATATAATATAATCGGTCATCAATTAATTGTTCTATTGAAATTTAAAGGTCTTTGCTCTTAACAACCGCCTCTTTAATTTTTTAGACAAATGAAACCTAAATTTATGGCGGCATTAAATGGCACCAAGCTACAAACAAATTGTAGGTTGTGCCTTGTGACTTTCTCGATCAATTGTTTGAGCCTCATTTTCTGCTTTTTGAAATAGTATATTGGTAAAGAATGTATGGTAAAAAAAAATTACATAACGGACTTGACAACTCTTTTGCACCCAAAAATATGGAAATTTTATTTTATTTTTCTCCACAGAAGCATTATACAAAATTTTGTTTACAATCAATGTCTAAACTCATAAGGGGGTGTCTCTTATTTGGATTAAACTCACAATTCTACGCTAGCCACACGCTCCTGTTTACAGATGATAGCACCTATAACTACAATCCAAGCCACAAGCTTGTTCCATGATAAAAACAATAAAAAGAAAATCTTCAGAAAGTAATTTTCAGGGAAATCAACGTGTGTTCCTTCCATATCCAAAAATGGTAAGATGCCAGATGATATGGTCAACTGATTATGTAAAATACACACTTCAGTTCAAGAGCCTAAATATAAAATAAAAAATTTGTAAATCAAAATGTTCGGAAAGGAGGGAGCAACGCTGGACGGCTAACAATGCTGTATCTCAAGGAGCTCTATCAAAGGGTTTAGTATCATTGTAACAAACATCCCAAACAGCTTCCATAGCATCCTTCGCAGCCGCTTCTGAGCAGTATGGGTTGGCAGTTACGGATTTCATCACTCTTCGCCTCACACAGTCCTTCAAGCATTAGTATAGAAAAAGAATGTTTAGATATCAAGAAGTTTTTATTAGAGTACGCATACAACTATAACATAATACAGAAGTAAGTTAGCAATGGTTACAAATGAAATAGAAAAAGCTTAGCCTATTTACTCTTGAGGCCATGCTCCAACTCCTAATCAGAGCATCTCCAAGATGCTCTCTAATTTTAAAGAGCATATTCTATCGTTTGGAGAGTATTTATAAATTTAGAGAGTTAAAATTTTGAAGTACTCCAACAAACTCTTTATATTTAACACTTAGCCCCTTTTTAGTACACATTAAAATTTTCATTTTCATTCTTCTACATTTTCAACAACACATTCTTTAATAAAATAATATTTTCCATCACATTAATAACTTCTCCTTCTTTTTCATCCACATATTCTCCATCAATCTACTATTCCATAATACATTCTTCCAAATTAATATGGATCAAACACACCATTAATTTTACTACTTCCAAAAAATAATTATTATTTTTCTTTATCTTTTATTTTAACTAGCTTTTCTTTAAATTATTTTATTGCTTTCCTATATTGAAAATTGAAACTTTTTGAATGCATTTAATTATATAGAGTGAGTTTGACTTTCCAAATTTGGAGAGCCAAACCTACTCTCTAAATTAAAATGTTAATTAAAGAGTTTCTTAGAGCATGATTTTAAATGTTGACTCTTTAAAATAGAGAGCATCTCATATTTAAAGAGTCTCTTATAGATGCTCTCAAGAGTCGGAAATCCCATTCAAAAATGTGTGTTAATTTTTTGGTCTCTCTCTCTTGTTCCCCCACTATTATATAAGACCTAGACATAAAAACACCAGTAAAATTGCCTTTGCTTTGTGTAAAAAATAAAACAAAGATGAGATGGTAACATACACAAAATTAAGAGGATGTCTGAATTGGAAGATTAATGTCCAAGAGACAACCCGTGTCGCTATATTAACAAAGATTGTTGTCCGTTGTGAGCATAGAAGTGACAAGAATGCGATAGAAGTTGCATTTAAAGGTAACTCTGTCCAATATTTTATATTAATACTGCCTTGCACGACCTAGACTATATGCACATCCAAACGTTAAATGGATACTATGAATGTGGGGGGCAGAACTCTATTACCATAGAAGTCAAACAGAACTATACATCTGATCTTTGTTCATCAAAGTAGTTCACAAGTTACCCTAAACATAATTAGGTAGAAATGACAGCCTTAGTTTTCAAATAATTTGAAAGTGTTAGTTTTAAATTCACAGAGATTGATAAAATCATTGAAAGAAAAATGAATTACCAATAACAATATCACGTATTTCTAGAAACTCATATGCATGTTTATGTGTTGTGCATAAAGGGAGAGGAGAAATGTCAGTTTAAAACTCATAAATAATGGAAGAGCTTTGAAGTTAAATGTAATGTGCAATGACAATTTACTTTGGTAAATTCACACGAGTCCTTGAAAATCTAATAAAACTAAACTTGAAAAAGTTCACATAGAAAACTACTAAAAACATTATTTATCTACCTTTGTTTACCCTTGATAAATTTGTTTTTTTCGTTTTTCTTCATTTGCAATAGCCATTGAAGAATTTCAAAAGACTCATGTTATTGCATTTGGTTTTATAAATGTAAGATATAACAGGAAACATCCTGCAAACTATGGAGAATTCTGATAGAAGAAAGCTCACTTGTTCATGGCCTCGTAACTTCACAAAACCACGCAGTAATTCCCTTTTATAATGGCAATCACCACTAAGATGGCCAGCTCGAATCTAATTTCGGAAAAAAAAAATTTAAATAATACATCAACCAGTAAGAAATAGAACTCCAATATGAAACTTAGCAAAAAAGAATCACATAATGAATGAAACTTCTTAACCTCACTGCAAGCATGATGAGCACAATCAGACCAGTCTAAATTCGCAGCACGACAATCATCATATGCATGAATGAGTTCATGAATCACAACTTGGTTCACCTCATCTTGAATATTCAAGTGATTACTGCACACCACTATCTGTAAAAAATTACAACTTTAATAAACCAAGAAATGTTGGCTACTGTTTTAAATCAAAATCTTAATTATTTAACAAAAAATCATAAATAAAATTGGAAGTAACCACTTATCACCACTATCTATAATATAGCAAAATCCTAAAATTGATTTCACCGATAAATACATTTTGACAAACGTTCCCATAAATCGAAAAAATTATCATCACTCAGTTGAAAAGTCCGAATCTTGTAATGAGTAGAAAATCGGTGGATAATCACTTAATTACCCCTTCACCGCGAACATAGCCGCCACCGACTTTCTTATTACAATGAATTGCCTTGATGAAATTGCCTCCAATATTACATCCAGATTTCTCCAGGTGCTCCTTCAGAAATTTAACCGTTGGAGCTGCAATATATATAGATACACGGATGTTTATATATAAGGTTTAGAAAACCCTAAACCCTATAGCTCAAGAGATGGTAAAGATTCGTGAAAAATAAAAAGAATAATACTTCTAAGGCTCCTTTGAATCATGCTATCGCATTCGTCTACTGTCATACCGCCCCTGACGGCAGCGGAGGACGGCATGGAACCGGGCTCATTCGCCATCTGTGTTGGGTCTTTTTTGGTAGACCCGGGAGAGATAAAAATGTAACCCGAGTCCCGATACTTTTTATTGGATCATGGGCAAAAATGTTAACAGCCCAATAATCAGGCCAACACTAAAAACCAGCCCAATTAAGGGAGAATTACACCACACAGCCAGGGGCAAAATTCTCTCCCCAATCCCCACACAGAAATCTTGCCAAAAAATTTCTCTTAAGGTCTATTTGATTGCAAATGTGAAAAATTGGTGAAAAAAAAATATTTTACAGGGAATTGATTTGCCTATAAATTATTTTATTGATAATTATAATTAATTGTATTTGATCGGTATAATTTTTCATAGAAAATATTGAAAGTTTGGTGTCCGTTTGACTTCGTTTTTTTATGAAAATTGTCCATTAAAGTGATAATGATTTCTACCGTTTGGCTATGTTCATTAGACGCGTAAATATACATTCAATTGATCTCTATGATGTTAGTTTCCCAACTAGTTCTTGTGTAATATACAGATGTCAAACTTATAATGCTCGTTTGAGACGTAACATTATTTATTGCACAAGAATGTTTTCACTTAGTCAATGTTCGTGTAATCACATTCTTTTCAATTTTATGTTTCATCCAAATGTCCCGCCAAGTATGGGTGTAAAATATGTATTTTGCAATATTGTGTTATAATTTCATATGATTTTTTTTTTTTTTTTTTTTAATTTGTTTGAATTAGCTTACGGTATGGGAATGTAATTCATTCTGCGTATTTTAATGGAAGTTACAAAACTATTTTTTTTGAGTAATTAAGGGACCAAGTATTTATGATATTATTACTAAAATTTCCAAGAATGGTGAGTTTCAAAATGTACCGATGATTTTCCGCCAAAATAGTTAAGCGGTTTAAACTGGACGAAAGCTATCCACACATCCACCGGCTATTTCCGCCATCTCCGCCCTCCTCAGCACTATAAAAACCTCCCACCACCGTAATATTTTCTTCATTCTTGAGCTGTGCAGTGTTTCTCTAAGTGTATAGAGAACTGCTGCAATCTACAGAATCAAAAATAAATAAAATAAAATAAAGCCTTCAGCAATGGCACGCCAGGTGGTTGCTCTTGCTCTTCTCTTCGTCGCCATCGCCGGGGTTGTCGCCGCCCAGTCACCTAGCAGCGCTCCATCATCCTCGCCAGCTGCGGCTCCATCAAAGTCCGCCGCCACCCCCAAGGCATCTCCTATCTCAACCCCTGTGCCATCACCCAAGGCCTCCAGCCCCGCTGCCGGTCCCAGCACTACAGGAACACCCAAGAGCTCTCCTGCTCCTGAGTCTCCGGCAGATTCCCCTACTGATGAGCTATCATCTCCACCTGCTCCGGCCAGTGAGGCCGGCTCACCCGTCCCAACTGCTGAAGGACCAGACGCCATCGCACCCGCTCCTGAGGCTGACCATGCCAATGGCGCCACCAGCTTGAAGGTCTCCGCCACCATCGGTGCAGCTGCTGTCGCCGGATTCTTCTTCTAAGCTGTTAAATTATTTCTTTGTTTTTTCGTTTGATTGTTCAGAACTCCTTCATTATTTTGTATGCAATGTGATAGAAATAACGTAACCATCCTTGAGAGGAATCTCATGTTAAAAGTGGTTTCTCATAATTCTTTGATTATTAGTACAATATACATCTTGGAGGTCACCTCAACGCAATCATTAAGCCCAGGTTTGATTCACATTATAATTTTGATTTTCATTCTTCTACTCATTTTTAATTACACATTTTTCAATAAAATAATATTTTCTATCACATTAATAACTTTTTTTTTTTTTTTCAACCACATATTATCATCACATCACAAAAAAATGCATTCTTTTCCATTTTAATGTGCATCAAACACGGGCTAAAAATAATTTTTTTTGGAATAATTGAGTTTCGTAATAATGATTATGGATAATACGTGGTTAAAAAGTAGGAAAATATTTTGATTTTACATGCAAAATATTTTATTGTGAAAATGTGGTTAAAATGAGTTTGAGAAAAAAAAAAGTTTTGGTTTAATGGTTAACAAACATGAGCTTATTTAGCCTTTGTTTGGTAAGCATTTTTGTGGAGATAATGCATTTTCTTGGTTGTTGTTATGAGGAATATATGTTTGAAAAAGAAGGAAAAATTATTGATATGATGAAAAATATTATTTTATTGAAAAATGTGTGATTGAAAATGAGTAAAAGAATGAGTATGAAAAATATAATGTGGCTCAAACAAGACTTAATGTTTATACTCAATAGTGAGCAAAAGAGAGACCTTGTGACCGTGATAGCTTCGGACGATCTATGAAGTTTAAATTCAGAATTGAATTTTCCAACCAAGTTGCTCATATTATTTTTTAAAAGAATCTTTGATCTCTATAAAATAATACGCTTAAAAAATGTCAAAATAGTTTGAGCCTAATAATTGGCTCAATCCACGATTAGGTGAAAGGACAAACTCAAACCAACTATTTTAAGAGGGTTGTCAGATCATGACAAAAAAGTTAGAATTCTCGAAAACTTTGATGGTGACCCTTTGTTGAGTTTACCCTCTTAGTCAATTAGTTTTGGCGGAGAATGAGACGGAAAAATGGATACAATGTTTGATTTATTAAAAATTGTCACACTTATTTGGAAAAACTTTATTTAAATATTTTGGGCCAAATTATAATTAATCTAATTTTCAAGTACTTAATGAAATTAATTTTGATTGGCTTACTTTAGGGTAATATTTTTTTTTTTTTGTTTGAATTGTTTGTTAACCGACGTAACACTTAGTGTTTCATACTGAACAATGTTGTTTGTTCGAGTTTGGGGTTGTCCGAACAGTGATAATTGTTCTGAAAAGGTTTGAAGAAAACTCTCTTCTTTGTATCTCATTCTTCCCCCCTCCCTCTCGTTCTGTTATTGTTCTCGAAGTGAAACACTTTATTGAATTCATTGGAACTCCTGCAGATTGTTGTGCTGCTTTTGTAGGAGACGAAATTCGTTCTATCCTGAAAAAAGATTGCTAAACACTTTTAGTACTTTTGAAGGCAGTAAATTCATTTTGAGGAAATATCGTGAAGTTTGTGAGCTTGAATTAATTTTATGATCATGTTGATCATATTGTTACGGTGTGCAAATTACATTAAGATAATTCTATCAGTATTTGTATATTTAGATTATTTTAAGGAGAAATCTTTACTCCAGAAACAACAATATAAACTTTCATGGTTACATATATAAAACGAGAAGGGAGAAAAATAGGTTAATTTTTAATAAAGCTCTAGACAAATGTCATCTCCCAAAAAGTGTGTGGGTGTGTGTGTTAATACCGAAATCTATTTAGGCTCTAGGGGGAGAGTGGCACATGTACTTCAGAAAATTCTTCAACTTATCAGATAATTAATTAAGCAATTTTTATTTAAATAATTTCGAAGTTGTATGATTATCAATAATCAACTGTGGATTCATAAAAAATCGGTAGCAGTTATTTTTGGAAAAGAAATTAAAAAAATCACAGTCAATAATATATAACCAATGAAATTCTTGATTTTTTTTTTTAAAATTCTAATTATCATCATGCATGGTTGTATTAGTTAATTAAGCTTTATCCCCTAGCATCCATTTATATCCTTATTCAATTCAAATTTATCTGTTTAGAGTTCTATTTTCCTTATTCAATTCAATTTTATCTGTGTTTAGAGTTCTATTTTCTTTTAAATACTTGTGAAACCTTAAAACGAATCTCAAACGTTTGGCTTCGATTAAACTTGTAACTCAGAGAAAACATCATTAAACACCAGTCTTCATTAGGGTTTTCTAGGAGTCCTAAGATGGAGAGTGACCCTAGACAAACTATAACTGCTGTTCTTACATACCCCATAGATGATAGCATTCCCTCAACTTCGTATACTGATGATGAATTCTTCGGAAGTTATGATGATTATTTCTCAAGCCCTACAGATGATGAATACTTTGGCAGTTTGCCTCCGGGATTTCGATTCGTGCCACGTGAAGACGAACTTATTGATGATTACTTGATCAAAAAGATCAGGAATGAGAAGCTGCCTCGGAACAAGATTAACGTCCTTAATCTCTACGAGTTCAACCCAGAACAACTTGCAAGTAAGATGAAACTCTTTAGTTAATTTCTATACCTTAATTTGTTTTAGTCGTTTGTTTCTTTTGTAGGATGAAACTCAAATCATTTTTATATTTTTTGCTAATTAAGTGAAGATGGGTAGGGTTTTAGAATGTATTGATATATATTTTTATTTTTATTTTTGTGCTAATTTGTTACAGAATATTACGAGCCCGCTGAACCGAATGTATGGTACGTCTTCACCCCAAGGAATAGAAAATATAAAAATGGGCAACGGCCAGATCGAGCTGCTGGTGAAGGATACTGGAAAGCTACCGGGGCTGACAAACAAATCAAACGCAATGGTGAAATTATTGGATATCAGAAAGCTTTGGTATTCTACAATGAAAAACCAAAGGGTGTGAAAACTTCCTGGATTATGCACGAATATCGAGTGAATAATCTTCCACCCCGCGAACGAGAGGGTCCTGATGACATGAAGGTACGCATTAATCTTGAAAACTTTTATAGAGTTCTTAGAATTTTATTTTAATGCAACGTCATCCAATGGAGTGTTTTGTTGTAGTTGGACAATTGGGTTTTGTGTAAGGTCTACAACAAAGATGCAAAATGGAACAGCACTAGAAAACGACCAAGGACCAACAAAAATCAGGTTCAAGAACCAAATAACAACAACGATGAAGTTGCAGCAGTGCAGGAAATGAAAGATCATACACTAGAAGTTCATCCTGCTTCTTCATATTGTTTTCCAAATTATCAGAATCCTGATAACGTGGTTATCACAGATGTTTGCGATGTTCCTCCATATCAGAATACAGATATATACAATAATCTAGCTCCCAATACCATGGTGTCGCCAATATATTCGACTCATGATCCAATGTCATTGGAACAATATCACGAGTTATCAGGAATTCCAACCATCGACGGGAACGAATATTTGGATTTGGAATCTTTGCTGCATGTGGAGAATAAGCCCTATGATTACTCTCTATTATTCCAGCCCCCCTACCCCTATGATTCTTGCTAGTTTATTTTAGATATTGAATCAGCATTAGACCTTATCTTTTTTAGTAGTTTTAGAACATTGGAACAATATCACGAGTTTTTTATTTTCATTTTATGCGTTTTTATTATCTGAATATGGATATTATTTGCTGAACATTCCTTTAGCCATTATGTTTATTTTTTTCTGTACTAGTAATAAGCACATACGTTGCACATTTTATGTACGGAATGAATGATATACATAATATTTTTAAAGTAAGGTAATTAATAAAGTTAGAAAAGAAATTTAAATTGTTAAATAATATATATAATTGAAATTTGTTTATGTTAGGAATTGGTTGAACCCTTATTTTCAATTATTACAACGACATCAACTAGCTTTGTGGTACAGACATACACGAAGAATAATCGAATAAAGAGATGTATATTTGACTTAATTTAAATTTTTTACTCATAAGTAAACTAAAGATACATAAATGATTTTGAAAATAAAAAAAATTACTCATTTTGTCTTTTACATAAACTATTTTACCTTGAAAAGTAAAAAACAAAAAAAAAAAAAAAAAATCTCACCTAAACACATTTAGAAACAAAAATTAAGTCTTAATCATACTCTTCATATTAAACTGTAGCATTTATTTTAAATTAAAAATCAAAATTACATTCAAAACAGATATAGGAGTAAAAAATCTCAAGACAAAAAGTTTTTTTTTTTTTTTTTTTTCTTTTAAATGGGATATATACAAATGGAGGAATACAAATTCTCCCTTTAAATAAAAATCTTTTTTTACTGATGAAAGCATATGATATGTTTTACTTTGTAAAGATAGATGAAAATATTAAACACTCGAAGATACATAATTTCAAACATTTGGAAATATTTTTAGAACTACGAAACATACTTTGATAATTTACCAAAAAATTACACAAGCAACCCTTCACGTTCAAATTAATATGTCCTTTTTTATATATATTTTTCTTTTTTGACATTCCAATAAGACTTCAGTTGGTCAATTAAGTAGTTATGAAGTTTAACATCCAATCACTGGTGAATCAAGGAAGACGAGCAGAATTTAGCGCTGGTCAACACTTGTGCACTACTTTCATTAAGAAAATAGCATTATGGTTAACACTGCAAAATTCTTCAAAGCAGCAGCGTATGTTATAATGTTGTTCAACAATTAAATATCTAGTGTGGAATAACTAAAGGAACAAAGAGGCTGAAATTTTGAACCATGCGACTGCATGGTCTCCTACAGGGACTAAAAGTCCCTGTTTGAACCACTCTATGCAGTCGCATAGAGCAAAAATCCGACCGTTGGGGTCGATTTTTCAAAATTTTTGACCATTTGGGTTTAATTTTGGTGGCTTTTCGGCATGATTTTGGCACCATTTCGTGATGAATATTGGTAGCTTATAAATATGTGGTCTTGTTCATTGAAAGAATGTTGATGAAAAACATAAGATCATTATTATTCCAAAGCAATTGAAGTTCTTCTTCATATTCAATATCTCTTTTGTGTTTTCTTGTTGGGTAGAATTATATTTGTGCTTAATTATAATTCTGCAACAAGACTTGATAACTCCTACAACCATTTGTCGGAATCCTTAAGCGTCTCAATCAATTGGGAGAGGGGACAGGATAGCAATCACGCGTTTAGGTCTTCCAATCTTGTTACGGTATTTTGTTCGTGGTTCGTTGCAGATTTTGATATATTTATTCTCCCATTCCCAGTGCCATTTTCAACGGCATATACAGTGAACTTCCTTTTGTTTCTATAACAATATTATATCACTATAATTAAAATTAAGGTCTAAATGCTAATAATTAGTTCCAAATACAGCATTTATTAGCTAACAGCATGAGCCCCTCCTGCAGCTAAGTGGACGCGCATTATTGGTAATTGAAGCCACCAGGAAGATGGTCTAGCGCCTAAACTCGATGCCCGGGAATAGGTGGATGATGAGGCACTGGCCCCCCAAGTCCCTCCAAGTCTCCATTCACTTTTTGGAGCATCCTCGTGCTTTGTTACCTGCACATGTTAAGGGTCAAATCCCAAGTTAAAACATTACTATCCATGGTTTAAGATAATAATATTGCTATGAATTGATTGTAAGATAATGATAATAATGAAATAAATATAACAAATAGGAACATCATATTTATGTGGAAACCCAAGATGGGAAAAAACTATAAGAAGAATAGGAGAATTTCACTATAATCAACAATGAATGTGTTTACAATATTAAGATCTCAATGCTCTCAATTGAAATATAAGCTCTCTAATTATCAAGATATTATTGAATGTGTTGAACGTGTGTGTGTGTGTGTGTGTGTTTTGGAGTTCTAAATGAAGAAGAAAATATAAAATCCAGAAAATCGGAATAAACTCGTCACGGTGGTGCCCTAGTGTCGGCGTCACGGCGCCCATTGCTGCACTGAGCTTGCTGCTTCTATTTTTAAAGCGCTTAATTTCAATAATTTTGTCTCCAATGTATTTTTCTTCATCCAAGAGTTTTTTTCCAAGCCAAACTCCCAAATTTTGATAAAATTTGATCTCCATTAATTAGAACTCTTATAACCAAACCTCATTAGACTTCTTCTATTCAACGAAACACCAAATCACACATATTTAGGTCACACCACAACAAATCTCCATCTTAAATCAAATTCCAACATAAGGAGTTCAAAATATATCTCCAAATAAATACCACTCATAATCTTTCAAACAAGCCACAATGGGCTAAATCAATGATAATTACCAACTAAATTCAAGTCATGCAAACTTAGCAATGAGGAATGACTTTGTCATCATATCAACAGGATTATCATTGGTATCAACCTTGCTCACTACAATATCACCACAAGCAATCACAATATGCACAAAATGATACTTCATATCAATGTGCTTAGTTATCTCATGAAACATCTGATCCTTAGTTAAAAAAATAGCACTCTCACAAAGGCTTATTTTGTCTAACAACTTGTACAAGTGTGCCTAGTATAGGATTCATGGGATTATCGTCCCCAAAGTCTGTCACTACGTATATATGCCCATCTGTACCACCACTTGCATCCTTGCTAAATCAAATGGTGCAATCAGCTAAACGCCGACATTTTTTCTCCCAATTGGGGTCACAACGCTAGCAATCATCAATAGGATTGCCAGTTCCACAAAAGAGATAGACTAGGCTCCTCCTTGATACATTGATGCTCATGTGTATGTCTTGCAAGATAAGTTTAGGGTCGTGAATCGAAGATCAAAACACGAAAGATGGAGTAAAAAGAATGAAAAAATATTTGTGAAGTGGAGATTGAAAGGCAAAACATTTTCATTCTGCTATAAGGGAAATGATGAAGTTATGGTGAGAGGAGTCAAATATTATGGTGCATTGAGTAGGATTATAAATGATCGTTTAATTTAGCTCATAAAGTTTGATCGTCGAGAATCATGTCCCTTCAATTTTAGCATTCTTGGATTATAATTTCCCAATGGTCAAATCCAAAAATGCCCTATTTTAGTAAAGCTGAGTGAATATTCATTTGAAATACGATAACGCTTTGACATTTTGTCAAAATTTGAAAGAGAATCTAGCGTTAGAGATCTTGAGTAGTCTATTTCAATTTGATGGTGTTCGTGCAAAACTCGCAAACATACAAGATCGTTGACAAGTAATATAATTGATGAGTTGAGAGTACCGTCACACGAGAAGTAAATTCAATTTAAGTTTACTAGTTATGCACGAAATTCGAATTGTGTAAAGAAAATAGAGATTTTGATTTTGTTTTTTATGTTAAATTATCTAAGAAAGCGGTAAAATGTGATTTGTATCAAATTATGTATAAATGTATAATTATGTTGGATCTTGAATCCACCTATTACTATTTATTTCAATTCTTGATTGTTCATGCGTTCTTGACAATCGATAATTCTATTATATATAATTTTCTTTTCCAAAACAAATTGAATCTATTCTTAACTCGAATTCGAGTGATTATAATGCATTAAAGTTTAGATTATCTATATAATTGCATATGTGATGAATGTTATTCCTAACATCTATTGCACATATGTTTATTTTGCTGCGTTCTAAACTTATTGTGAGTTTTCCAACACTATTACAAGCAACTAATTATATAATTGGTAATCAATCAATTAAATAATGAAATGGTTATGCAAAATTAATCAAGAAACTCAAGAAATAAACTAAATTATTAGTCTTGAATTAAAACAAATAACTAATAAAGTTCATTTTTATCCAATACAAAAAGCGATTTAGCCTAACATATTAATATATAAATTACAAAAATGATAATAGAAAAATATCACCGAAATTATGAAATAAATCAAAAGATGTTGATCTTTAAACCTAAGGTTGAATTCTTCAAAATCTTGATGCACTTGACATTTAATTCCTTGCTATGGCTTGATCTTCTCTCTCAAGATATAGCAATTTCAATGTGTGTCCATCGTTCTCTATTTATAAGAGCCAAAAAATAAGTCAAAATCACGTCCAATTTGGTTTCCAAAAGAGTTTGAATCGCGAAAGGAAACTAAAGATTTGTCTACGAAAAAAGCTCGTGTACGTGCACCGATATAACTACAGCGTGCCCCATAAAACCAAATGGCTCTCGGATTGGGAAAAATAGGGTGTCGCATGCGTACCATGAATTGCCCATGCGCATGCGCATGTTTGTCCCTATGCAACTTTTGGTATTTTGGCTATAAATTTATCTATAGGTATCCTATTGAGTTGATTCAAAATGCGTTACAAATGTGATTCAAAGGGTTACAATTCTTATAAATTCAATTTTCCAAATTCAAACATTTTATCCGAAAATGGGTCTCAAGTTGAGACTAAAAATTTAAAACATAACTTTTTCGGCTGAAAATTGATTTGTAAAAATATTTCTACTATATTTCACTCTTTTGACCTCTAATTGTATCCAATTGTTCCTATATATATATACTTATTTTCAACTTTAAAAAAAATTCCAAAAAGGTCTATCCTAAATTTTAGTAAGCTAATCGATGGTCCAAGTTTTAGTGAGCAACGAAATCATAAAAGCTCCGAACAAATCTTCTTGCTAAAAAGCACTTGTGCCTTGTAATGATAGATAAAGTGTAAATTTACACTTATCATGTATATGCTAGTTATTTTTGTCGAGTTTCTATTGATTTGCTGAGTTTTTTTATGTTATAAACCAACTCCAAGCTAGATGGCAAACTTTGGCCAAAAAACTGGAAGAGAGGACGAAAAGTGTGGAAACAATACCTATGTCTTGATTGAGCAAGCAGTGACTAAGACGGGAATTATGCTTATAGGCTTTGCTCGCTGAAGCGAGCAATCCATCGTTTGAGTGAGCAGCCAAATATGAGTTCATGTGACTTTTACACGACTTGAGGAATAGTTTTGGGTACAATTTTGGTGTGAATAGGGTCAGAAACCCCTCAATTATATAAATATTGAAGGAGAATTGTTGAGAATTGAGAACAATTCATCCATTTGTCTACGTGATCCTTGTTTAGAGAATTTATTTGAAAGCTACAAAATATAAAATATACAGAGAAAAATAACATAAAGATTTATGTCGAAAACAGGAAAAATCAGAAAAAAAAAATTACGAACCGTCAAGGACAAAGATATTCCACTATTTTATAAACTTATACAATCCTATAGAATCTCTTGCACACGATAGAGAAGAAAAATTACGAACCTTTTAGGATGGAGATATACGACTATATAATGAATTTGTACAATCCTATAGAATCTCTTACACACAATCCTATAGAATCTCTTACACACCCCAAACCTCCAAGCAGGGACGGACCCAGGATTATTGTTCAGAGGGGACGAGACAAAATTACTAAAACATAATTTTAAACAATAAAAATAATATTCAAAATGTAATACATTTTTTTACAATTGTTCCTTACGGCTTTTCACACTTTGAAAACGCCGTATTACATGATAAGCAAAGCATTAGCAACATAGATATCGTGATAAAAAACCAGACTTTAAAACAACAGCATGGATTTCCATGCCAGAATTCCCAAGAATTGGCTCCTCGCATGCCTAAAGGGTAGCCACAAAAGTGTAAGTACTGGGGGTAACACCAAGATTCCACATTTCAACCAAAAGCCTCAAAGCTTCTTTCCTCATCCCATTTACTGAATATGTAGATATTAATAAATTCCAAAGCACAACATCTCCACTACTACTCTATGAAATAATAATTCTGCCGCATTAAGATCATGGAACTTGGAATACATACTTACTACAGAATTAACTAAAATATCATTACAACCGAACCCAAATTTTATCACCACATGAATTTCTCTCCCAAAAAACAAGTCTTTAACACCAGTACACCTCCACATACCTTCAATACACAACTCAAAGTATGGGCATCCACAGGGATATCCAAGTTTCCCATACTCGCATTTCAGCATAAAGTTCTATTGCTTCCAAAAGTTCCCCCATTTGACACGTAAGCACCAAGCATAGCATTGTAAGTAAAAATACTTCTTTCAAACATTCCATCGAACACCATCTTAGCATATGATAAACATCCACATTTCTCATACATAAGCACCAGCTTTGTATTCTGGAACACTAAATCACATACATGGTTGCCTTTTACTGTATGGGTATGTGTTTGTCTGCCTAGAGATAGGAACTTCTCGCTCGCACAAAAATCAAGTGCCAATGACAGAGTTTCATCTAGACAGTAGACACTGGTTTTGATTATAATTGGAGTTTAATGTCTGAATGTGGAGTTACTTGTCTTATTTAAACAAGCAAAATGAAAACGCTCTAAAATTGCCTTTCTTAACATGTAGCAATTCAAGTTCCAGTAGCCAAAAACAAAGCAAACGAGCAAAGTTACTAAAAAGAAAGGACTGGTCATACTTGTACCTTTATTTACAGAAGAATGCTCAAGTTCCAGTCGCTGATCTTCAGTCGGGAGAATTGGGGGAACGAAAGGGATTTGAAGTCTGGGGACGTAAGGGAATTGGGGGGGGGAAAGGAAAAAGAAATGAAGAGAAAGGAAAGGGTGGGTAGTGGGCTTATTTCAATATTTTAAAAACAGGCTAGGGTTGGGTAGGCTTTTTTTTTTTTTTTTTTTTTGGAAAATTATAAAAAATAAGGAGTTTAAATATTGGTTTTTAAAAATCGGGCCTACAATTTATTTATTCAAAAATCAGGTATTTTATTTTAAATATCAAACAATTAATCTCTTCAAAATCTAAACTAATTCATTTCACTCTCCTCCCTCCCATTCTATTCATCTCTCCACCCTCACCCACCGCCTCCGCCGCCACTGCCTCCACCGTCAGCTACTCATCCCTTCTCCCTTCCCCTCCCATTGCAGTAGCGTCGCGATGCTGCTCGGTCCTTTCTTTCAATTTTTTTTAGTGGTGTGGTGCCGATGTAGTGGGTGTGCGGTAGAGGTGGGATGGGTCTTCGATTCGGAGGTTTTCGAACAGCAGACACCACACGGAGGTTTCTGAAGGTCGATCCGGAGTTCTCAGTTGGTGGTTTTGTTGGATTTGGGGGTGACTGATTTTTGTTGTGTGCTGTCTGTAGTGCTGTGGCCGTGGGTGGAACGAGTCTGTGAGTAACTATTTGTGTGTGTGTGGTCTGTGAGTGTGGGTGGGATGAGTCTTTGAGTGTGGGAGGGGGGCTGTGGCGGGCAGATCTCTGTGTATGTCTGTGTCATGGCAGGTAACGAACGTCGACGGTTTAGGTTGTGTTGTTTTCAGTTTGTAAATGATTGTATTTTAGTGGAGGTTGTCGTGGTGAGGGGTGGTGGTGTCGGTGGTTGTTCAGTGGTGAGGGGTGCGATGATAGTCGTGCAGGTTGTTTGTTGGTGGCGAAGGGAGTGATGGTGGCTGTGGCGGTGATGATGGTGGTGGTGTATCTATCTGTTGGTGAGATTTGGTGGCGATGGTGTGTGACAAAGTAGTTGGTTATCTGTGACTAAGTATTTAATTGTGACCTAAAAATTTTGACAATATGTGACTGAAAAATAATTCGTGACTCAAAAATAATTTGTGACCGATTAATTTAAAAATCTGTAACCTCGAAATAATCTGTGATCAAAAAATTTGCCGATATTTGACCAGTAAATAAATCTGTAATTTATAATTATGAATATGTGACCATTAATCACAAAATGTGACTTTATTATTTTTATTTAATAAATATTTTCAATTAATTAAATTCATACCTGATTTTTGAATTTTCAAATTATTTACCTTACTTTTGAATTGAGGTAAAGAATACACCTTATTATATATGAATTTTTCCCTTTGTTTTTTTTAAGGCATTTTTTTTTTGCCCAGTAAGGACAACTGCCCCCCACTAGACCGTTAATGGGTCCGCCCATGCCTCCAAGCAATCCAAAGAAAAGTTTTTATTCTATATAAGTCAAATTCTATTTAAGAGAGAGAACGAAATCACATTTTAATTGGACAATACTAAATCTAAATTCCAAAAATTACACCTAAACTTTGAATTGTTCAATAATCTCCAAATAGGAATTATCTCGTGCCTCCTCCAAATTGAACTTACCTTATATCTTCCACGCTCGTGATCATGCTACTTTTCAAAAAAAAAAAATTAATGAACATTTTCTTATACAATCACAGTCCTCGGGATAGAGAATTAAAGTCAAGGAGGGCCCTATTGTCCAACTTTTCCAAAATGCAATTGGTAAAGTAAAAGATTGTCTTTGTATACTTTGTAAACTATATAAATCTAAAGTTTATTTTTAAATAATTTATATGGTACTTTAAAAATCATCACGTGAACCGCGTGTAAAAGGCGCGTTCATTTAATGGAAATATTTTTAAATTGCTTACTCATATCCAACTGTAAAATTGGTGTAATGGTCCCTAAATTATGATATTCTGTACAAATAGTCCCAAACCTTTTAATCTTGGAGCCAAATATTCCTAACCGTTCATTTAATTGCAAAATTGGTCTTTTGAATAATTATCATCTAATTTATCATAATAATGGAAAAGTTTTGATATAAAGACTAAAAGGTCCTTATATTAGTTTTTCACTTTTTATTTTCTCACGTCTCATCGTGTGGAGCTCTATCAAATGCATTATACCTTCCTTTTTTATTTTTTGCATAAATAGCACAAATTTTAAGACAATTCATCGTATGAGAGTTTGGTGAGTAGGATGTATTGTTTTTCATATATTTTTTTATTCTTCATTTATTTTATTTATTTGATTATAAGTTTTTATCAAAAAGTTACTTTTTATTGGTTAATTGAACGTAAGCCATTCAAAAATTACTAATTTCACCCGTTAATTAAAAGCTTTGAAATGTTTGTACTAAGGAAAAAATTATTTGTACATAATTTTCTACCTAATGGATATTATGTAAATCATTAGATAAAAAATTATGTATAGTCATTGTACTAATACGTGAAGGTTAGGACTATTTGCGCCAATTCTCCTATCCAAATTCACACCAACACGATATCTCGATAACATTACAATCTGCAATTTCTCAGCCAATCACCTCATCCCACGTCACTCAATTGAAGCAATACCTTATCTCATCATAATCTCTCTCCTCTGTCTCTCTTTCTCTCTCCCCCCCAAAAAAGGTCAAGTCTTTCCCCACAAAGGCTGCACTTTTTCATCACTTCTCTCACTTTTTGTATGATTGTGCACAAGATAGTTTTGTGCATGATAATGATATAGAGAGGAAAATTCACAGATCAAAATTTTTTATTCTTCTGCAAGAAATTCACTGATTTCAATTCTCGATGAATTCAAGGAGGTTCAACTCTCGTAAATCAAGAACCAAGGCGAAAAAACCCAAGTTCTTGAGCCTACGTCTTCAACTTTCACCGGATGAAACTAAAACTCCAGAAGAATCTATAGAGGTTCCCACCTCCGCCGCCGCCACGGATGCTTGCCACCAGCTAGACTTATTCCCACCACACCCTGAAAATTTGGTGGAAGAGAAGTATGCATACACACATGATCAAGACAACGTTGCTTACTTCTTCTCCGCTGGGGACGGCGGAGCCACAACCACTCTTACCGGCCTCCTCGACGCCTCCACCATCACTACCTCTTCCTCCAAAAACAACAGCATCAGCATCACTAGTTTATCGCCGTCAGCTTCGCTAACGTACACCTATGGAGGACAGAACAGCAGCGAGCTTGCACGGACGGCGTTAAGGAACAGGGAGAGAGAGCCCAGTGAAGAAAAGTGGGTGTATTACTCGGAGGTTGTGGAGAGGAAGTTGAAAGAGGAGGAGGTTACTAGCGTCGCCGCCGATGTACTGTGCAAAGATCCGGCCGACAAGACACAAAAGTTGTCTTTGAAGCTGGACTATGAGGATATTTTGAATGCTTGGTCCGATAAAGGTCCCCTTTACATACATGCAGAGGCTCCACAAACTGTACCTGACATTAACGATGAGTTTTTTGGCCATGAAACGTCCCATGTAAGATCTTTAACTCTTCTTTTGTATTTCGATTATTGTTTAATTCTATTAAAACTAATGACTTTTTACAAATTTGTTTTTTAATTGGGGACTAAGTCTCATAAATTACAATTAAGGGAATGTTCCACTAACATGAAATGATGGAAGTGAAGACAATTGGATGGAATGGGGATTTTATATATACCAACAACAACAAAAAATTCCCCAAAGGGAGAAATAATTCAATGAGGCAATTCTATATAAGGGAAACAAACGGTCGAGCCACTTGTTGGCTCGGTCCATGACCATTTGGAATCACGAGTCATAGACCGAACCGATCTCAAACTTTTTTCACTCTTTGAACTCGTCTTGAGTTAGAGATATACCTTTTGAATTATTTTATTAATTTCTTTGAAAAATAAGATCAACCTTATTTGTAGACACGAGTCGATCTCCGTTGTGTAAGAAATTAATCCGTGCCACCCCTGTTATAGAATTAATCTAATTGTACAATTAATGAGTTGTCAAAATTCGTATTGTTGATTAAAAAAAGACAAATTTTAAAATGAATGAATGTGATGCATGTTAAGCGTGAAATTGTAATGAAAGTTGGGAAAAGCCATCGGCGGCTCCCCCTCCAATAGGGGGCGCCACTTGTTTTTACTTGGTCACTGAGCCAGGCTCAGTAGACGGGTCCATGAAAGTTATACAAGGAAATGACTCCAAATTCTTTATGCACATGCAATGTTTTTGCTTTGGACTGTACATCTCTAGCTAGCATAGTATTTGATTATTGGTTAAAAATGTTGACCCAGGCAAAAGTACCCTGATGGAATGAAAGGGGACCAGAAGGTGGGGTGACCATTAAATTACATATAGGAATCCTTGTGGCCATTATAATGAAGTTGCACTTTTTTCTTTACATTGGGACCCTCTGCCATCTGTCAACCTGACCTTTTCCTCTATTATTGATTTTATTTGGTTTTTAGTTTTCCTCTGCCAGCTAGTCAATTAAAAGAACCTGTTTGTTTGTCTGTACATATGTATGTAGGGGTTCAGTTGGGGATACAATGGAGGATCATGGACAGTACCAGAAATGACAGGAAATATCCATAGTGGTGGGATTGGAGTGAAGAAAGAAGAGGAAATGAAATTGGGGCAAAGGGAGGCCAGTGTTTTGAGGTACAAGGAGAAGAGGCAGAATCGACTCTTCGCCAAGAGAATACGTTATCAAGTAAGAAAACTTAATGCTGAAAAACGCCCTCGTGTTAAGGGTCGATTCGTCAAAAGAGATTAGAGGATCATATGTCTTGGACGACTTGGGCAATTAGCATCATATTTTTTTGTTTCTTCTTTTGAAATCCACCTTTTTAAAGGTGCTGTATAGAATAAAGAATTTCATTTTCTGCCGAATGGTATCAGAATTCTTTCCTAATTTCTTAAAATTAGATAAATTGCAGTATTTATCTCTAACATATTGTCCTATAACGATTTGGTCTTCAATCTTTGAAAATTTAATGAAAATAGTAAGTTGGTTGTTTATATTTTATTACAGTAGCACAATCACTCACAACATATGAAACTATTCAAATTCTTAGTATGTTGTTACACCATACTCATACGTCTGATTTTATGAAATTAGATTTTGTCTCGTAATTTGGACTAGTACTTAAAAGTTTGAAGTGAGAAGTGTGTTTATTTGTGCTAAATTTATATGGTTGGAATTGATGTGCAACAATAAGAAAAGTTTGAGGATTAAGTTGCTCTTTCTCGAAGATTAGAGACACGCAAACAATAAATTAAGGACCAAAAATGCATTATTAGTGTTTGGTGGTTAAGATTAGGACCAACAATTTACATATCACACATACCTCTATATATATATATATATATATATATATATATATATATATATACACTAGGTTTAAGCAACGTGCAATGCACGTTTACTTAGTTTATATTTAATAGTTTTGTTTAAGAATTAATTTGTTATTAATAAAGATGTAATTTTTTTTGTTAATTAAATAATTAATGATGTAATGTTTATGTAATTGATAAATAATTAAATAAAGTGCTTCTCACTGTCATTTCCAACCCAAAATCACAAATAGAAAACTCAAAGTATGTTAAGGGGTAAGAAAATGAGTTTACTTAGACTTCATTTGATTCTCATTAATATAGAATGAGAATGAAAAATATAGCCGTTATCGGACCCCATACAAGATATAGAAATTCAAAATTGATAGATTGATGTGATGGATAACGGTCATATTTTTCATTTTTATGAGTTTTTAATGAGAATCAAACGGAGGCTTAAACTTTTTGCATGACTTAAGTCTTTACTCTTTTTTAAGTAATAATGCAATTTATTTTATCGCTAAAGTATGATATGTATTACGATAATATATGTATATCATGTGTTAGACTTAGTATTGGTAAGTGACGGGTAAATTTTCGAGGACGAAAATATTTTAAGGGGGTGAGAATGTAATACCCCGAAAATTTTCATAAAATATAATTCAATTTTTATATACTATATTTTAATATTTTGAAAGTTAGGGACTAAATGATACATTTATCAAATTATATTTTATTTGTGTCAAATATTTAGATATTGATGGAGTTATCGTAAATATATAAATATTGGTCTCGTTGGATAAATCGTAATTAGATACATAAATCAGATTCGAGAAAAAGTCGATTCGGATAAATTAGCTCCAAGATATTTTAATTTGAAAGAATTATCAAAAGCTAATTTATTATTATTATTATTATTATTATTATTATTATTATTATTATTATTATTATTATTTAATTATAATTTTGAAAGTAGGGGTGGTGAAAAAAGATATTCCGTTAAAAACAAGAAATTCCGTTAGTTTTTCCGTTAAATCAAGAAATTCCGTTAGTTTTTCCGTTAAACCAACAAATTCCGTTAAATAGCCACTTTTTATATATACTAGGTGCAAGCAACGTGCAATGCACGTTTGCTTAGTTTATATTTAATAGTTTTGTTTAAGAATTAAGTTGTTATTAATAAAGATGTAATTTTTTTGGTTAATTAAATAATTAATGACGTAATGTTTATGTAATTGATAAATAATTAAATAAAGTGTTTCTCTCTGTTATCTCCAACCCAAAATCACAAACAGAAAACTCAAGGTATGTTAAGGGGTAAGAATATGAGTTTACTTAGACTCCGTTTGATTCTCATTAATGTAGAACGAGAATGAAAAATATAGTCGTTATTGGACCCCACACAAGAGATAGAAATTCAAAATTGATAGATTGATGTGATGGATAACGGTCATATTTTTCATTTTTATGGGTTTTTAATGAGAAACAAACGGAGGCTTAAACTTTTTGCATGGCTTGAGTCTTTACTCTTTTTTAAGTAATAATGCAATTCATTTTATCGTTAAAGTATGATATGTATTACGATAATATATATATATCATGTGTTAGACTTAGTATTGGTAAGTGATGGGTAAATTTTCGAGGACGAAAATATTTTAAGGGGGTGAGAATGTAATACCCCGAAAATTTTCATAAAATATAATTCAATTTTTATATACTATATTTTAATATTTTGAAAGTTAGGGACTAAATGATACATTTATCAAATTATATTTTATTTGTGTCAAATATTTAAATATTGATGGAGTTATCGTAAATATATGAATATTGATCTCGTTGGATACATCGTAATTAGATACATAAATCAGATTCGAGAAAAAGTCGATTCGAATAAGTTAGCTCAAAGATATTTTAGTTTGAAGGAATTATCAAAAACTAATTTATTATTATTATTATTTAATTATAATTTTGAAAGTAAGGGGTGGTGAAAAAAGATTTTCCGTTAAAACAAGAAATTCCGTTAGTTTTTCCGTTAAATCAAGAAATTTCGTTAGTTTTTCCGTTAAACCAACATATTCCGTTTAATAGCCACTTTATATATATACTAGGTATAAGCAACGTGCAATGCACGTTTGCTTAGTTTATATATAATTTTTTGGTTCATTAAATAATTAATGATGTAATGTTTATGTAATTGATAAATAATTACACATTGTGATATATTAATTTTAATTTGAATAGTGTTAAATTCTAAATTAAAATGTATAAGTTTGTGTTTCGTATTATTAAATTATATTAAATTTTTTACTTAATCATAAACCTTTTGTACATAATAAAATAATAGATAACATTATAATACAAAACTTAATAAATAAATATTTTTTCTTCATTGAGTTCAACGTACCTTACCATATAAATTATTAGCATTTTTAAATTGATAATCTCCACATTCATTTTATTTTTTTAGTTTCATTTTTTCCTAGTGACTAAAATGTAGTAGTACAAAGCCTTTTGCATTTCCCGTTCATTTATTAATAATGTTCTAAAAAGCGTAATGCGTTGCGAGACGTCGATGTTGAGAATCAAGAATCACAAGTTTAGGCGCGTCAATGCGAAGAATAAGCGTCATAATGCGTTTCGTATTTTTAATATTATTTTAATTATTTTTAAGACATTAAATATATTTTTATCTTAAAAAATATTTTTTTCCTAAATTATAAAAAAATAGATTTTTTACTATATCATAAAATCGTTTAATATTTAAAAATAATATTTACTAAACATTTAATATAATACTATAATATTGATAATTAGTGTTAGAAGAATTTTAATTTTATTTATTAATTAAGGACTAAACATGAGCATTAATAATAGGATTTATACAAAAAGTCTACGGATTTGATAATTCCGATATCTGGAAATGGAGATGAAGGGTTTTGGTTCACAATCGAGAATGATTCCGACGTGAAGTTCATGAAAATTTAACTGGAGTCGAACCGAGTGTAATAAATACATAAAAATAATTCAAAGTAAATTCATCTTTACTAATTAGATTCATTATCCTGCAATTAGTCCCAACACTAAAAATTAAAAATAAATATGTTAAAATAGTTTACTTTGTTAAATTAAAATATTTTAAAATTATAGAAAATAATATATAACATTAATATATTAATAATCAAGTGCAATTTAAGTTAAATTTGAAAATTAAATAAATGAAAGAATGAAAGTGAATATTACAATTTAATTAGTTGTAATTTAAAATCAAATTAGTCAATTAGACATACATTTGAAAATGATTTTGATGAGTATTTTAACATTTTTTTTTTGTCACCATCCCACATTGGAAATTTATAAAACTATTGGAGTTAAGAGCATATATAAAATGCACAATCCCACATTGAAAGTTTATGAAACTTTTGAAGAGAAGTGTATCTATAAAATGAGCATGGCATCCAATACTTCTCAATGGGCCTTAGAATTGTAAATTTTGAAGCCCAATAATGGAGTTAAAAATTTTTAGACTAAAAAAAAGAAATCTTGAAAACTGTGAAACTGACGGTGAAAATAAATTTTCCGTTAAAATAACAAATTCCGTTAAATTTTCCGTTAAAACAAGAATTTCCATTTCATAGACACTTTATATATATATATATATATATACTAGGTTTAAGCAACGTGCAATGCACGTTTGCTTAGTTATATATAATTTTTTGGGTTCATTAAATAATTAATGATGTAATGTTTATGTAATTAATAAATAATTACACATTGTGATATATTAATTTTAATTTTAATAGTGTTAAATTCTAAATTAAAATGTTTAAGTTTGTGTTTCGTACTATTTTATTATATTAAATTTTGTATTTAATCATGAACTTTTTATACATAATAAAATAATAGATAATATTATAATACAAAACTAAATAAATAAATATTTTTTCTTCATTGAGTTCAATGTACCTTACCAAATAAACTATTAGCATTTTTAAATTAATAATATTCACATCCATTTTGTTTTTTTAGTTTCATTTTTTCTTAGTGACTAAAATGTAGTAGTACAAAGTTTTTTGCATTTTTCATTCATTTATTAATAATGTTCTGAAAGGCGTAATGCATTGCGAGACGTCGATATTGAGAATCAAGAATCACAAGTTTAGGCATGTCAATACGAACAATACGCGTCATAATACGTTTCGTATTTTTAATATTATTTTAATTATTTTTAAGACATTAAATATATTTTTATTTTAAAATATATTTTTATTTTAAAAAATATTTTTTTTCTATATTATAAAAAAAAAAAGAGATTTTTTACTATATCATAAAATCATCTAATATTTAAAAATAATACTTACTAAACATTTAATATAATATTATAATATTGCTAAATAGTGTTAGAAGAATTTTAATTTTTTTTATTAATTAAGGAACTAAATATGAGCATTAATCATAAGATTTATACGAAAAGTTTGCGGATTTGATAATTCCGATATCTAAAAATGGAGATGAAGGATTTTGATTCACAATCGAGAATGATTTCGACGTGAAGTTTGTGGGAATTCAACTGGGGTCGAACCGAATGCAATAAATACATAAAAATAATTCAAAGTAAATATATCTTTACTAATTAGATTAATTATCCTACAATTAGTCCCAACACTAAAAGTTAAAAATAAATATGTTAAATAGTTTACTTTGTTAAATTAAAATATTTTAAACTTATAGAAAATAATATCTAACATTAATATATTAATAATCAAGTGCAATTTAAGTTAAATTTGAAAATTGAATAAATGAAAGAATGAAAGCGAATATTATAATTTAATTAGTTGTAATTTAAAATCAAATTAGTTAATTAGACATACATTTGAAAATGATTTTGATGAGCATTTTAACATTTTTTTTTGTTACTATCCCACATTGGAAATTTATAAAACTATTGGAGTTAAGAGTATATATAAAATGCACAATCCCACATTGGAAGTTTATGAAACCTTTGGAGAGAAGTGTATCTATAAATTGAGCATGACATCCAATACTTCTACATGAGCTTTAGAATTGTAAATTTTGAAGCCCAATTATGGAGTTAAAATATTTTTAAATTAAAAAAATTCCGTTAGTTTTTCCGTTAAATCAAGAAATTTCGTTAGTTTTTCCGTTAAAACAACAAAATTCCGTTAGATAGCCACTTTATATATAAAAGAGAGATATATATATATATATATATATATATATATATATATATATATATATATATATATATTCACTAAATATTTGATTTTTTTTGTTTGTATATCATATACCGTGAGTGGATATGTTTTAGAATTTTTTTTTTTGATAATGTTGATAATCGTAACGAAGACACCATGAATTTGTGTATGAAAATTTGCATTCTTATTTCAATATAATCGTGTCTTGATATTATCTGAAAATTAAATTTATTTCATAATGGTGTATGTCTTTGTGTATGCAATTTGAAATCTGTTTAAAAAAATGATTATTTTTCGTCATCGTCAATTTTTTGAATTTCTTATTCAATTTAGGAAATGATATTAATGGAGAATATGAAATATGCTGAATTCAAAAGGGGGTCAGTTACAAAATGTGGTAGATGGTCTATTTTTAGAAGTGTAAACATATTTCATAAATAATCAATTTTTTTTTTTTTTTATAATGTAACATAGTAAATTATGATATTTTTTTTTGGTTTAATGATGCAAATACGAATTTTTTCGATAAGAGAACTGATTTTAGTTGAAATTGGGCCGAACCACCTGATTCGATCCGACCCTAATATGAATCGGGAAGCCCAAAGCAAAAATGTCCGCCCAAAGTAAATTGTAATTCCAAAAGTAGCAAATTGCAATAATTCAAGACTGATAAGATGACGCAAGAGAAATAGAGAATGTTCGAGTTTCCGACCGAACATGGTAGAAACATTGAGCAAAACCTTATTTTAAGTTAAGAAATAAAACATTTAGAAGATTCAAGAAACCAATACTCATTGTTCTTCTTCCTATAAATTATCCAATGTATTAAATCCCAATTCTGCATACATTTTTGTTGCATAAACTTTCATCCAAAAAATGTCACTCATAAGCAATTTATTCACCAACACAGACCCTTTTATTTCTCTGATCAATATGTGCCCAGTTTTGAGTACACCAATTGATTGGAAAGAAACCCCAGAAGCCCACATTTTCATGGCAGATCTTCCTGGGCTAAGCAAAGAGGATGTGAAGGTTGAAGTGAGTGAAGGAAGAATTTTGCAAATCAGTGGGGAGAGGAAATCGATGGAGGATTCTGATAAAAATACTGAGAAATGGCATTGCGTCGAGCGCAACCGTGGCCGCAGTTTTTGCCGCCAGTTTAGGCTGCCGGAGAATGCTAAAGTTGATCAACTCAAGGCCTCCATGGATAGTGGAGTCCTCACTGTTACTGTTCCAAAAGAGGAGGTGAAGGTGCCAATGAAAAAAATTATTGAAATTGAAGAAAAATAATTACAACAACTTGGGTTTTATTTTCAATAAATCTCGAGTCAAATGTTTCGAACGTTGTGTGTGCTTTGGGTTTTCTTTTCTTCTTGTGATATGGTTTGGCTGAACTTCAAATATGTTTGAATAATATAATTAAACGAGAGTTAATTAACGCAAATTATTCTTCAAAAATGTTTATACCAGTGATGATCCGATGAGGTGATCCGATGACTTGGCGACCCGCCAACCCGACAAGCTTCCTCTCTTTGATTGCCGGATCTTCTAACATAAGAACCTTGTCTTTATCTCCAACCCCAACCAAGTGCAAATATTCATCGTCTTCCCTTTCTTTCCCTTTATATAATAGCCTTTGCTCTTTCGGTTCTAAATTTGTTAACAATGACAATCTCATCTTTAATTCTCCTGCAAATTTAATAAATAAAACTTAACTTTTAAATTTTGCCAAACATGCAAAATCAAATTCTCCTTTGGCAAAACATGAATTAATGGACTAGGATAAATTGGAAATTGAGACATACCAAAAGTTGAGGTTGCTTGAACCGATATTTCATGCCATTTGGAGACTGCGGAGACTCTAATTGTGATCAACACTTCGTTACCACTTTCTTTACAATCTCTTTTTTGAACAAGCATGCCTCCTGGACGTACTTCCCATTTGATCTCGCCATCGATGACTCCACACCCCTTTACGGTGGCTCCACCAACGCCGTGAATTGCTCCACCCTTAGCATTGTTAGAGTTGCTTTTGAATAACCTTTTCGACTTTAGCTTGATCATTTTTCACGCTTCCTATTGTCTCTCTCCCTTGAAAATTAGGAAGAAGGGGGAGAGGAGATGTTGGACTTGGTTACATATATATAGTAGTAGAATGGAGGTTGGATAAGGACAAAATTTAATCTTATAAGGGCCATTAGGATTGTGACACATAGGGTGGGTGAGTTTCTCGAGGCACATGGGGTTGGGAGTTCCTCAATCTTTGCTTAATTAGCGGGCCTAACAAAATCACATACTATGCTCGGTTCAATTCCAAAATTTATAATCAAGTCAATGCTTTCTATCCAAAATTTTGAATCTTGGTAAGAATTCTATTGATTAAGTAGTTTCGATTAGAATAACTAAAAAACACTAAGAAAAATTAAAATTAATTAAAGGATACATTAATTTGTGGGTTCACGTCAAAAATAACTTCTTATTCGTGGAAGAGATCAAATCTATGTAATTGACATCAAATTTTGTGAAATGATATGCAGAATATATGTTTCACATCACTCAAGTTTACTTGTTAATTAATTAATAATTATATTTTTGTTATTAATTTAATTAGGTGGATCTTAATATTGTATTGTTTATATTTGTTTATGGTGGTTGGCTAGTATCTAAGCATGTGGTGAGAGAGGTGCAAAAACCCATCTCTCTTAGATTTAATTAATTAATTAATAATTATCCTTATTCACTTAATGTAGTTGTGAGATTAATTAATTACATGGATAATTATTTAAAATTGGACCAATCTTTTATTATAGGTAGCCATGGAAGTAAACAATAACCTTTTTCACCAACTACCCAAAAAGAATACTTTAAAATCCACCATTTTATTCTATAAAAATAATTATATAACTTATTGGAGTGCAGAGGGTCCCACCCCATGCCAGGGTGTAAACACCCTTATATACAAAAAATAGCCGAGCTGGGTACCAGGCTTTGGCTTACAGGTTGGTACCCAGCTCTCTCACATCGAGGGGGTTGGGGGTTTTTTATTAAGGACCCACCTCATTGTGAGGGGGGAGCTGTGTCAGGCTTTTTACAGGCACATCAGAGTTTTTCATACAAAAAATTATGTACACTAAATATGACCCAACTATTTGTCCGAAAGATTAATCCTTAAAATTTGTGTAATAGAATCCTTGATAAGGGCTTGATGTTAATAGGGACAAACTCAAATATTTGCAAATCCATGCATGTTTTTAGGCACATGACCAGTAATAAAACGACACACAATTACGAGTTAATTATACTTATTAACAGAGGGGCTAATCACGACATAAATCCAAATAAGATTTTCGTTTTGTTCCATACGAGGAAATATTGTGAAAGATACTATCGAATTAGGAAAAAATTATGGTTGCACTACAAAACATTTCATGTGGTCGATTATAGGCTTTGAATATATTTAAATCCGAGTCTTCACGTGATCGAAATTGTTAATATAAATTTTAAAACTTTTTTACGCGACTTGAAGTTGGAGGACAATTCGTCGTACCACTGAGTATTTTTCTTCAACCTAACTGAAAATTCGGTGTGATTTTAATGTTTGTGTTGACAACTTCAATTACGTGGAGATTCATTTTCATAAATTTAAATAAATTGAGGATACAAAACTTCACAACTTTAGCCCATGTTTGATGGGGATTCAAATCGAATTTTTAGTAGATTATGATAAAAGTTGATGAAGTATGCAATTAAAAAGATGTGGGACCTATAAAATATGTGATTAAAATTAATTATTAATTTTAATTTGTATCAAACGTGTGCTTGAGATTGAGAAGTTGTAACCTTAATTTCCCCCCAAAAAAGTAGTCCATTGTATCAGCATCAGAAAAACAGTTGGGCTGTGACTTTGTGACTATAGTATGATAGATTAGGGTCCTAAACACGATAAGCCCATGTTTGACCCAGATTAAAATTTTCATTCTCTTTCTTTTATTTATTTTTAACCACACATATTCTTTAATAAAATAATATTTTTCATCGCATCAATAATTTTTCTTTTATTTTCAACCACACATTTTTCATCAATCTACTATTCCACAATACATTTTTTCAAAATAATATGGCTCGACCCTAATTAAGATTTTAAAGAATGCAAAAACATTAAACACGTGTGAGCTTTTCTTCCCAGTACGGATGTCAAACTGTCAAAGTTTTGTTGGTGGTTGAGCAATTGGTAAGCAAAACTTCCAAGCAAAGTTATAATTTACTTTCGAGTAATTTTCTCTCACATTAATCATGCAACTAGTAATAGCTTTTAAAACTGGCAATATATTTTAAGAAAATTTACAAAAGACACCCTGTATATAGAGTATATTTATAAACTATATTACTATATTTTTAATAATTACAAAATACATAGTATGACTGATCCGCGTTAGTCAAGATTAACGGAATCTCTAAAATGACTAAAATGTTGCTGTCAATTAAGAATTTAAGGACCCGATTGACATTCCTACCCTTTTTGAGGAAATTGGATTTGAACAGTAAAAAAACAATTCAAAAGATACTGACATCTGCATTTCATCAATTATTAGTCTGCATTACAAATTTATACCTGAACGTATACGAGTAGGAATGATTTTTTTTTTTCGTACATCATGGTACACGAGAGAGGATATCGACTAGTGCAAACAATGTTTGGCCACTCGTTATATACAATAAGCCACTTCTTTAAGAAATTTATTCACGTTGTTATTCAGTTCGCAAGAGTCGTGATAAAGCCTACCCAAATCACGACTTTTGGGGCAAGACATCATCGGCTAGACGTTGTTGACTATTCGTTATTTCAGGTGACGTGTTGGAGAACACATTTTTATATAGTATATGAAAATTTAATTCTTCGACGCAAGGATTGCGTTAAATCTAATTCGTTTGGCAACTGTTTCATGTGCTCGGGATTGTATCGAGGTAATTGACGGAACGCATGTGCAAGCTATTCTACCACGTTACGAATGTGAAAATTTTAGAAGATTAAAAGGGATTCCAACACAAACGTGTTGGCTGTGCTTCACGTTCGCGTTGCCAAGAACTACTGAAAATACGCACGATAGTCACATGTTGGCTAACACAATTTATAATCCGAAAATTAATTTTCCTATCCCCGTTCCCGAAAAGTATTATTGTGTGGATTTTAAATTTGCGCATAAGCCGGGTATATAACCCCGTATAAATGTTCACATATTATGCCCATGTTTGAGCCATATTAATTTTTTCATTATGATTCTTCTACTCATTTTCAACCACACAATTTTTAATAAAATAATATTTTTTATCACATCAATAATTTTTCCTTCATTTTCAACCACATATTCTTCATCACATCATTAGTAAAAATGCATTCTTACCACCAAAATGTGCAATAAACAAGCTTTATATATCATTTTCAGGTTTTGTAACAAGATGACGGGATAAAGACAAAGATATCGAGATGCACGAAAACGCTTTAGTTTCCATCACTCATCCTGCAAAATGTCGTTGAGCGGTCATTCAGAGTATTAAAGAATCGTTGAAAATTTTTAGATTGCATGCCAAGCTACCCATTTCTTGTGCAAAAATGACACTTGTTGCTGAGGCGATGCCTGTGCACAATTTTCTTAGGGGCGATGGTTGTGTCAATAAAGTGTTTCATAAAGTGAAAGAGTTAATACATTAAATAGTCACTGAATTTTGCCAAAAGTTCACAGGAAGTCACTGAACTTCAAAACTTCCCTAATTAGTCATTGAACTTTGCAAAACGTTCCTAGGAGGTTACTGAACTTTGCTAAAACTTCTCAGGAGGTCATCGAACTTTGCAAATTAGGACCCCATACATCAATGGTTCAGTGACCCCCCAGGAACTTTTTGCAAAGTTAAGTGACTATTTAGGGAAGTTTTGAAAAAGCTCAGTGACTATTTAGGGTAGTTTTAAAGTTCAATGATCTCCTAGAAACTTTATGCAAAGTTCGGTGACTAATTAGAGAAGTTTTGAAGTTCAGTGATCTCATTGGAACTTTTGAAAAAGTTCAGTGACTATTTAGAATATTAACCCTAAAATGAAACAAGACATGGACGACAAAAGTGGAAATAGACCTTCTCGACTAGGAGGATGAAATTGCAACCGAAATGGATGCAATGCAGGACGAAGATTAACCTTGGGAACATTTGCACGATTACATGGCAGCTGCATTACGCTAGTATGCGTAATCCAAAGTTATCTTGATTGTAATTCATGAAATCATATTCGAAATATTTGGTAATTTGTAGTCATTATTGAAAACGAACGAATCGACTTAGTACATCCGAATATGTTGATATTGTTATCACGGATACCATAACACTCCGAAAAGTTACGTTCCCAAAAAATGGTAAAAAAAGGGGGGAGGGGCTTACACAACAACCTCAGTTGAAGCACTTGTAACAATGGTATAATTTTGATTTGAGATAATAAAATTGCAATAGAAAAGACAAAAAGAAAAAAAAAAATACGAGCCCACCTCACACTTACCATGTACCCAATTCACGGAGGGTAGTAATAGAAATATAGATGACTGCCAAAATCTGATCACCGTCATTATTTTTCAAAATTTGTCACATGGCAACACGCATGTAAATAAACAAATGAAACGTCACTATACCAAACCGTATTTTCATGTAAAAAAACGAATATCAAACTGATGTCATCTTTTGTTATTTAACGAACTCCAATAAAACATGAATTGAATTGTTCCATTAACTTCTTAACATAAGAACTCGTCATTTCTCTCTTTTCACTAATTCTTCCTTCTTTATACAGATTCGTGAACCTCAAGTCTTTTGCATACTTCAAAATCTGCTCGAGCATCAAAATCGAGCATTTTTATCTACAATTTGTTGTTTTTAAACATATACACACATAAATACATACATGCTGAGATTCATTTAATCAAACACATATTTTAGAAGAAAAAAGAGAGAAAGGCAAATAAATATTCTTTTAACACGATAATATATGCTTGACGTCTCTCGTCAAATGGTTTTTAATAATCAACACGGGATTTGTTTGACGTTTAATATTTGTCATTTTCCATTCATGCAAAAAAAAAAAAAAAAAAGACTATAAACTCGTACGGATTCATTTTTGCATTAGATGTCGTTTTTGAATTTATTTTGCGGATTCATTGGCACAGAGGTTAAAGAAATTAAAAGAAAAATGTGTTACAAAATGTTTTATTTATGGTGTTATTTGCAATTTTTCAATTACGGGTATTTCAACCGGTCCAAGTTATTTACAATGGCATATCTGTAAATTTTTATTTTTAAATTGACTGAGATTTAATTGGAGTTTGTTTTTCTGTTAACACTAATAAAAAAAAAAGGGAATGTGTAATCTGTAATTTTTAGAAAGATTGTATGCAAATGTAATCACAGCTTTATAATTATATAGGGCGTATTTTGTAAATTAATACATATATATTTCCTACAAATTACAAGTGGATGCACAGTAAGCATACCGGAATCTTTGATTTTGCCTCAAAAGTAATGTATTCCTTGCTTGTAAAAATCTCTATATGCAACTGTTCCCAATCCACAAGTAGCACTATTAGTCGTCGTCTTTACAGCAGTTATTTCCTGAATTTACAAAGCTTTATCCTTTCCGTTCTTCAGTTTATTTCAATTTTAACTCCAGTTTTTTTTAATAAGAATCAAATTTTTGGGTAAAGAAAATGCGGACCCACTAGTTGGTTTTCGTTTTCGGTACGTATCTGGTGCCAGAAGTTGGGTTGTGTGAGGAAAAAGCTGCGTTTTTTAGGATTCATTTTAGTAGATTGATTGCGAAATGGGTCTTTGATGATTGTGTGAAAGATCCGAAACATAAGGCATGGAACCCCCAAGGGGGTTTTGGGCTTCTTTGTGGAACTTCATCCGGTTCTTGCCTTACTTCATTGGCCTTCTAATTCTTGGCTTTACTAAAGGTTTGTATCAATTGCCCACTATTTTTCTGATTTCTTGTGTTAATTAGGATTTATCTAATGTGTAGCTTTCAGACTAGGTATACCTGTTCAGCTACATACACATATCCTGCTCCGTTACACAGTTGTTTCATTCTTTCTTGTATTTGTTGTTCAATTAAGATTTAGCAGTGATTTTTTTGTGAGTTGCATTGACTCCAGGGATAGTTTGAGGAATTAATGACATAAGTTCTCGGTTTTGTTGCCTTTTTACTGTAATCTGTATGTAAATCTCAATTGTAAATTTAAGTTTTCGTCACACTGATTGATTTGGCAAATTTGTATTTTTTGTATTCCCGGAATTTCTTTCATTCACTTGCGTTAAATACTGGAAAGTTTGGTTAGCGATGTTCATTGTTTCGTGAGACAATCTGAACTACTGACCTTGTAGAAGTGTGTTTGTTACTCTACAGTGTGCTGATATTATTAGCATTCTTCTTTGTTATCATTACTTGGTTCATGGCACTGGAAAAGTTTTATTGCGGAATAAGATATTAGCTTGATGAGGCCTTTTTCATTTTTTTTTGCTTCAGGTATCATATTATTCCCATTCATATGTCTTATAATGACTATTGGGATATCTGGAATAATTTTGGGTCTTTGGCTGATACACTTTTCTTATACATGTTATTGCATTTTGAGGTGCGTCCTAGAGCATTCCAACTTATACTTGCTTGTGATATTTATACATTGTCATCGAACTGGTATCTTATTTTTTATTCCTATTACAGAACAAAACAATTTGGGCCAGTTTTGAAGGTTTTACTTTGCCTATGTACGGCTGTCATCTCAATTTTATGGCCTCCAGTTGGAGTAGCCAGTAGCGTTTTAGGGGGAGCAGCATATGGCTTCCTTGCACCAATGTTTGCCACTTTTCAGGCAGTCGGGGAAACAAAGAGGGATAAACTTTATCACTGTGTTTGTGTGCGTGTAAATTGTATCAAGTCTTGGCACATATTTTCACTTTTTAGTGACCTCAAGACACAGCTTAGTCTGATCTTGTTTGATCATGCTTGCAGGATGGAACTTGGGATACAGTCAAAGGGAGCTTCACTGTCATTAGGGATTTTATGGATGTTTGTTACCATTCGTACTTTTCAATTATGGATGATCTACTGTCCGAAGGAAAATATTATGAAATTAGGTTTGTTTATGGTCTTTCTCATTGTGTTCCTTGCTGACCCATTCGGTTGCAAACTCCATTTTTCATTGCTAGCCAAAGTCTTAGATAAGCATAGAGATATATTTATTCTCCCATTTTGAATTAGGCGTAGTTTTGCTTGAAAGTTCGAGGTTGTTCCAGGTTTACACCAAGACAAATGAAAGTAGAAAAAAATAGTTTCCTTATACCTTCAGGAATATACCTTGCCATGCAATGTTACGGACTTTTATGTTGGGCATTCAACTTGTAAATTATATAGAGATCACAGAAGGTTCTGACTTAGTTGATTTTCTATCAATTTTTGCCCTTTACTTTTTCAGCATATTTTTGGTTTTGTGTTTCTTACATTCCACGAAAATTTTGTACGTTATCCTTGGTTTGGTGTAATATTGTAAAGTTTTTCCAACACTAACTTTTAGTCTTTTACCATAGCAGTACGCCAGTACCCATTCATATTATTGCAACAAAAAATAATTTCCTAACTTCATTTTAAATTCAGTCCTAATGGATGGAAGATAAAATAAAGAACCTAAATGATGGAGGTAGTTTGTTCCATTACCTTGCCCTTGACTCTGGTATTCGATTTTATAATATTTTCGTTCAACTTAATGATTCTTGTGCTGTGTTGCAGGTTGCTCTATCTTCCTTTAGCTCTTATAATTGGAGTTCTTGGAGCTATGGTTGATCTACCAGTGATCTCGATTATTGCCTTCTGCAAAAGCCCTTGCATGTTTTTCAAGGGTTGGCATCGTCTGTTTCATGATTGTATAGGTCGAGAGGGGCCATTCTTGGAAACAATATGTGTGCCATTTGCAGGACTAGCAATTTTACTCTGGCCGTTGGCCGTTGTTGGGGCAGTTTTGGGTTCTATGGTTTCAAGTATCTTCTTGGGCGCTTATGCAGCCATAATAGTGTATCAGGTCGAATTGCCTTTCCTTTTCAATCCCCCCAGAAAAAAAATTAGAAATAAAGTCATTTGCAGAAGCAAAAAATACGAAAAACAATTCTCTTGGGGAAAAATCCAGTAGATTTGCCTCACCAATTTTCATTTGAATTGCTTTTGCTTCCACTAAAATTCTGGTGTTGGCTTTTGATGGTAGGAGTGCTCTATTTGGTTTGGACTTTGTTATATTGTCGCTTCATTGTCCATTTATGACGAATACAGCAATGATGTTCTAGACATGGCTGAAGGATCCTGCTTTCCTAGGTTCCAACTTTTTCCTTGCATTATGCTTAATACACGTTATTCTTCTGAATATCAACTTATAATAGGCTGCACTGGATGAAATCGTCTTTGTGCCATTCCTGCAGACCACGTTACACGAACAAGGCTCTATCACGAACAAACTCTCATTCCACTTCTTTCTCAAGGCCCAGCTCTTTCAAAAAGCCATCATCTCGTACAAGTTCTTTTCCTGCACCTATGATTGAGTTGAAGTCCCTCGAGGTATGCGTACTGGACAGCACAATAAATTTTAGCTTCTTTTTCTATATTAATGCTGTCTAATGCTTCTAATACACTTTAGCAAATTATAGTATGTGAAGCAATTGCAATATGTGACATTTATTTCTTGTATTGGCGCTGATTAGCACTATGATTGTTGTAGTTAGCCGATTCCTTATTTGAGGAGTGTCAACGCCATGGGGAAATTATGGTTTCTAAAGGGATAATAACCCTAAAAGATATTGAAGATGCTAAGAATAAGAAAGGAAGTGGAAAGGTGATAAGTATTGGTTTACCTGCTTATTGCCTTTTTCAGGCACTTTTGCACTCTGTAAAATCTAATTCCACTGGTATATTGCTAAGTAAGTGGAAGCTGTCCTTTAATCCTTTTTCCCTCCCATCGCAGTAGTCTATGTTGTGTTGAGGCAATTTGTTTAAAATTTCTCTCCCTTGAGCAGATGACAATACAGAAATAACTACCTCAAATCGGCCAAAGGATACATTCTTCGATTGGTTTCTTAATCCACTATTAATCATTAAAGACCAGATTAAAGCCGGCAACCTTTCTGAGGTCGAGGAGGAATACCTTGGAAAATTAGTTTTATTGAGTAGCGATCCTGCACGGTTAAAGAATTCAAATATCGGCCCACCACCTGAATCTGAGCTAAGACGAGCGGAACTTGATGCATTAGCTCGAAGGTAAAATTGATTTTTGTTTTCCCTGTTACTGTGTTTTATGATTTTTCTTTCAGTTCTAATTTCCATTTCTTTGTTCTTTCATCAAGACTTCAAGGGATAACTAAGTCTATAACAAGATATCCAACATTTAGGCGTCGTTTTGATGATAGTATGGAAATTATTTTACTAGAGCTCGCTAAGAAGAACGGCGAGAACTCAAAATCGGGCAGCAGTAGGCCTCAAACGGTTCCCAGGTCAAAAAGCATGTTTGCTCGGATATTAAGCCAGAAGTCTTTTAACAGCAGAAAGGACAACCCAGGTTCTGATCAGGAGGCTCAAACAGTTGTTGAAAGAGATGTAGAAATTGGATAAACAGATGTACCTAGTTAGAAACCTGTCTGTAATTTGTTGTGTATCAGTTGCTGTCTGTTTAGCTTTATGGTAGATGTTTCTCCCTTGTAATTTTCGTACTACGTACTATATTTTCAAGGTTGACGTAGATAGTATACATCTCTTTTATTGACTGAATTGTAAATCTGTTTCTGCTTTCTCCCCTCACGTTGCTATACATGGAGAATGTAACAGATAAATGGTGGGTGTGGGACTGAACCAATCTTAAAAATTCTTGGATTGGGGGCAGTAGACAATAATGCCACCTAAACTGGTGTTTTAACACCAATAATATTACCCTTTCTCAAACTCAATGCCAAGCTCATCTAGGAGTGTTAAAATTAAATTTTAAGCACTGGATTTCATAGAATAAGTGGAAAAAAAGTGGATAGTAGGTATGGATCTTATTGATACTTCATCCGTTATTGTAAATGTAGGATGCTGAGTTGACTGCAGTGCTAAGAACCGGCGATACTATGTAGCATTATTGAACTTTAAATGCATTGCGAATAGTTGAAATTTCAACTACTTGAGTGTAGGTCAACCAACTTTCATTTGGTACAATCAAACCATTTGTAAGGAAAAGTGATTCTTGAAGAAGAATTTGACAACCTTATTTTTACCAGGATTACCAGTTTGTTTCAACTGATGTTGGTTGGAATCTTCAACAACTTGGAGTCTTGTTTGTTGGTAGTTAATAATCAAAATGGAGCCTCATTTAGGTCTATAAATAGGAGCCTTAGGTAGTGCAAAAGTAAGAAAGCTTTCGAGAGTGAAAGAGGGATAGAAAGTGAGATTTGATAAGAATGGTAGAATTCTTAAAAATCTGGAAAAATCTTTCTTGCATGATTTCAAGCGTGTAAATCGTGTTTTGCTTTGGTAATAAAGTGTTGGAAGCAGATTTCTTCCTATTTAAATCACTCTAAGTGTTGAATCTTGCTGGTAATCCTGTTTTTCTTTAAGTCTGTGAGTTCAGAATCAATTTTAAAGCACTAGTGCAAATACGGTAAGTTGCAAGTATATCCTGCATGAAGAAGCGATATCCGGTATGCATAAGCCATATACGGTAAGTTCAATTTCAACCAATTTTTCTCCTTTTCTGCTCGTGCTTTGCCGATTACTGAGCTTCTTAAGTAAATCCAAATAAAAAGAGAGCCTCCAAAAATCCCAACAATTGGTATCAAAGCGCGAAAGTTTCTGGTCTGATTTCTGATTTCTTCAATTGGCCGAACGCATTTTTTGTGAAAAATAGATTCCTAGCCAGAATCTTGTTCACATAATGTCTACATCCAAATTTGAGGTAGAAAAATTTACTGGCAAGAATGACTTCAATTTGTGGAAGGAGAAAATGATGGCACATCTTGGTAATCTTGGATTGGAAGAAGCATTGGAAGGGAAATCTAAAACTGATGCTGAAATTCTGAAGAAGGCAAGGAACACCATCATACTTAGCCTCTCTGATACAGTTCTGAGGAAGGTTATTAAGGAGAAGATGGCATCTAAAATGTGGAATAAATTGGAAGAGTTTTACTTGACATCAAGTTCTACATCTTCAAGATGGATGAATCAAAGTCAATTGATGAGAACATTGATGAGTTTACTAAGCTGGTATCTGACTTGGAGAATCTGGACATCAAGATTGATGAAGAAGATCAAGCCATTTTCTTGTTGAACTCTGTGCCACTAGCCTCTGATCACTTAAGAGATACCATCAAATATAGCAATGAATCATTAACCCTCAAAGAAGTTGTTGCAGCAGCCTACTCAAAGGAATTAGATATGAAGCTAAATGGAAACCTTGCTAAGAGGAATGGAGAAGTGATGAGTGTCTAAGAAAGAAAAGAAAAAATAATGTGCTGGATTTGTAACAAAAAAAAGGGCACTATAAGAAGAATTGTCCAAGAAGAAACCCGAGGTGGATAAAGAAAGGAGGTAAGCAAGATGTATAGTGTGCAAACATGATTGGAGGCTATGAAGTTGATGAAGTGCTTTGAAGGTTCTAGCTGTAATGAATCTGAAAATTCTTCTCAAGAATAAGATTGTAAGGAAAAATGATTCTTGAAGAAGAATTGGACAACCTTATTTTTACCAAATCTGTTAGAATAAATTCAGTTTAATGGAGCCTTTAGTTACCAGTTTGTTTCAACTGATATTGGTTGGAATCTTCAACAACTCGAAGTCTTGTTTGTTGGTAGTTAATAATCGAAACAGAGCCTCATTTAGGTCTATAGATAAGAGTTTTAGGTAGTGCAAAATTAAGAAAGCTTTCAAGAGTGAAAGAGGGATAGAAAGTGAGATTTGATAAGAATGGTAGAATTCTTATAAATCTAGAAAAAAAATCTTTCTTGTATGATTTCAAGTGTGTAAATCATGTTTTGCTTTGGTAATAAAGTGTTGGAAGATGATTTTTTCCTGTTTAAATCACTCTAAGTGTTGAATCTTGCTGGCAATCACGTTTTTCTTCAAGTTTGTGAGTTCAGAATCAATTTTAAAGCATTAGTGCAAATACGGTAAGTTGCAAGTATATCTGGAATGAAGAAGCGATATCCGATATGCATAAGCCATATACAGTAAGTTCAATTTCAACCAATTTTTCTCCTTTTTTGCTAGTGCTTTGCCTATTACTGAGCTTCTTAAGGGCGTGTTCGATAGAGATTAAAATCGGATTAAAATTGAAAAACTAGCCGTTATTGTTGACTTTTATTAGACGAGTGGGACCCAATAACGGTTATATTTTCAATTTTAATTGAATTTTAAACCGCACCAAACACGCCCTAAATAAATCCAAAGAAAAAGATAGCCTCCAAAAATCTCAACACCATTCAATTTTGATTTGCTTGTAATAACTTAATGACTTCTTCTAGTGTCACAAATCAATATTGAATGACATGATTGGCCAAATATGATATAATACAACTCCATTAAGGGTTCGTTTGATAGCCTAGAAAATGGGTGGAAAATGAAAATATTTTCTAACTTTAGCCAATTAAGAGTATTTATAGCACAAATTTTTCTGGCAAAATGTTTTTCACCTTTTTCTAGGTACAATCTTTTGATGCACAAAAACTTGATTTTGTTTTCCCACCTATTTGGTGGGAAAACATTTTTCACATTTTTTTTTCTTTTTTGCAATGAGAACAAATTCTAGATACAATAGTAAAAAAAATTAACTTTTATTGACAACTTCCATGTAAAACAAAGTCAAACGAATGATATTCGGTATGGTAAATTTTATTTTTTTTCAAATTTATTTTTACAATTGGAACAAATGTTAGACTCAATGGTAGAAAAAATTATCATTTTAATGGACAAATTCCATAAAAAAAGAAGTCAAATGAACACCAAACTTTCAACATTTTCCATGAAAAATTATACCAATCAAACAAAATTAATTACAATTCTCAGTAAAACATTTTCTAGAAAAATCAATTCCCTGTAAAATATTTTATTTCCACCCATTTTTCACCCTATCAATCAAACGGACCTAAAAGTTAGTTGACTACATTGAACCCATTATTTTCTTGAGTTAATCCTCATACAAATTAATAATAAACTCATATATATATATTTTAATCAAAATATCTTCTCTCCATGATTCCACGAATTGTCCAAGTAAACAAGTTTCGCCTGAAATTTTCCTCCCACTCAGCCATTACCACCTTCACGTTCACGTCGATCCCAGTAACTAACTCCAAACTGCAAAATTCTACTGCATGACAACCTGTTCCCGTTTGTTAAATTGCCAGTACCACATCCCAATCCATTATCCTCTACAAGTTTTCTTCAATAGTTCCTTTTGCATCCAACTCAAAGAAAATCTTTATACTTCAACTCGAAAAGATTTGGAGAAGATTCAAATGGCGTCTTACTCCATGAATTTCACAACCCAATTTTTGCTCGCATTGACAATCCTCTCATCTCTTCATCTTTTGCATGTTTCTTGCTTAGAATTCAGAGTCGGAGAGCGAAACGGTTGGGGCGTCCCACCTGCAAATGAAACCAAACTCTACAATGAATGGGCTTCCAAGGAAAGGTTCATCATTGGAGACACAATTCGTAAGTTCTCTAATACCTTTTGCATGTTTAGTACACGGGACGTATTGAGAAATAAATTTGCATTGGTTTTCAGGTTTTAAATACAGGAAGGATTCAGTAATGGAAGTTACTGAATCCGACTACAAGAACTGCAACTCAACACGGCCCAACTTTTTTTCCAACACTGGGAACACAATCTTCACCCTCGACCGCTCCGGATTTTTCTACTTCATAAGTGGAGCAACTGGGCACTGCAGAAAAGGGCAGCGAATGATCATAAGGGTTATGGCACAAGATCAAGATTCAAGTTCTTCTGCAGGTTGCAGAAATAATGCTGTGATCACCTATTATGGAATACTCTTTTTAGTAATTAGTATTCAGTTTGTAGCCTAGCTAGCACTCGTGAAATTTCTTTAGGATTATTAGTTTGGTTTACTACTATAGAATATTAGGATTGTCTTGTTTTATTCATCCACCATATGCATGGATTTCACTTTATCAATGTTTCTAACTTCTAACATCCTATTAATTGAAAATGCATTGATGTATCTTTTATCGTTCTAGATTTACTTTAAATATGTGAAGTTTCCATAGTTTTCAATAAGTAAATAATTTCCGATGTCTCCATCTCACAACATTATCTTTGCCTTCTTTATGACTACTTGAGTCCACAAAGAGTTTATAATGGGTTTCGATTATAAATAAATATAAATGAACGATGTATAAGTAAATAAAACTTTTTGAGTCGTTTAAAATGTGTGAATAAAAAGATTTTTTGAGTATTTATAAGAACCATGCTAGAATTATAGGAAAAAAAAAACTTGCAGAACATTTACCGACACTCAGAAGGTAGGGGGTGAGTGGTTTTTTTTTTCATTTTTTATTCACGTAGGACCCCACCCATGTGAGAGTCTATTAAACTTCTGACAAATGAATAGTTCCAACAATTCAGCTTAATTCTATTTATAAACATAGGTGATTGCTCCAATAGTACACCAACACAAGAAAGTGGTTACTGTTACTCACAAGTGACCTACGACTCTTAAACTTCTTATTATTTGGCGTCTGAATCCTTAGCTATCAATAGCGTAAATATATTCCTTGATATCGAACTTACCAAGGCAGAAATACGTCCAAAGCAAATCGTGAGGGGTAGGTCTCATCCTTGACCAGCTTAGTCCCTACATCACAAAGTAAATTGATTACAACTGTGAAATAGGGGGCTGACTTGACAATAAAAATTTCAATTCTCATTCTTTTACTTATTTTCAACTATATATTTTTCAATAAAATAACATTTTTCATCACATCAATAACTTTTCCTTCTTTTTCAACCACATATTCTCATCAATCTACTAATGTGGCTGAAACACACTCCAACAACAAATACCAATTTAGCATGCGCATAGTTAAATTTCATACATAGAAATGGCTGATTAATTTGGAAAACAAATTCAGTCCCACAATAATTCAAGCTATAAAATCTTCCAAGGTTACACTAGGAGCTGCAAACATAGATAAAAAACAATTAGAGACCCTTCTCAAGCATCGCCCGAACCCGCATTGGCAATCCATAGAGTCGAATAAACCCGGCAGCATCAGCTTGATCATAGATTTGCCCACTCTCAAATGAGGAGATATCTTCCCTGTACAAACTGTATGGACTCTCTCTCCCGGTTACATTGACACTGCCTTTGTACAGTTTGAGAGTCACGGATCCAGTGGTTGTTTTTGTGATTTCCTTCATGAAAGCATCCATCGACTCACGAAGTGGATCAAACCATCGGCCAGCGTAAACTAATTCTGCATACTTGAGGGCAAGGATATCCTTGATTTGCATTGTTTCTCGATCAAGTGTGAGAGACTCCAGTTCACGAACGGCAGTGAAGAGGATGGTTCCACCAGGTGTTTCATACACCCCACGACTTTTCATTCCAACAAGACGATTTTCAACCATGTCTATACGGCCAATTCCATGCCTCCCTCCAACCTCATTTAGCTCAGAGAGAAGAGATGCCGGGGAAAGCTCCTTTCCATTTAGTGAAACCGGGAGTCCATCAATTATCCCAATCTTAACATACCTGCATAAAATGAAATCATTAGCAAAGACTGACACCCAATATTTTACAGAAAAGCACAAGTGCATAGAAGCAACTCACTCCGGTTGATTGGGTGCATCTTTTGGGTCAACAGTCATCATGTACATGTCCTCCTTTGGCTCATTTGCTGGGTCCTCCAATATATCTCCCTTTATAGAAAATAAAAACAATAGGGAAGAATAATTTGAGCAAACGAACTAAATCAAATTATTGGTTAGATAAGCCACTACCATATCTTTCCGAAAATTAAACATGGTTTCTACATCTCCGGACAGCTATGTGACTCGCTTTGTTAATATGTGTATAGATAAGAAAATGGATGTAATGACTAAGACTCTTAACCTGAATCATGATATATTTTAATCTAATTCCACGGGAAAATGACAAACAAGAGGAATATATAGATTATAAATTGTTGGAATAGTTAAAATATTATTTATTCGCTTTTCTTCTCGCTAAGGTTAAATGTACTATTACCTCATGACTGAGGTGCCACAAGTTTCTATCTCTGCTATAAATGGACTTCTTTGTCACTGGAACAGGCACATTGTGTTTTTTAGCATATTCAATAGCATCTTCTCTTCCCGTTATTTCCCATTCTCTCCAAGGAGCAACAACACTAAGCTCAGGATTCAGAGCAAAGAATGTAAGCTCAAACCGGACCTGCAACAATAAAGAATGGCGACGAGTGTTCATAAAATCAAAACAAAGAAGCTACCCAATCAAATCAAAAAGCACAAAAAGAAGCTAAGAAGAGGAGGAACATTTCAAGAAAATTCTGAAGCATGCCTGATCATTTCCCTTCCCTGTGCATCCATGGGAAACAGCATCAGCTCCAACTTCTCTGGCAACATCAACCATGGCCTGCCATTTTTTATGCATTAGAATATCCAACCAACACAAAAAAGCAGCACATATAATTCTGTGCCAATAGACCAACATCCAACCACTGGCTATAATAAAGTCAATTTTTCATTTATATAATCTTTGAACTGCACCTTTGCAATAACAGGGCGAGCCATTGAAGTCCCTAGCAAGTACTTCCTCTCATAGATAGCACCAGCCCGCAAGCAAGGAAATATAAAATCTCTCACAAATTCCTCTTTCAAATCCTTCACTACTAGTTGAGATGCCCCACTAGCCTTGGCCTTCTGTTCCAAACCTTCCAACTCTTGAATCCCCTAAAACGATTAGCAACTGCTTAACACGCGTTACTGTTTACCATATATTTTTTACTTCCTCAACCTATAAATCCAAACATGAAACTTTGCCATATTTCAAAGAAAACTCTACAAAAATAGTTTTTAGCATATGCCAGTTTATAGATTCTGATTTTGACATACTTGACCAACATCTGCAGTGAAGCAAACAACCTCACAGCCATAATTCTCCCTGCAATATGCAACACAGTCAACAAAGATACAACACTCTGAATAGAAAAGGAAGGTAATAAAATTCCAAAACAAAAAATCAAAATATGCAAAATATAAGTGTTTGAACATACCAACAATCATGAAGATGCATGAGCAGAAAGCAATTTATATTAGTGAAGCACATACGCACATTCTATGGGAGTGCACTATATCAAATGCACCTCTTCATTAGAAATCCACTCAACGACAACTATCTCTTAAAACTATAAATAAATAAAATATGTGCTTCTACCCGTTCATTCTTACAATCTTAGTACTACCAATTGAGATGTTTATGTATACGGGTTGACACATCTACCAGAGCTTTCGATAGACAAGGAGAAGAATTTTGAGGGACAACAAAACACAATCTCATCAAATCATCTTATACATTTTAAAAAAGAAAGAAAAGAAAATGCAACATTAATCATAGATAAATTATAGTCAAAAGAGAGTAATCGGTGTACCTAAGCCAAGGTACAATTACAGAGGTATCTAAACCACCACTATAGGCCAGAACCACTTTGTTCAATTTCTTGCGCAAAGCTTTTCCCTCCATAGTACTAGAAGTCACTGGCTCAATATTACTTGCCATAACTGCCTGGATAACTGCGTCATTTTAAAAAATTCGTTAGGGCAATTAAACAAAACCAACTAAACGTAAGAGATGCTAGAAAGCATTTGCAAGGTGCTACTGATAGAATGCATCAAAATAAAGTCGCTAAAAAACAAAAATCATCCAACGTGGAAATCATTCTCAATATCTCCCAAAGCATGTAAGTGGAAGCCTATTTGGGGAGCATAAATCATGATTGTTTATTTTCCAAATCATTCGCGCTCAAAATGTCTCCAAGCCATTAAAAGGATACGGGAAAAAGAAAAGCAGTTCAGGTCAAGATAGGTTCAAGAAAATGTAAATTTGTAGCTTAAGAAATGATGATTTTTTAAGGATGCAGATTATTGTGACTGTAAGTGACTTCAAAACAGAAGATAAAATGCAGTTAATAAACAAAACTGGTGTAGGAGGAAAATTAAAGCTATTAATTCCAGTTGATAAAAAAAACTTTTTACCAGTATCTGACCACCCTGGTGTGCAACACTAAAATTGGAAATTTGGGATCAACCAAGAAAAAGACACGAATAAAACAAAAGTGGGAGCATTGAGAGGTAAGGCTGGTACCACGTTTGTTACAGGCAAGACCAAAGTTAGCACTGGGATGAACAATGGCATGACCATGAAACTCACTTGCTTTCACACACAGCTGGCATTGCAAACAAAAGGAACTCTCAATAATGACTCCGCTTAAATCATTCATAAGAGATCAATTTGAATAGTGTTATTTGAAATACCTCTTCCAACGAAGCCTTTCTTGAGCAGTGAATTTTATCATAAGTTCGAGCTGGTTCTATATTTATAAGTTAAGCAAATTCATTACCAGGAAAATAGGAAATTTTATGCATACAGCTGGTATTTAGGGTACCTTTTTTGGAACCATGGAAAAGAAGATTGGTGGAAGAACATGAAGAAAATGCTTTTAATTGAGCCATCCTTGTATGACTGATACAGGGTATGATAATTTATCAGACTTCTAATAATTATATAGACACCAAGAATACTTTAAAAAAAATCATCAATCAAGTATCAGCACTCTAAACCCACTAAAATATAACCCCATTAACATAAAAGCAGCCAAATCAAAATCCAACCCAATTGACATAAAAACAATCACTTAGACACCAACTGCAATGCAACCAGTGGCGGATTCAAGAATTGGAGCCAACTAGGGTGGTCGACGATCATTGACTGTCGACCGACGCATTAGCGAGATCGTTTATTAATATTTAATTAAATAATATTAAAAATTGATTAATATATAAATGCACTAAAACGTAAATCACAAATTAACTATCATCGAGTTTTCATTTCCAAAAATCACCAATTTTCACTAATAGATTCCAAAAGTCCAAGTACTAACAGTTTCTATTTTCAAAATCCCCAATTTTCACAAAATCCTCAATTTTCAAAGATTCCATATTCCACATATATGATATCACATATTCTCAAATTCACAGAGTCCCAATTTTCATAAATACTAAAAGCAGGCTCACAACTCATAGGTCACAAACACACTCACAGTAAATACTCATAAAACATAAAATCATAAATCATAACTTATTAATTTAACCGATAACTCATAATTTCATAAATAAAACAAATCAACAAACAAACTAGAAGAACGAATAAAAAATAAAAATTGAAGAGAGGTAGGAGGCTTGCCACTCATGTCGAGTAGAATCAGTTATCGGCGATGCAATGGTGGTATAATGCTACAGTGGTCAGCTCAGCGTGAGTGTTGGCAGCGGGGAATAGGGTTAGGAAATTGGAATTAGGTGAATGATACACACACACACACACACACACACACACACACACCCCCAGAATGGGGGGGTACCGAATGGGTTATATTTAAAAAATCCGGCTTGTGGTCCCCACCTCCTAATGTGAGTGGGGTATAAAAAATTCGGTACATGTAGCATAATCGGTGGGTGAAATTGTTTGATTTTGGGTTTGAAGTGCCTAGTGTATATGTGGTTCTATGCGTGTGATCTGTGAAGTCCAAGGGCAGAGCCAAGAATGTATCGTACGGGAGGCAAAAAATTTTAAAATTGAATGTACGAATAAAATTTATATATAACTAGAAAAATTGTAATATAATGTTACATATAGGGATGACAAAAAAGCTCGGCGGCTCGCACGGCTCGGGCTCGGCTCCACCGAGCCTCATTTTGAGGACTCCGCCAGAGCCGGGCCGGCCCGTGTGGCTCGGGTCGGCCCGCGGAAAAAAAAAACCAAAATTTGCCAACTTATTCCACTCATCATGAAACTAATAAACTAATTATAAGTGACAAATTTATCTCATAATTTATCACATAGATTATTTTGAAAAATGGGTAATATTTGTTTGTTTAATATTTATTGTATTATTAGTTTATTACTGTTTTCATTTATCTAAAACTCTAAGTATCTAAATACTTAAAGTAAGCATTTTCTCATTTACACAAATGTTTATTATTCTATATTAAGTGAAATTATTAGTGATATATATTGCTTAATTACATTTAAAAATTTAGCTAATTTCATCAATGGTTACTAAAATTTGTAAGAAAATTTAAATCGATCATTAAAAAGATTTCTTACTTTGTTATAATGGATAGTTACTCATTTATAAATCTAACATGTTATTCGACATAAGCCTATAAGGTGCCACAAAAAAAAAAAAAAAAAACCGAGCCGGCTTGAGCTCGGCTCGGCCCGGCCCGCTAAGGCTCGGGTCAAAAGCTCGGGCCAAGCCTCATTTTTTTTGGCCGGGCTCAGCTCGGCTCGGCCCAAAAAAGCTCGGTCCAAAAAAGCTCGGGCTCGGCTCGAGCTTTTTTTTCCGGCTCAACTCGGCTCGTTGACATCCCTGGTTACATATTACAATTGTACAAAATTTATCTATAATAGAATTTAACTAAAATCCATAATTTAAGTAAATCTTATTAATAATCAAGAATGAGTTGAAATAAACCAGATTCAATCGTTAACTTTTTTCCAAGTGGAAGTCTCACGGGCTTCTTTTATCAAGCTCATGGGTTTCTACGGAAGAGTTACTTCTTTAAAAATAAGCTAAAATTTACTTTTTAAAAATGCAAGCAATTAAAAAACCTCAATTTAACCAAAAAAAATAAAAATTAATGAGATGGATAAATAACTTGTATTCTTAACCATCCCAAAAAGAGCAGTTTCAAGTTGAACAAATTCACGGTATTAAGATTCATTCTTGTAAACTCAGAGGCTATATACGAGTAATGGCTATATACGAGTAATAACTATAAAACTCATACACTAGGAGTAATCAACACAACAATCTGTGGAACTATAACTCAAAAGTATACTATGAATCATGGAATTGAAGCCAAATAAATACCGAACTTTAGATGTGTTCTAAAGAAATCATACTAAAACATTCCACTACAACTGCAAAACTGAAAGCAGCCAATGAAACTAAAACACGAACTAACCTTGAACCTTCTTTCTGCAGAAATTGAAGAGTGAAGTCTGAAGAAGAAGAAGAAGAAATGAAGACGGCGTTCAAAGAGGGTTTCGGCGTTTCGCTTTGGCTTTCGGTAAAGGGCAGGAGCAGGACGAAGGGTGTGAGAGGGAGCTGAGACGATTTTGCCTTTTGGGTCAATGGATGGGAATTGGGTTTAATTTTATGTGGGCTTTCAATTTTTCAAATGGGCTAGGATAGTGGGTTATTGTGTTGGACTTGGACAGTGAAAAAAATTGGGTTTTAACCTATTTTTTACAGTAGCCGGGCCCATGGGTGAAGTGAATAAAAACAGCGAACCAAACAGGCTTTGCATCTTCAATCCATTGGATTGAGTAATTGCGCCTAATATATATATATTTGGGAAGATTTCATAACTAGGAAATAAGTTTCATAAATTTCAAATTTAAGAAACTAAGTTTAAAATTTCAAATGTCAAGTTTTTTTAAAATTTAATTAATTAAACATATATTTTATTTATTAAATATATTAATGTCACAATTTCATATAATTTGATCACAAAATTCATATAATTGGTCACAATTTTTATACGTCATAAATTATTTTACGGTCACAAATAAAAAATTTATATGTCACGACTTATTTTATGGTCACAAAAACATCAAATTAATTGATCACAAATTATATTTAGGTCATAGTTTATCAAATTACTGGTCACAAATTAATAAGTTTTTAAGTCACACGGTATTTATCGGTCACAATTTATCTATCTATTTCATTGGTCACGTGTTATTTGTTAGTCATACACCAACCAATTTATTGGTCACAATCAACCAAATCACTTGTGACCACCACCAATGCTTATGACCACCACCACACTGTTGCAATAATCCAAACCATCGTCGACAAAACCACCACCACCTCACTTCCACCAAATTGGAACGCAGAGCACTATCGCCACGGCCAAATCCATCACCACCAACACTAGATCCACCACCGCCACTAAAACCACCCAAACATTGCCACACCATGGAAACCACCACCAAAGTGGGGACCTTCTAAAGTCCATCCATAGAACACTACCTTTTACACAGTTCCCAATCAAGATTCTCATATTCACATTTCAGGAAAAAAAATCGTAAAACAAAGAACAACAAAATTGTTCAGCACCACAAAACCAACAAAAATCTTCCTCTGTACATATTCTTTCGTGTGATTTTCACCACAAAGATGTCTCTTTGGCAAGTGATTAAAAACAGCACCAATTTGAAATCAAGGTCTCTAGGTATATCACTTGCGTGCTAAACAAATGTGAATTTTCTATATTCTTGCGACCCAACTAAAGATCTGTCATTGATTTGGATATTCTTCGTTTTTCGCATATAGAAGTCGTAAATCCCTATTGGATCAAGCTAATTTGGTCATTGCATCTGATTTAGAACCAGAAAATGAATTGTTAATATCAAGATATAGTGAAAATCATGGAAGCTTCTTGGAATTGCATGTGTTGAGCTAAAGGGGGTGATTGGTGGTGGTGGCAGTTGAGGAAATACCAAAATTTGAAGAGAGGGAAGGAGAACAGAGCGCGATGGTGGTGACAGTAGTTGAGGAGGGAGAAGGAGAAGAGACAGTTTGGGATAAAATTGATTTGGATTTTGAATGAAAATTGTATAATTAATATTTAATATTTAAAATGAAATACCTGATTTTTAAAAAGTGAAACCTAATATCTCATATTTGAAATTGAATCTTGAAAACCCTTATTTTGTGTAATTTTCCCTATATTTTTCTAAACGAGGGCCTAACAAAAAAGCCCACAACTTAAAAAGTAAATTGGCCCAAATCACTTTTGTTCATCTTCCAAATCCCTCTCATTCTTCCCAGCCAGCTATACCTGCTTTTCAACCTTCAACCTTTGTCCATGGCGGCGCGGTGACTGTAGGTTCCAACGGAGCCAGCATGCATGGCCACGCCCCTCGCCGAGTGCTGGCTCCGCCACTAAATGCAACAAGAACCAAAATAAATATTCGATACCAAATTTAAAGAAGTAAAATGAAATTAAAAGAGAATAGAAGTTGAAACCCCGAAAAAAATATATCAATATAACCAAGTAACTGATCAAAATAATAAGAATATATTAGTCTCAACTCAAATATAATTGGAAAAAAAGTACCAAAGTAGCTATCACCGCCCGGTGAAATGAAGGAGCTTCAAATCAATATAGACGGGAAAATGACGAGGAAGTGTTAGGTTGTGTGAGAAAGTTCTAAATTCAGGGCGTTATGTTATAGGCCAGTCCATAAATAATGGATTGGGCTAGAAACTTTAGATGGCTTGATTAGCTGGATTTTAATCACAATTTAAATAGATGTTAAAATAAAGTATAATTTAAAAAAGTAAATAGACAAATTTGTTCCTATATATATTTCGATACGATTAGTTTGAATAACTAAATATTAGTTAAACGTATATTTTAAATATTTTTTCTTGATGTTCTTTCCGAATTATATATAGATTTCCACACTTTAATTGATTTGGATGGTGTTGAAAGTAGTGTAAATTGATTATTGTGGTTAGTATCCCTAGTCAAAATTTAGAATCAAATTTGTTTAATAAGTTAAGTCATGTTGGGTGAAATTAAAATTAGATTTTCAATAGATTTTGAATAAAAATTGATGAAATGTATAAATTTTCAAACAAACGTTCCATCTATTTTTATCTATATACCAAAAAGGGACCAAAAGAAGATGAACATTGCATCATATGACAAACCAATTCTTCTAAAGATTAAGCATAGAATCTACAACATTAGCGAGTGCATATCGATTGCATTAGAAGAGTAGTGTGGTACATCATTCTTGGGAGGGGCTTGAGCTTCCTCAGTTTTCAAAGTTGGATAATCTAAGTATTAATGAAGGTTCATTGTTGCTGACGTAATTAGCAAGTTCTCTAATTTGACTGCATATTCAATACACACTATTAAGCAATAAATTTTTGTTAATTTCAAGTTTTCAATACTGAGAATCTCAACTCAACACAGTCTAGTTTTTTAAAATCGTATCTGCTGATTTCTCGAGTTTGAGGACTAAGAATGAGCACGAACGAGATCTTTTGGTACCTGAAACAAAGGCGTCGAGGCGTGTCCTCGTCGCTCCTCCGATACTTAAGTCAGAGAGAGTATTTAAGAGAATATATGCTGAAAATGTATATGAAAAACGTACGTAAATAATGAATGAGAATTATATATTTATAGAGGTTGGTAGTGTAGTCCCAGTAGGACTTATCTCATTATTTCTAGGAGTGATTATAGGGATAAGTGTTGTAATGTAATTAGGAGTCCAAACCTTACTTATTTGAAGTATTGTCTAAGATATGACTCCTTCATTACTTAGGCTCCATGAGTTGGGGTGATTGGGTAGGGCCAGAGTCCTTGGTCGAATTGGTGTCTGTGAGTGAAGGATACTACTCGAGGACGACCAACTTCACGAGGTGGTGCATGCTCGAGGACTTATCTCGAGAACCTCCATCACCAAATCATCCAAAAACATTGGTAAGATAGCTTGAGCATGATGGCCCATGAGCTTGAGCATAAAATATAGTTCAAGCTATGTGGGGGTGTCTCGTAGGTCTAGAAGTGTTTGGGTTAACAAATGCTCGATCACGATAATACCACATCACTGGCCCTCGTGCAACCATGCTCGAAGTTCGATGATGGGTACAGTGTCGTCAGAGTGCTCGACGCCGTGCTGTTTGCTTATGTTTTGGATCATGCTCAAGGGCTTATGTTATGATGACGTCAGCCCTGGTCACACCTGCTGATTTTTCAAGTTTGATGACTGAGAATGAGCACGAACGAGGTCTTTTGGTACCTGAAACAAAGAAGTCGATGTGTTCCCTCGTCGCACATCCGATGTTTAAGTCGGAGAGAGTATTTAAGAGAAAATATATGCTGATAATGTATATGAAAACGTACCTGAATAATGGATGAGAATGATGTATTTGTAGAGGTTGGTAGTGTGGTCCGAGTAGGACTTATCTCCTTATTTCCAGGAGTGATTATAGGGATAAGTGTTGGAATGTAATTAGGAGTCCAAACCTTCCTTATTTGAAGTGTTGTCTAAGATATGACTCTTTCACGACTTAGGATCCCTGAGTTGGGTGATTGGATAGGGTTAGAGTCCTTGGTCGAATTGGTGTCTGTGAGTGAAGGATACTACTCGAGGACGAACAGCGTCACGAGGTGGTGCATGCTTGAGGACTTATCTTGAGGACCTCCGTCACCAAATCATCCGAAAACATTGGTGAGATAGCTCGAGCATGATGGTCCATGAGCTTGAGCGTAAGATATAGTTCGAGCTATGTGGGGGTGTCTCATAGGTCTGGAAGTGTTCTGGTTAACAAATGCTCGATCACGATAATACCACATCATTTCCAATACTAAGAACACAATCTTCGCCACCGTATTGAATTTTTCTACTTCATTAGCAACTGAGCACAAAAATGGCAGCGAATGATCATAATGTTATGGCACAAGATCGAGATTGAAGTTCTTCTGCATGTTGCACGGGTATTGCTCTGATCACCTATGTTTGTTCTGGACAACTAAAAATGAATTGGTCCACGACTTTGATCATAAAATAAGTAGTACATATTTTGTATGTAATTCTATAATGAAAATAAATTTTTTTTTCTCAAATTGAAGTGATTTATAATTTTTTGATATTTATTTGCTTAATTTTATAAATCTAATTTGTTCAATTTTTCAAATGGAATTGATTTTTGTACATATATTTTATTTGTTTGATTTTGTAGATTGATGGAACTAGTTATTTTAATGACAAAGTGTTATGAATTCTCTTTGATTAGAGTTAAAAGTTATAAATTTTATTTTCTATTTATAAAGTTAGATTTTTTTATTTTTACTTTTTTGGTGATTTATTCAGAAGTTATGTCGTTTTATCTTAGTTGTGAGAAGTAAATTAAAATTCAATAAGTTCGTTTAATGCAATGTCCTCAATTAAGATTTTAATAAATTTTAAAATATTATAAATTCTAATGAACTTGTAAATTTAAATAGATTTCCAAAGAATATATAAAAATCTCATTAAAAATATTGAAATAAAAAAAAAAAGGTTGTTAGGAGCATTTTAAGCTCGAAATCAATCAAAATCTTTTAAAGTCGCTTTATTAATGAAATCATTATAAATTCACTAATTAAGGAGGATAGCTAGATTTTCAGTCAATCAATCCCCACCATCAGGTAATTATCATCGTCTAATCACGCATATAAATATCATTTTGTTGTTGCACTTCAATTCTAGGGGTGGCAAAAAAAAAAAAAAAAAAACCTAAACCCAATACTCGCGGGGTCCCGCCCCTGTTCGGGGCGGGGACGTGGAGGGGAATTTTGCCCCGGAGTGGGAACGGGTAACGGGTGCCTCACCCTGTTTAATTTTTTTTAGAATTCAATACTTTAAATTAAAAATTCCACGAAATTTCATTAACTCTAATAGAAAAATAACAACTAAAATTATTTGTCTAAGTATAATGAAATGAGACAATAAAAATAAATTATCAAAAACTTTAAAAAAAATTAAATAGAGTGGTAAACAGGGCAATGGCCTTTCCTCGCCCCACCCATCCTTAAATGGGTAACGGGGTCGGGAATTACTTGGCGGGGCTGGGGAGGTTGCTCCGACCTCGCCTCGTCCTGTTGCCATCTGTATTCAATTCTCACGAACTCGGATTTATTTGACATATTATGAGACAATAAAATATATATTTTTTTATTCCACAAGTTCTTCAATTTTTTTTGTATTGCAATGTGTCAATCAATTTTTATAATGGCTAAAATAATTATTTGAGTAGCTTTCGAAACATAGGTTCCGGGGCGCTACAAATGAACTTAATGTTTAGCATTGTTAATAAGTCGAACCCTTAAAAAGTAAATCATGAATCAATATATCAAAATTTAAATAAATTAGTCTTTAGAATAATTTTTGAACAATTTTTTTCATCCCAATTTTTTTTTTAATAAAAAGATCAATTTGTAATTAAGCAAATGTTTGGGAGTCATTCTCTGCAAATTTTTAGTAAAATTTTTTTTCGTTAGTACAATAAAATTAGTCACCGATTTTGGCCAGCCAAGTAGAATTTTGACAATGGAGTCAATAATGTCTCCAACGCAGAATTTTGATTAAAATCAGGAAAGAATTGCGCCTAGACAAGCTCTAAATATTGCTCGTGCTTGGAAAAAAATAAAACTCATATTTTAATTCAAATAAAAGTTAACAATTAATTTCTTAATCACACATTTCATCAATTTTAATCCCACTAAACTGGGGTAGTTTATAAGATTTTATAAAAAATGACTAATTTATATTAATGTTTACTTTTTAAAGGTACGACATATTAAGTTCTTAGTTGTCTACCATTCTTCAAAAAATCATTTTTTTTTTTGTAAAATTCATTTTTAAACACACATTCTCACAATAAAATATTTTGTATTTTTCATACCTTTTAACCACTTTTATAAAAATAATTATTACACGTAAAAAGAGAAAAAGGAAGGGTGAGGATTCCCTTCTAAGTGAGAAGTTCTTACCGTTACGTTGCACTAAATCTACTTGAATTATATTTTAAATGAAAAATTTCAAAAGTTTTATGAATTTTATAAAAGCTTATAAATTTTTTAAAATGAAAGTCTATAAAAATATGCGAAAAACTTTCATTAATTTCATAAAAATCTATAAGAAAAATCTATAAAAATCCTAATTATATACATACCCCTGTTTTCTCAGCTTGGGACACCTATATTTTAATGAATCTTAATAAAAGGAAAAACTTCAATTAATTTCATAAAAATATATAAAAGTTTACCACTTAAAAGGTCTATAAAAATCCTAATTAAATACAAGAAATATTCGATAATTTATAAATATCAAGAAATTCATTGAATCCTGAATTGAGGACCCCCTAAAATTTCGAATAAATTTATTTATTCTCGATGCACCATACGTGTAGCAATTTGATTTTAATATATTTTTTGAAATATTAATAAATTCATGAAAAACAATTTAATTCGACTCATGTTTATAAATATTTAATCCATTTTTTATCCACCTTTTGGAGGATCCACAAATATTGAGAAGTTGAGTCCTAAAATCAATATTCTATTTATTGGACAATTCAAAGTCGAGTTTTAAAATAAATTCCAATAATCTAAAGTTGAGTTACTATTCTTAATTTTTTTAAACATAATAAATACTTTCAACTCTGACTCGGTCTTCAAAAAACTATTAAGCACACACGACGACGCACTCGCCCTCTACATTCTAGGACTCTAGGGTCTCTCTCTGGTTAATGCAGTAGAAGTAGAAAAATGGGAACTTTAGGGGAAGACGGCATCCTTCTGAATACGAAATCCGAGTCCGAGGAACCGGAGCATGGGTTTTCATCTACTGATTCGCACACCGAAGATGCTTTGATAGAGAAATTGGAAAATGTAGTGCTAAAAACCAATGAAAATGATACGGATAACAATGGCCAAAAGGACTCCGATAGTCTACACGGTAGTGGACTGCTGCCTCTGCGGCCGTATGCAGGTGATTGCCCCCATTTTATTCGGACGGGGTCTTGTAAGTTTGGACTCGATTGCAGGTACAGTCACCCCGACAAAAGGACTCAGACTCAGACTCAGGTATGTTTGCGATTTTAGCTAGGGCTTTTTTGTATTTTGAAAATCTATGTTTTTTTAGTATTTTTTCTTATCATATTATTAATGTTATGATGCTTTTCTGTATGTTGAAGGCTGCCAACGATCTAGACAAGGACGGGATTCCTGAAGATTCTGGTCCGATTGAGTGCAAGGTTAATAAATTTATCACTATCATTATCCATATGTAGGTATCAAGTTTATTAGACTTCGTGTGTCTTTCTAATCAATGTTTAAAACGGTGCAATTGGGAAAGCGATGCAGAAGGCTCAGTTAAGCCTCTATAAATTGAAGGTTAAGCCTTGACAAACGGTACTCAAACGTAAAGTTAGTGTATAAAGCCTAATGTGTGGAATCTCTCAAGGTATAAGCCTTAGACAGGTTTTTAAAACAATGATTCTAATCTCAGATTTTTGAGATTCTAATCTCAGATTTTTGAGAGGGCTATGGATTTTTCTTTAGTTATTATTTAGGCAAAATAATGTTCGCAGTTATGCTTTCCTTTTTCTTCTGCTGACATTCATCTTCAGTGGTTGCTTTAACTTGAAATTAATTTTTCCTTCATGTTTAAAGCTGACCATTGCATATACAATACATCTATTGTCTCTGCTTACCTATTCCCTGGGTTGAAAAATCTAAGAAATAGATTTTCTACAGTAACTGTAAGCATGGTTGCTTTGTTACCTTTTTCAGTATTACCGAACAGCCGAAGGGTGCAAGTATGGAAAATCTTGCAGATACTGGCACCATGGAGAAGAGTCTCAAAATATTGTTCCAGAGCTTAACTTCTTAGGTTTGCCAATACGATTGGTAATGGTGCATCTTATATCTCTTCCCGTGGTTGTTTCTGTTTTCGATCATCACTCGAGGTTCTTCTTTGAAGCTAATTGCATTTTACTTTTGATTAGGGAGAAAAAGAGTGTCCCTTCTACATGCGTAATGGTACCTGCGGATATGGATCTCGTTGCGTATTTAACCATCCTGATCCTACTCCAATGACAGGGTTGGGATCTCCCAACCCATCAGTGGATGAAAAATTTGGGAGACAGTTAAGCCATCCTTTAGAAAATCATAATGGTCTTCCAATTAATTTTTCAGGAGCTTCACAACCGGATCAAGCATCCAGGTTTTTATACGCATTGTCTGATAACACCATTTCCTACCCGAACAGCCACTCACCTTATGTGACTCCACATACACCTCCTCAACAGATGCAAAAACAATCAGAATGGAATGGATATCAGGTTGCCCACTCTTTTTCTCTCACTGAAGCTTTCTTCTTTTAGTTCTTTGAGATGAAATTGCTACTTTTATTTCTGATTCAGTTTCTGGACATGATTTCTCTGCTTCACCTTTATATCATTCACATTTCCTTTTCTTCTCTTCACGCTATGTGCATTTTCAGTTCCGTGATGCAATCTTGTGCTTGCTTATGTCCCAAATTCATGATTATAATAGATATTCATGAAAGCAGATGTTTATTGTGACAGAGGGGTACATGTAAAGGCGTTGTAGATACACTCACATGGTAAATCTGATTAGTCCTTGGATATGTCTTCATCAACTTTAAACTGTGACACGCAGCTCAACAGGACAACAGCATAAATGTTTTGTCATTTATATATGAGTTCATGAAAACTGCGTGCAATTCTGCAATGGATTCAAGTGTACGCTACTCTCACATTGAGAGGGAACCACAGTTTTTTTATTGCTTTCATTTTCTGTTTGGTGTTACTAATTGCTCTTGGTAGTACTGATGAACGAACTCTCTAATTATTTAGCACCACCGTCGGTTGTTTTCTAACAGCAGCTATTGTTAAATAAGAGTTAGTCGATTGGTTTTTTTCCTTTTCTTTTCTAAGAAATTTAAGGTCCTGATACAATACAGATTCTGCTAAGTTGAAGAATTCATACCTTATTCTCATTGTCTGCAATTACAACCGACTACTTTGAGAGAAAAATGGTGCCTCAAACCTGGCTTTCATTCACATATTTTATGTAATAAATAATTTTTAGCATTATGACAGTGGACGAGTTTAAGGCTAGCTCATATTAGCCGGGATGGACATGTCCAGTTTTATAGTATGCCTGGATTTATCCAATCTCCCTCCTATTTGCGATATTTGTTTATTTATTTTTTGGGGGCATTATAATCAGGCTTTGTTTCATTTAATTCTCTCCCCCCTCCTCCCCCCCCCCTCTCTTCTATCTTTTACTCTCCTCCACCCTTCTGTTCTACATGCATTCTATTGCTGTTCAGAAAGTTAGTTGGTGACATATTGTATGCCTCTGCTATGCCTCTGCTTTTGTCAATATGTACTCAGGCTCCGAATTCCCATCAGAGTGGGAATTATCGTGCAACTCCTGCTGCAGATGGTTCCCTGAGAAAATCATACATTTCTATGCGAGATGAAGAATTTCCTGAACGTCCAGGTCAGCTCGAATGCGATTATTTCGTGAAAACTGGGAACTGCAAATTTAAATCTGCATGTCGATACCACCATCCAAAGGATAGGAAACCTAGGCCTGATGAACTTGTCCTTTCTGAGAAAGGCCTGCCATTGAGACCCGTAAGTTAAATTATTTATGTTGTCCTTTGAACTTATTTTGGGTGTTAGTGTTACTGTTTTTGAGTACCTCAATTTTCTCCCTCATCGCGTGTTTGAAAGGTCGTCAAAAACAGCACATTATCCAATTACTGAGATTCTGGTTCTGAGGCTTTGGGTGGGGCTATGGGAGGCAACCTCATGTTGATACAAGCAAGATATTTGTGGGAGAAGTTATAAGAGTTTGTATTAGCATTATTTCGTAAAGATACAGACAAAAATATATTTATAGAAAGTTTTTCCTCAAATAGGCTCCATTGCAAAAGTGAAAACTGTGTGCTCGCTCAATCTGTAAATAAGGAAATTTTGTCATATTTTTAGGTACGTCTATGATTGTTCTATGGAACTGTCTATATCAATAGAGGGATATTTTCTCAAATAGGTTAAGAATTGGGGTTTAGAAATACATTGGAAGAAGTATAGGCACAGCGTGTAAATCTCATGTGAACTCGGAGGAAAATTTGAATGTTCATGTAGCTAACAACCCCTTTCATAATCTCCTTAGACCAATTCCCTCTTTCGATTTACAGCAAGACAGGCTACGCTAGGAAACTTAATTTGATACGATAGACATGTAAACAAAGTTAGTTACACTTAATTTTCTTTAAACATAGCCAAGTATGCTCTATTTTTTTCAGCAAATGATTTTTTATTTATTTTGTCTTGATTGCTTAGCACTTATGTTAGACGTTCAATTTGAACAAAAACTACTTCAAAAATTGAGTGGTGCAAGACTTTTCTTCTCGATTTTGATGAAATCTGCAACGCTGTTTGAGAGTGAACAAAAAAATAAAAACATTTATGATTGTATTTTTTTTATGTTTTGATCATTTTTATTTGGATAATAATCTCTTCTGAACTCAAGAGACTTCGGATGTAAAAGACCTATATACTGTTTCTGGAAAAATGAATTTGCACAATTGAATGCCTGGACCTATGACCATTAAACGACTGAAACCTCTATTTTCTGCTTAAGGTTACTCAGCCTGGTCATAAAGGGAATTCTTGGATTATCATCTTTTCAATTTGATTATTTGCTTTCTGGGTTCATAGTTTTTCGTTCAACTTTAATCTCTATACAGGGTAGAAGTATTTGCCGACATTATGAACGTCAAGGTGACTGCAAGTTCAGGAGTGAATGTCTATTTGACCACCCCGTTAGCCATGACTTGTCAACATATCCAGATTGGCATGCTTCGAAGACTTATGCTGACTCCGATGCTGGATCCTGGGGTGATTAGAATCGCAGCTGTTGGAAATTTTTGGCACTGTAATTTTATGGTTCACTACGGGAAACAAACCCCGTTTACTTTGAATCACCCTGGTAGACTATTTTATATAGTTTTTACTTAAAACTACATCAAGCAACAAAGATAAACTGATGTTAGGAAAATTTTGCGGCCTATCATTTGGAATGCAGGAATCAAGGTAAAACATTGCTCATGTAATGTTTCATTGAGGTTTCTATAGGGGAGAGACTACTCTCTAAATCTATCTTGTTTGCAGAGTTTACAGTCCATGTGAAACTTGTTCTATTGCCTTCTAAGAGTAGTTGCTGACACGATATGAAACGCGTTTTTAAATATTTGAAGAAATCGTGTAACAGATACCTTACTAGAAAAGAAAAAATTACAACTGCCTTTAAACGATTTATTCTGATCAGCTCACTTGGATATTATTGTCCGTCGATGCCATGTTTTCCCGATTCATAGATCCAAATGCACTAAACTTTTAGAAACAGCAAAGCCACTTCTTCTGCATTATAATAACAAAATCTTACTAAACACGTCACAAATGTCTATGAGATTGAGATGTTCCAACAATTACCTTTTTGGAGTACTCGTGAGATTCGTGCGGTTGAGAAACGTTTTCGACCATCGATGCTCCAGCAGCAGTTACGGTGGCTTTTTTTTCATCTCTGGCCTTGGCAAATATGACTGTAAATCCATCGGCCGAGGCTGGATTATTCACATCCCATTCACCAAATTTTGGCAATGGCCGTCCTTGCTGCTGTTAATGAAAATTTTACATAATGAAACAAACGCCAGACGTAGAATTTGAGGATAAATTCATATGATCATCAAACGAAATAAGAATTCGCATTCAATGCAACGAAATCTTCATGCAATCAGCATTTGATAATATACAAGATGATAAAATTGCGAGAAAAAAAACTTACAGACGTCATCAAAAATTACTGTTCTACCAGAGAGAGAGACATGAATATGGAAACAAGACTGTCTATAAATAGAGAATGAGATGAGGAATTTGTATTAGTTGTTGCACCCAACTAATCCACCCTGTAAATACTATTAAATGGAAGCTTCATTTCATATGTATGTTTTGAAATTTTGGTAAGACAAAATGAAGCCATCGGTGGGTGCCAGATTAGAATTAGATCTATAGGAGACTAACGCGGTGCTACATTCAGATCAATTTGCCTGTAAATTCATTGGCGTCCAGCTCGCTTCGTGAGTGTCAATTGTCTACACTGTTGACCCCAAAAAAATGTTATCAACAGACTCCGGACCCACACGTGCACGTGCAAGTCCCGATAAGCGTACGTGTGCTGAAGAATGTTCGAAAAAGATTCTCGAACCCGAACATAGAAGGTGTGCAACGTGATCGTTGTAAGAATCCGGCCACGAGAAACCCAACTTGCCTTTTTTCCTTTTTAGGTCTCTTACTTTATGTGTGCTCTCAGATATTAAGTGTATTTTTGTATTCGAATTTTCATCATCCTTTTCTATTACATGGCTGGGGTATTTATAGTGTTACAAATAGAATGGTGATCGTCGGATCAATGTACACGTGACCTCATCTCCCAGGCCCGGGCATCACATCTTAGCCATCAAGTCCTCTTCCCTATACCTACATACCTAATTAAATACTCTTACATTGACAAGACAAGACAAGAGTTGCTTTATGCAAGGGTCACATCAATCAATCAGTCACACAGATTCTCATCATTGCAATATCCCCACAAACGAGGCTTGGGCCTCGTTTGGCTATAAAGGCTCGGGAAGAGGTATATAGCCTCGTTCGGCTATAAAGGCCTGGGAAGAGGTCTTCGTAAATAGCCGGTAACAACTGTCCCCCAAGTCCATGTGTTATCATTTATGTCATACCTGGACTTTCAGCTATGAAGTTAGAAATCGTAAGAATATAACAGTTAGGGAGGTTGCCTCGAACGCCGTAGATCGTTTAAGGCCGAAGCGAGTTCATATTAGAACAGGCGAGGCCGAAGTCCTTTTGGACGAGGCGTGGCTGAAGTCCTTTAGACGAGGCGAGTTCTTATTCGAACTGGCGAGGCTGAAGTCCTTTTGACGAGGCGAGTTCTTATTCGAACTGGCGAGGCTGAAGTCCTTTTGACGAGGCGAGGCTGAAGTCCTTTTGACGAGGCTAGAGTTCTTGGGAGATTCGCGCCTTTGATATGACATTTTTGTGCATTCCCAATGCCAATCGTGGCATCGAAACGACTTCCAATTACCGTATAGCCGCTTGCATTTAAAGCGTCATCATGGGTAATTATTAGGCCGCGTGGTATTGGGAGATTCGCTCACGCGCCAGGACGTGCTCGTGCAGAATACGCATCGATCTGAGGCGTTGGCTTGTGAATCGTCCGGAATCTACGGCCTAGAGTGATGCAATCATGGACGTTTCAGATCAATTGGGCTTTTAATCCAACGGTCAGGGTTAGGCCCCTTATAAGTATAAAAAGGCAAGACCCTGGCATCTTCACACTTTACTTTCGCGAATCATTCTTCTAAAGTTTTCAAAATTTTCTTGCCTTCCAGTCTTCCGGCATCTTTCCGGCGAGTTTCTTCCCTGCACTTTAGGTATTTCTTGGTTTCGATCACCTTCCCTTCCTTCACTACCATCTCTGCAGTCCTTTCTATCGTTTTTTAGTTCATAATGTCAGTCGAGGCGTCTTTGGCCATCACAGTGGCTAGGAGGGGTGAGGAGTCGGTGTCTGGGGCTTCGGGAGAGTGGTACAGCATGGCCGAGGAGCCCATAGATTATGAGGCGGGGTGGGGGGCAGCCAGAATTCAGTCTAACATTACCTCCGCCAAACTAGCCGAGCTTAGGGAGCTGTACCGTATCCCTTCCTATGTAGAATTGATAGTTCCCGACCCCCACGAAAGAGCCTGTTTTCCGAGGCCAAACTGCGTGGCTTTTAGTGAATACCTGCTTAAGGCAGGTGTGCGTCTGCCTCTGCACCCCTTTTTTAGGGCGGTGCTGAGGACATTTATGTTGTCCCCTACCCAAATCCTTCCAAACGGGTGGAGCCAAGTCGTTGGGACCTACTTCCTTTGGAAGGAAGTGTCCCTAGGCGAGGACTTGCCCCTTCATGTATTTGAGACCCTCTTCCATGCCAGGGTCGTGGGAAAAGACGACTCTAAGGGGTGGTATTATATCACCCCCTGGGGTTCCCATGCCCCCTTCGTAGTTGGACTTCCTTCCTCCATAAAGGGATGGAAGGAGTCCTGGTTCTGGGTAACGGGGAGGTGGCAGAGGGTTGAGGGAGATGCTGTCCCAGCCTGTACCGCGCCGACCCAGTACTACGAAGCATGTGAGTGTTGGTTTGTTTAACTGCACTATATATATAGCCTCGTGGTTCTGATCTTTTGTCTTTGCCTTGCAGACGACAGCTCGAGGTACGAACTATCCGAGGCTGAGTGGGGTATCATTGAAGACATATACAGACGATCCCCGAGGCTTCGAGGCTTTAACCACCTCATCGAGAAAGATAAATATTTTGTCGACTTCGGACTGATGGCTCCCAAAGGTAAAATGCCATTTAGCTAGGTGATTTTTATGAACTATTGGACACTACTATCTGCTCTAAACCTTTTCTCATGTTTGCAGATAAATTTTCCAAAAAGGAGTTTGCCCTGCCTGACATGGCCAGCATCATGAGGGCCACATCCACCGTCGGGGTGAAAACGTTGAAGCCCGGCTCCTCTGGGGCGAAGCATGTGAAGTCCAAGTTGGACCGCCTCAGCAAGGAGAAGAACGAAAAGGAGGCGGAAGAGGGAGCTCCCAAGGAGGTTGGAAAGGAGGGCCAAGTGGTAGCCTCCAAGGGCAAAGGCATGGCTGAGGAACCTCGTGATAAAAAGAGGAGGTTCGGCCCCGGAGGCGGGTCCTCCACAAGTTTTGGAATCACTGTCTCCCATGCTGGGAAAGATGCGCCCAAGCGGCCGAAGCTGATGCAATCCTCAATTGATTCATCATTGGTGGCACAGTCTCGCCAGATAATTAAGGAGGCGGCTGAGGCCTCGAAGAGGAAAGTTGAGAGGACTCCAGGGAAGTCTGGGAACTTCCTGGGAGGCAGGGAGGATAATTGCTCCTGCACTTATAGAGATGCTCCCGCCCGAGGTGAGGGGGGCCACCGAGGGGTTCAATAAATTTTGGACGGAGAGGTGGCAGAATTACGTTGCCACATGCGATGCGGTGGACCTCACCGCCACCCTGGTAAGTCAGACTGCCAGGGCTTTTGGCGTGGCCTTGGAGTGCCAGACGGTCCTATCAGATATTCAATCAAGGAACCGGGCTTCGCGTGACGAACTAACCAAAGTCCAGGCCGAACTAAGGGAGAAAACCGACATGAATATTGAACTCCGAGTTCAGAAGGACGTAAACGATGCGAAGATGGAGTCTGCCTTGGCCGAAGTGGAGGCGATGAAGAAGGAGGTCCATGAGGCCCAGTGCGAGGTGGCTGCTCTTACTAAGAGGGTGGAGACTTCTGATAACCACCAAAAGGTCACTGTCGAGGCCCTGGAGAAGGCAAACCTTGAGCTAGCTGGGGCCAGAGATGCCAGCCAATTCATGGAGAAGGAATTAAGGTGGTATGCCTCGGAGGTGAAGAAGTATGAGGTGGATGTTGTCGAGGCAGGCGAAATCGCAGTGAGGAATTACATTGCTAATTTTCACCTCACTGAGGAGTATCGTCGCTTCGGAATGTACTGGAGCAGGGTGGCCTACCAGGAAGTCTTTGAGAAGATAGAGGAGGTGCACCCGGGACTGGATATATCTGCGATCAAGGCGGAATTCCTTGAAGAGGACGCTCCCCAGACCCCAGCTGAGGAAGGCGAAGTAGAAGACCTTGATTCTGATGACACGCCAGCTGAAGTCCCTCAACCCGTAGAGGCACCTCCAGCGCCAATTGAGGCTCAAACCTCCGAGGCTGCAGTCCCCCCACCTCCTTCTGATCCTTAACTTATTTGTAAATTGTCATGAATTTTATAAGGCGTTTAGCCTCTTTGTAATGGAATATTTAAATGAATGAAAAGTGTATTTCTCTACATGCCTATATTGTATTATCCTTTACGTTTTGCATTGACCATTTACACTTCGTTTAAGTAAAAAAGGCTCAATTAAAGTAATAACCAACCGGAGTAAATTCAAACGTTGACCCTTGTCAAAAGTTTTAAAATGCTTTTTTCTTATGACGTTTAACCTCGTCGAAAGGGTATTCGCGTATGAGCCTCGGAATTCTAATTGGGTGGCCTCCTTTGAGGTTCCAACCTCTCGTTCGAGGCTCCTACGCTTCCCGGCATGGTGGATGGTTCATCCAAGCAGGGGCTTCTCCCTTCGATGTTCAGCCTCATCGAAGGGAGGCTTGTGTCAAACGCCTCGGAGTTCAAACGGGGTGGCCTTTTTAAGGTTCCACTCTCTCCTCCGAGGTCCTCACGCTAGATTGCCCGACATATTTTTTGAAATGAGAGTTTTATTCATTTACAAAGGCTGGGAAAACACTTCCAGCGGTGAATTACATTCAGAGGCTCTTTATTGATAATACACTTTGAGATGTTCGATGTTCCATGGGTGTGGCTGAGTCTTGCCGTCCATGTCTTTGATCCAATAGGTGCCAGGCCTGATTTCCTTTTCAATCCGGTAAGGTCCCTCCCAGTTGGGTCCCAGGGTGCCTGCTCCTGGTTCTCTTGAGGATAGGAAAACCCTGCGGAGTACCAGATCATTTATCCGGAAGGATTTCTTCTTCATTTTTGAATTGTAATACCGGGTCATCTTCCTTTGGTAAGCAGCAAGCCTCTGCTGAAAATCATTCCTTTTTTCCTCAAGGAAATCGAGTTCGCATCTTCTGAGCTCATCGTTGGATATCTCATTGAAGTTCAATCTCCGAGGAGAAGGCAAACCTACCTCAACAGGGCTCATGGCCTCGGCGCCGTAAGTCATAGAGAAAGGGGTTTCTCCGGTAGGAGCTCTGCTGGTAGTCCGTATTGCCCAAAGTACATGGGGCAGTTCATCCACCCAAGCTCCCTTGGCTGCGTCTAGTTTCTTTTTCAAAGCATGCTTGATAGTTTTGTTCACAGCTTCGACTTGGCCATTAGCTTGGGGATGATGAGGGGAGGAGAAGTGTTTCTTGATTCCCAATTCTTCACACATGTCTCTCACCTTCTTGTTATCAAACTGTTTCCCGTTATCAGAGACAATGGAATACGGGATGCCAAAGCGACAAATGATATTCTTCCATAAAAATTTGGAGGTATTGGCCTCGGTGATTTTCGCCAAAGGTTCAGCTTCCACCCACTTCGTAAAATAATCTATGGCCACTATGGCGAAACTGGCGCTTCCTCTGCCCTTAGGCAAGGGGCCAATGAGGTCGACACCCCACTTGCTGAAGGGCCAGGGGCTGGACACTGCAATAAGCTCCTGGGCAGGTTGTCTCTGTATGCTGGAGAAACGTTGACACTTATCACACTTGCGAACAAAGTGGAGGGCATCTTTTTTCAAAGTAGGCCAGTAGTATCCTTGCCTCAGTGCTTTGTTGGCTAAAGCCACCCCTCCGGAGTGGTTGCCGCATACACCCTCATGAATTTCCCGGAGTACATAGTTAGCTTCTTCCCCTCCGACGCATCGAAGAAGAGGCGCGGAGAATCCACGCTTATAAAGGACATCATCAACAAGCACGAAACGGGCCGACCTTCTTCTGATTCTATATGCCTCTTCCTTATCATCAGGCAGGGATTGATCCTTAAGATAGGATATGAGAGGCTGCATCCAAGTAGGAGTACCTTCGATCCACATTATCGCTTCTGGTGAAGTGGACGGCTCAGTGAGATACTCAATCGGGACCACTGTCAACAATTCTGAGTCCTTGCTACTAGCAAGCTTAGACAAGGCGTCAGCGTGCGCATTTTCATCGCGTGGGATTTGACTTAACTCGAATTTCTCAAAGGAGGGGAGATAACTCATCACCAATTTGAGATAGGAAACCATGGCCTTATCCCGGGCTGTGAAGTTGCCATTCACTTGTCCGACCACGAGCTGTGAATCGCTGTTGACATGGAGCCTCTTTACTTGCATTTCCTTAGCTAATCTTAGGCCAGCGAGAAGGGCCTCGTACTCTGCTCCGTTGTTGGTTGCTTTAAAGCCAAATCGCACGGCACTATTTAATTTGTGACCTTCAGGGCTTATCAGAACCACGCCAGCCCCTGAGCCTGATTCCCCAGCAGACCCGTCCACAAATAGGTTCCATGAAGGAGGGTTGGCAGGGGTCACAGCTTCGTCCATTGTAGGTGCGTTAGTAAATTCCGCCACAAAATCCGCCAAAGCCTGACCTTTGATGGCGACCCTGGCCTTAAAGATGATCTCAAATTCGCTTAGCTCCACTGCCCACTTCAATAGTCTGCCCGAGGCGTCTGGCTTTTGCAAAACTTGCCTGAGTGGGAAATTAGTCAACACGTGTATAGTGTGAGCTTGGAAATAAGGCCTTAACTTGCGGGAGGCAGTAATCAATGCCAGGGCTAACTTTTCCATATCTGGATAACGAGTCTCCGGGGGCAATAATGCCTTGCTGATGTAATAGACCGGCAATTGGGTCGAACCTTCTTCTCTTATCAGGACAGCGCTTATAGCATCGAGGGAAACAGCTAAGTATAGCTGCAAGATCTCCCCCAATTTGGGTTTTGACAAGAGGGGGGTCTGTCCCAAGTGCTTTTTCAATCCCTGGAGAGCCTCCTCACACTCTTCAGTCCATTGGAATTTCCGACCTCCCTTTAGTACCTTGAAAAATGGGAGGCATTTATCGGTGGCCTTCGAAATAAAGCGGCTGAGAGCGGCTACTCGGCCCGTTAAGCTTTGCACCTCTTTGGGTTTCTGAGGAGACTTCATCTCAATTAATGCTTGTATCTTCTCAGGGTTGGCCTCAATTCCTCGTTGATTGACCATGTATCCTAGGAACTTGCCTGAGGCTACTCCAAATGCGCATTTCAGGGGATTCAGCTTCATGCGATATTTACGTAAGATATCGAAGGCTTCGTTGAGGTGGGTTATGTGCTCTCCCACTTTCAAACTTTTGACCAACATGTCGTCCACGTAAACTTCCATAGTGTTACCGATTAAGTCCGCAAACATCTTATTTACCAACCTCTGATATGTTGCTCCGGCATTCTTTAACCCAAAAGGCATCATTTTATAACAGTAGAGGCCTCGATCCGTGATGAACGAGGTGTGCTCCTCGTCGCCTGGGTACATGGGAATTTGATTGTAGCTAGAGTAAGCATCCATGAAGCTTAGGGACTCGTGTCCTGCCGTTGAGTCTACCAATTGATCAATCCTAGGGAGTGGGAAACAATCTTTTGGGCATGCTTTGTTAAGATCGGAAAAATCGATGCACACTCTCCACTTCCCATTATGTTTCTTTACCAAGACCGGATTGGATATCCACTTCGGGTAGAGGGCCTCCCTGATGAAGCCATTGTTGATCAGCCTCTGAACTTCCTCTTTCAAGGCCTCATATCTTTCCGGGTTCAAGGCTCGCCTCTTCTGTCTATGCGGGGCAACTTTAGGATCTACTTTCAGGTGATGGCAGCTGACCCCAGGGTCAATGCCCACCATATCCTCATGCCTCCAAGCAAAGACATCCTGGTTCTGGCACAAAAATTCTTTATGTTCTTCCTTAAGTTGGGGGGCAAGACTTTTACCAACCTGTAATTGCTTGGTAAGGTCTTTCGGATCGATGGGGAAACTTTCTAGTTCTTCCATGGGAGCCGCCTGGGGATCAATTTCAGTAATTCTCGGATCGAGCTCATCAAATGTTGGCAATTCAAGGCTACAGGCGCCTATTACCATATTCATATCCCTAGGCTCAGCCTTCCTTATGGAATTAAGGTAACACTCCCTGGCTCCTCTTTGATCTCCCTTTACCGTTGCTATCCCCTTATCGGTTAAAAATTTCATACACAAATGGTGAATGGAGGTGACCGCTCCTAGGTCTTTTAATGCAGGTCTTCCCAATACCCCATGATAGGCCGATCTACTGTCAACTACCAAAAATTCCATAAAGTTCATCATCGACAAGGGGGGTTCTCCCATTTCCACAGCGATGGTAATTTTGCCTCTGGGTATAATACTGTCCCCAGTGAAACCAAACAGAGGTGTGCTGGTGGGGGTCAGTTCATGATCCAAAATCATCTTATCAAAAGTGGATCCAAATAGAATGTTCACTGAACTGCCATTATCTACCAGCATTCTTTTCAATCCGTTCCTTGCTATTACAACCCTCACAACTAAGGCATGGCAATGGGGATAGTGAATACCTTCTGAATCTTCATGTGTAAATACAATGGGGTAAGACTGATTCCTTCGAGAGCCGCTACCCACGATGTAACTAGCCAATGGAGGGCCCCTTGCTTCTCGAATATAACTCCTCTGCGAGTTTCGGGTTTCCCCGCCAACATAGGGGCCTCCGAAAATTGTGTCGATTTCATGGATTGGGACGTCTTCTAATCTGTTTCGGTGGTTTCTCCGCTGATGCTCCCCCGAGCCCCTATGCCTTTCCTGTTCTCTTCCATGAGGAGACGCTTCCCTATGACGGGAAGGGGCCTCATCTCCCCCAGGCCGTTGATTTCGCCTGGGAGGGGGCCTGCTCCTGGGCCTGGAGGTATTCCGGTTGTTACTCCTGGGACTTGGGTTTCTAGGATGCAGGGCTATGTCTCTACAATCCTCAGTGGCGTGGCTGTAAGAGCGGTGATATGTGCAATACCCCTGGGAGTTAGTTCTTCCCTGGTTTGAACCTCTTCCCCGGCCTCGCCCTCGGGCCTCGACGGGGGGCCTGTTGTGTTGACGTGTTTGCTTGGGTGCCGGCGGCTGGTACATTCTCATAAGCCAAGGTGGGTACAGCATTCAATGTGGCTGCGGCAAGCGCTTGGCCTGAGCCATGGGAAACTTCAACACTGGGTTGGCTCCATTGTTGATCCATCAAATGGGAGGTCGGGCCCCTCCCACGCTGCCTTTGTTGAGGCTGTAGGCCTCTGCTTGCGCTATTCCTGTGTTCTATCAATTCTTCATTGATGATTTCCCGCCGCATCATTTCCAACAGTGCATCGTAAGTAGCGGGATCTTGATTCTGTACATCCCTCCAAAATAACGTGTTCATGTTTAGGCCTCCTCTTAGGGCGGATAGAGCCTCGCGATCTGTAACTTGGACGCAGCAGGTCATTTCATCCGTGAAGCGGGATAAAAAGCTTTTCAGAGTTTCCCCAGGTTGTTGTCTCATGTCTTGGAGGCGTTGGATAGGGGCCTCACCTTCTTTGCTTACTGCGAATCTCTTTAGAAAGGTGGTTTTGAATTCTGGCCAGCTTCGAATACTCCCTGGCGGTAGCCTACTATACCAAATCTCTGCAGCTCCACTCAAAGTTAGGTGGAAGGCTCTACACTTCACAGCTGGGGTGGCACCTCGCAGGCTCATGTGCGTCTTATAGCTGTTCAAGTGCTTCGCTGGATCGCCTCTCCCATCATACTTTGGTATTTTAGGCATCACATAGTGGCTCAGAGCCTGGGCGTTCCTTAACTCTCTCGAAAATGGCAAGTTGTCGTCGTCGTCATCCAAATCACAGGATCTCTGTGGACCGGCTGAATCATAATTAGCTTCTGCTCCATACCTAGGTGGTTGTGGGGGCAGTCTAGCCTGGGGTTCAACCTCATCTTCCCTCCTGTGTCCACGACGAGGCGGTACAGCGCGGGGGGCATTTTCTTGCCTTTCCTCCGGCAGCCAAGTGTCAGGAGGTGGAGGCGATGGTCTATTCCTTGGAGCTCGCATTTCCTGTCCAAAAGGTTCTGCCTGGTATCCAGCCTCTTCTCCCCTGAGATGTCCACGACGAGGCGGTACAGCGCGGGGGGCATTTTCTTGCCTTTCCTCCGGCTGCCAAGTCTCAGGAGGTGGGGGGGCGTTGCCTATGCCTAGGTGCTGGGCTTAGTCTATCAAATACACTGGCAGACCTCTGGGGCCTCGGTTCTGATTCGTATTCAGTAGGATAGTTATTCCCCACGTCGAACGCGGTCCCGGTGGGTCGGTCAGAAGCGTAGTTGGAAGAAACATCGACTCCCACAACCCTTTCCATTGGGCTTCCTTCTCTAGGGCGCCTGGGAGGGCCGGTCCTTTGGCTTGGTCCCTCGTCAGGTCCGTATTGTTCCTGGGGAACGTAAGGGGAAGGCGGGGGGCCTCCCTGACCATGCATGTGCATCAACAATTCTTGCATTGCCAAGTTTTGGTTGGTAATGCTCCTCATATGAGCTGCCATGGTCGCCATTTCTCTAGTTAATTGGGCCGTCAACCTTCTACCACCTCGCCTGTGATGGTGGTGGGGTCGGCGTCGGATCGCCGGGGCCTCGGTTTCGGTTTCTCTATTTCGCCTGGGAGGAGCTTCCTCGTTCGAACTCATATTGCTTGAAATAACTCTGGGGGCTTCCTCTTGCTCCTTTTTCCAAGAACAAATCCTACTTAAAGGGGGATGCCGATCAATACCTTTTCAAAGAAAGCTTTTTCCACAGGATTGCTCGTGGTTTTCAGTGTATGTTTCCCACAGACGGCGCCAATCTGTTGACCCCAAAAAAATGTTATCAACAGACTCCGGACCCACACGTGCACGTGCAAGTCCTGATAAGCGTACGTGTGCTGAAGAATGTTCGAAAAAGATTCTCGAACCCGAACATAGAAGGTGTGCAACGTGATCGTTGTAAGAATCCGGCCACGAGAAACCCAACTTGCCTTTTTCCTTTTTAGGTCTCTTACTTTATGTGTGCTCTCAGATATTAAGTGTATTTTTGTATTCGAATTTTCATCATCCTTTTCTATTACATGGCTGGGGTATTTATAGTGTTACAAATAGAATGGTGATCGTCGGATCAATGTACACGTGGCCTCATCTCCCAGGCCCGGGCATCACATCTTAGCCATCAAGTCCTCTTCCCTATACCTACATACCCAATTAAATACTCTTACATTGACAAGACAAGACAAGAGTTGCTTTATGCAAGGGTCACATCAATCAATCAGTCACACAGATTCTCATCATTGCAATATCCCCACAAACGAGGCTTGGGCCTCGTTTGGCTATAAATGCCCGGGAAGAGGTATATAGCCTCGTTCGGCTATAAAGGCCTGGGAAGAGGTCTTCGTAAATAGCCGGTAACATACATGTATTAGGAAAACTGGTATCTAAAGATAACACAAATGATCGATTGTAATTGAATTAAAATAAAATCGTTTCGGACTTGTAAATGAAGCAGAAATTTTGTTTTCGATGCAAGAGATTGACATTTCCAAATTACGACGACCGAAAGAGAATAATTAGACAAAATTTCTAGTTAATTGAGTGACCAACTTTGCTACATGTACATTATGGATGATATTAAGTATGACAACAATCATAACCATTGATTTTAAATAAACTTTTTTAGATCACCGACCAGATTTCTTAAACATAGTGTATGTCATCCACAATGTACAAAAATAATGTACAAGTAGATTAATTCTTAGAGGGAGGCCTAGTCTCTTTTTGCTCTTTCTTGTTGCGATGGTTGAGAGGAAATAGTAGATATTGATATAATATGACATTGATAATTGACTACGCAGACAAATGAAGTCAGCACTCTCAGAAATACACTACACGTCTACCGTCGCGAAACCATCACCCCGACGAGGCAATTGACTTGCATGAAGCCCTCTACCTACACCCAACCCGACATAAGGCTGTCTACCTCCACTAGGCCCTGGACCCCGTGGACTCGTCGATCCCCTGAGACCGCCTACCAGCACAAGGTCATGCTACGACCCCCGTACTTATCGCACCGAATTGTAGACCCCCATGTCTACCGCGTGAGATCAACACCTCGCTCAACCGTATGTATTACGATGTGCCAAAACAAAAACCACCCAATAGCAAACGTGGGAAAAACCAACCACTTGAGGAAGTGGAGGCCGTTCCAACCCGAATGCGGGGGAAGTGAGAAGGCTTACATAGGACACGTGGCACCAGCAATCGCCAGACACACGCATGGCCACAGGGGTCTATAAATACCCCCAAGGTGGGAAATGTTTTGGCTTCTTGAAACCCTGAACTTTCTTACTTACATTATACTATCTTCTCATTTTCTCTAAATTGTCAGTTAATTCTCATGCTGAAGGTACAACGGAGGAGAAAGCCCCGGCCTCTTTTTGCAGGTAACAACCACTCATTGGAGCAGTCGGACCACTGCACCCAGCAAGGTAGACACGAAAAACAGATTCACAAACATTTCAGATATAGTGAGTAGTGAAGGCAGGATGAGAACGATGTACTAGTTAAGTTCTAGAGATTACTTTGAGATTTAAGTAAAAATTTAGAAAAAAAATAATAATAACTGATAACCTTTCACGTGGCGTGGTAACGAGTCCTCGACATTTAATTCTAGGTCCTAATTTGTTTAAATGTATCAATCGATCCTCACGTGACCGAAATTATCAATTTGAATGTTAAAATCACTCTGACTTTTACGTAAAATAAAGCTATAAGGCAAATATCATTAAAGAGTTTAACATATTTTTTCTTTCAACTAAAAGTCGCTTATGACTGACGATTTTTGCACATGAGGACCAAATTCATGAATTTATAGAGATTGTGGACTTGTAACCACAATATGTCAAAAGTTGGCTATCATATAGAAAGCGAAATAAAATTTAGTAATGACAGATAGCACCACCTATAATTGGCACAAGTCTCCATAGCAACGAAGTGAAATTTAGCCCCAGTTTGACATCCATTAATTTCTCTTTTTATTTCTCATTCTCATTCTCATTCTTCATTTCAACCACACATTCTCCAAATAACATAATATTACATAAAAATAAAAAACTTTTTATCACTTTTCCATCACACATTCTCACATCAATCACTATTTCAAAATTTCTATTCTCCCAAAAATGGGTTTCAAACAGGGGCTTAATACTTCCTCCGTCTCATTTATATAGATTGACTTTCTTTATTTTTTTGTATCAACTATGTAGTCTTTTTTTTTTATTGAGAATGTTTTGTTTTGTTTTGTTCGTTTACTAATATGCCCATTTTTTTAATTTCCCTAATTATAACCAATTTACCAATAGTTCTTGATAATTAAACAAGGACAAACTAGAAATTTTTTTTTACAAAATTTGATTTTTCAATAACATTAATTAAGTTTTCTTAATCCACATAAAAAACAAAACTAACCTTTTTAAATGGGACGTAGGGAGTAATAAATTTAATGAAACTACCAAATGAATTTATCAATAAAAATACCTTAGAAAGGCTATCATTAAAAAAAAAAAATGAGCAATTTATAGAGCACAAGTAGTATTCAACATTAGTTTAGATGATAATAATTATGTCATTAAATAATATGTTCAATTAAATATAAAATTATGATTAATCTACTTGTACAAAATGGTGTACAAAATTTTGTCAAAATTTTTGTCAGATTTTTTGTACACGTAGCATGATTGTAAAAATTATCATCTACATGAATGATGATAGATATCATTATTAAAATAAAAAAAATATGGGTAGGTTCAAACTGGATCCGTTTAATTTCGGATCACCTTAAATAGGTAAAATCCAAACGGGTAATAAATGCGACGCTGTTCCTTAAAATGTACGAATCGGGATGACACGGCGGGCACATACAAAATACACATCCATTTGTGGGTTCCATTCTTGATTGTCTTTCTTCACCTCCCTAGCTTTTTGGGACTCGTTCCCTTCATTTAGACGAATTACGCAGATATAAGCATGATGCATTAAAATTCTGTGCAAGTTGACTTTTTCTCCACAGTCCGTTTAAATTCAGATTTTGTATTGAAAGAAATTCACAAATGGGGTCGTGGAATTCAATTCATCTGAAGGTATTATACAATGTTTTGGGATGGACTGCATTTGTCTCATGGTCCATCAGTTTCTACCCGCAAGCGATTTTGAATTTCCGAAGGAAAAGGTTTTCTAATTCTTATTCACCCACTTTAATTTATTCTGAAATTTCAAATTTCGTGTTTTAATTGCTTGTTTACGTAGTGTGGTGGGGTTGAACTTTGATTTTCTGCTCCTGAATTTGACGAAGCACTCGTCGTATCTCATCTACAACGCTTCCCTCTACTTTAGCTCCGCCGTGCAGAGGCAGTACCGCCAAAAATTTGGCCTCAATGAGGTACTTCGAAACATATCCTATTATTGAATTCATAATTTGGGCGTTTATTTAATTTTTGGGATCAAGTGATCAAAGGTTTCAATTTTTTGGTTATTTGATGCACGTATTTATTTTCTTGTGGTTGTTTTATTGCAGATGATACCTGTGGCTGCCAATGATGTAGCTTTCTCCATTCATGCTGTTCTCTTGACTGCTTTCACCTTGTTCCAAGTTGTAATTTATGACGTGGGTAACTAAAATTTTCTCACCGTTTCACGTTTTTGTTACTTTTAATTAAAAAAGTCACTTTGATAAAAATGATTACTTATCTTGAAAGAACTTATTTACTTAGAACTAAACTTTTTAATCTTTGCCAACCATACTATAGTTCTTGCGTAAAGCTCTAATACCAAAGAAGCATAACCTGTACATTTAAATTACTACATTTTAAATTTCAATTCCAAACAGTACGGGTTAATTAATTTACATCTGAATGATATCTTATTATTATTTTTTTTAATTTGCATTTTGAAACCTTTGTGAATCATTTTTGCAGCGTGGAAATCAAAAGGTTTCAAAAATTTGTATTGCAATTGTTTCCGTGGCCTGGTTATCAGCTGCCATTTGTGTTTCCATAGCTCTGCCCAGGCACTCTTGGTTATGGCTGGTAAACTGCTTCAAGTAAGATATCGTCCCTTCAAGCAGTGTAACAAATCTATGGCAATTTGTGAATCTGTGGACTTCTCATTAAGATTTATGTATAGAGTACTGAGATGAGCATTACCTGCCTTATTAGCCTTAGTATTCTTGGCTAATGAAAGAAACTACCTAGGGTAACAAGAAATAATGGACCAACTTATTCTATTTATATGTGCCTATGAAGTTAATTACTGAAACAGACAAGTACTTTGCTTTGTTTTGTACTATGCTTCTTCATCCTCAGTTTCCTCTTAACTTCTTACATCCCATCTTTAATTGCAGCACAATTCAAGTTGTTATGACAATCATCAAATATATTCCTCAGGTAGATTTGGAACTTGTATCCTTTGAGATCGTTCAGCTTATCATCTGCTGAACTCTTAGTGTTCTTAACAATCCCAAGTTTAATTTGATCTTGAAAGTTTTTGTTTGCAAATTGGCTTCATGATCTAACGCAGAGTTCTGTTACTAAATATAGGCTATTTTGAACTTTCGACGAAAAAGTACAGTTGGATTTAGCATTGGAAATATTTTGCTTGATTTCGTTGGAGGAGTGACAAATTATTGTCAAATGGCAGTGCAATCCATAGATCAAAGTGAGTTGGTGACTAATATTTGAATATCTTTGTAGAATACGCTTTCAGATAAATCTAATCATTTACATCTGTTTTTGCAGATTCCTGGGTGAACTTCTACGGAAACATAGGCAAGACCATGATATCTTTGGTATGAGACAGTTTCACTTCTTTATGTCCTTGTGAATTTCAAGATTTGTCACCAAGCGATAGAGAGACTTAATACAACCTTTCTGGCTTAAAATAAGAATACATTATTCACTTCAAAAAATATCATTTTTAACTTTTTGTCTACCGCATAAAATGAAAGACTGGACATGTTATGCATATTATTTTACAAACCTAGCCTATTGGATTTACCTATCTTTTTGCTTGCTGGTACTACTTGACCGTCCAGTAGTTGGGTTCCACAAGCTACTGTGAACTTGGTGGATAATTTTGTTTTCTTAAATCCCAAAGCTGATGTGGTTCACGATTAAATTTAATCTATCTCTGGAATCTTTATACCTTGTAACATCCTTCTTTGTTTTATATGGGGGGGAAAGAAAAAAAAAAGGAAGAAGAGGAAAGCTGATGAAGTTTCCCTAAGGTTAAAAAGTTTTCCATGTTAGCTTCCTTCTACAGGCATTAATTGGGACCAATGCTCCATATGGCTCACCGCTGAAAAGGGTGTGTTTTTGGCATTTTATCCATGGTGAATCATCCATAGACCATAGGTTATCTTGTGTATTTATGTGATTGCTACTTGAGTATTATTTGTTTTTTCTTATCATTTACTCAAGTGCCAAAACAACACAGTTGGATTTATTGCATGTGCATCCAACCCCCTTAAAGCCCTCCCATTCCTCTGTTCATTATTGGGCGATTAGAGCTACAGTTGAAGATTTTTTGCTGACTTCCCCGCGCCCTTAAACCCTTGTGTTCTCATTTCTACCCACATGATTAATGTTTAACTGTCTCAGTGGAATGAATTTTTCAGGTGTCTATCTTCTTCGACATTCTCTTTATGGTCCAGCATTACATACTATATCCTTCCAAGAAGGCTACTTCTCCAAAACCCAATGAGGTAAGCAAGGAGTCACTAATTAAACCCTCTGATGAACCGAATTCAGATTATGTATAATGATGAATGACATGGCTCTTGGAATTAATCTTGCACATTACTTTGTGCAAATTAGCAACTCTGTACTTTATGCTTCACAATGCATGTATTATCACTCTGTATAGGAAAGCTGAAGCATGATGCTCTATTTACTGTATGTTCATGTTAAGAAGATTTGAGTGTAATGCTGTATTCCTACTGTTGAAATTTCTGTCCCTGATCTATCATGAAGCTTAACAGGGGATATTGATAATCGAATATTTTTAGCACACTCTTCGTCTATGACTATACATTCAGTTGACTCGATACATAGCAACCCGAGTTTCATTTGGAGCCTGTGATCAATTTGTGCCGATGCAGCATGAACTAGATCCAAGGAGTCAAGGAGATGAACTCAGCTGTTCCCCATAATTTGCCTCGCCTAATCTGCTCCGAATTTTGCTGTAGGTATCTGTCGAGCAAACCGAAGGACATTGAGGCAATATGATGAAATTTTTTCATCATAACATTGGGATGAAAAAAGGGGCTTCAACATTTGTAATAGTTTTCAACCGATACATTTTTCCAACAGAACAATTTTGCACGTGAACACATGTTCTCCCTACTTTTTAACCGTATGTTCTTAAAAGAAATTACTTCTTTAAGAAACATTGTTCCAACTTCCGTTCAGGAAAAATCTGGACATAAACATAAGCAGACAATTAAATTGGCTCGTAAAATTTGGACGGAACTAAAAAAGAAACAATAATGTTGTTACACGTTTTATTCTTTAACAAATTTTATTGTTGCTTGGCCAACACGCCAATAATTAATTGACGAACAGTTGACCAATTAACCTCCTTGCTTCCCAAGTTTTCAAGATCTCTCTCTATTTAAACCCACATTCATAATAACATTTCACTACCATTCCCATTAAGCTCACAAGAACCCAACCAAAAATGAAGAGAGAGGGTCGACAACATGGCATGGTCCGAACCAACCCCATTCTCCCACAACCTTTCAACCCAAGGCCCGTGGCTAGGCATGTTAACAAGCTTGGCTCACCACCAACTGCCGGCATGTTCACCAAGGTTTCATCAAAGCCCACGAACCACTCCAAGTTTACGGGAAAGTGCGGTCGACCCCGGTGCAACGGGTGCCATATTCACCCAGCTTGTAAGGCGAAGGACAAGACCAAGGGTGCCAAAAAGCTCAGATTGATCACTAGGAGGGTCGCGGATACAAGACCTGGATTCAAGTTTTCGGACTCTTCCACAAGTGACATTTTGGATCAGTTGACTTATCCTTATATGGATGATGGCGATGACCAGATATCGTCGAATGATGTTGAAATTGAAGAGATAGATGGGTATGATAACGATGATCAAATGAGTTTCTGTGAAGTGGGATTTGTGTGGGAACCATTGGATGGAGATGAGAGTTGGTGCCTGGTAGAAGAAATGTGATTCATCATTTGATAAAGTCTGATGAATTGTATATTCTTTGTCCACAAATCCTGTTTATTTTATTATGTAATCAAGTTGTTAATTCATGTGGTGCAAAATGATTAATACTTACTCGATCGGGTTATGAATCAACTCAACAATCAGTTTACCTTAATTAATTATTCTTTGCCCTTTACACAATTTTCTGGTCAGTGAAGCTTACCGAAATGCAATGTAGTTGCCATGCTTCAGTTAGCAACAGCAAGTAATTGTCCCTCCATTATGGTGATCCAATGCCTACCCAACTTTGTGTCTAGTACAATTAGAACTCTTCAATACCTTACATTGACATTGACTCTACCTGACGTCTCCCATACTATTAACGAGTAAAGTCAATTTTTCAAAAATGCCATTGATGTTCATTGGGAAGCTTGCAAACGAGTTCTTTGTTATCTTAAAGGAACTGTTAGTAATGATCTTCATTTCTTTCCCTCGTCTAAATTCAAATTGTGGCAAACTTGGCATGTTGGGTTGGGTTGGTGATAGATGATCCATCCAAGGGCGGACGGAGGGGGGTTGGAGCCCATTTAGTTTTTTTTTTTTTTTTTTTATCAGCTCAGTATTTTTTTTTGTCGTCCCTAACTCTGTTGCTGACTCCATCAGTGGTCATTTTATTTACTTAGCCCCAATCTCAGCCTGGAGCTCAAAGAAGCAAACTTTCCACGATAGAATTTGAATATTGAGCACTTGCTAATGTCACTGGTGAAATCACTCAGGGTTCGTCTGATTGCAAATGTGTAATTTGGATGGAAAGAAAATGAATTACAGGAAATTGAATTGTCTAAAATTTGTTTTACTGAGAATTGTAATTAATTGTGTTTGATCGATACAATTTACCACCTGGAAAATGTTAAAAGTGTTTAGTTTAGTTTTGCATGAAAATTGTTAATATAAGTCATAATTTTTTTCACCATTGTGTCTAGAATTTTTTCCAATTGAAAAAAAAAAAATGGTGAAAACCCAAAAACCACCAAAACAACAAAAAAACAATTTCATTAAAAATTGGGAAAAGGAGGCGCAAGTGAAAAATTGGAAAATGAATTCCAGGAAAAATGTTGGCTACCAAACAGTCCAAAACTTGGAAAATGGAAAATATTTTTCATTTTCCATGAAAAATTTCAAGTTTCAAACATGGCCTTAGTATAGTCCTTAATTGGGAACTTGGTATTGTTTCACCTCCTCCTATTATGTGATGTGATAATCAAGGTGCTTTAGCTGTAAATTGCTACAAAAGGAACTATTTATTTGTTTCGTTCCATTAGTAGAAAAAATCCTTCGATGCATCACGTTTTCAAAAACTCGAGGCCAAACTTTGCAATTTCTTTTTCTTGTGTGTGTTGGTGGGGGGGGGGGGGGGGGGGGGGACCATAATATAAATACACAATTGTAATAACATGTCACACTTACATTGACCACCTAGGCATCTAGAATAAGGGATATATCCAGAATCATGGTTCAGCGGGACGAGATATAATTACATAAATAATAATTTCAAATTACACAATGGTGATAATATTTCAAAACATGGTACTTTTATTTTTTTAGAATTGTTCTTACGATTCTCATATTTTGAAAACGCCGTATAATAGTGTCGTTATCAATTTCATGAAATACACATTTTGTTACCAGCCATCAACGCAACTCCCTCCCAGGCCTTTATAACCAAATGAAGCCCAAGCCTCGTCTTTTTCAAAGATGTGGCTGATGGAGATCTTTTATGATATGATGATGTGACTCCTGCAGTTTCAAAGCAAACTCTTGTATTGTCATGTAATAGTATTTAATTGAGTATATAGATATAGGGAAGGGGACTTGAGAAGACTGGATGGCAAAGATGTGATGCCCGGGCCTGGGAGATGAGGCCACGTGTACATTGATCCGACGATCACCATTCTATTTGTAACACTAAAATACCCCAACATGTAAATAGAAAAAAGGTGATGATGCAAATTTGGAAGTACAAAAATACACTTAGCACCTTTAAATACACAAAACAAAGAACATCAAAAAGACAAAAACAAGTCAGGTTATACGTGATCGGATTCTTAAACGATTATGTAACTCTTAACTCGCCGGAGCTGAACGAGGTTATCACGTGCGCGTACGGGTCCGGCTCCTGTTGGCAACACATTTTTTGTGGTCAACATAACTCTTAACTCGCCGGAGCTGAACGAGATTATCACGTGCGCGTACGGGTCCGGCTACGGTGGCAAACAACCACTTTTTTTTGGGTTCAACAGATTGGCGCGTCTGTGGGAATCGTACACTGAAAACCACGAGCAATCATGTGGAAAAAGCTTTCTTCGAAAAGGTATTGATCGGCATCCCCCTTTAAGTAGGATTTTCTCTTGAAAAAGAGCAAGAGGAAGCCCCCAGAGTTGTTTCAAGCAATATGAGTTTGAACGAGGAAGCTCCTCCCAGGCGGAATAGAGAAACTGAAACTGAGGCCCCGGCGGTCCGACGCCAACCCCACCACCATCACAGGTGAGGTGGCAGAAGGTTAACGGCCCAGCTAACTAGAGAAATGGCGACCATGGCAGCTCATATGAGGAGCATTACCAATCAAAACTTGGCAATGTAAGAACTGTTGATGCACATGCATGGTCAGGGAGGCCCCCCGCCTTCCCCTTATGTTCCTCAGGAACAGTACAGACCTGACGAGGGACCAAGCCAAAGCACCGGCCCCCCCAGGCGCCCTAGAGAAGGAAGCCCAATGGAAAAGGTAGTGGAAATCGACGTCTCTTCCAATTACGCTTCTGACCGACCCAACGAGACCCCGTTCGACATGGGGAACAACTATCCTACTGAATACGAATCAGAACCGAGGCTCCGGAGGTCTGCCCGTGTATTTGATAGACTAAGCCCAGCACCTAGGCGTAGGCAACGCCCCCACCTCCTGAGACTTGGAAGCCGGAGGAAAGGCAAGAGGATGCCCCCCGCGCTGTACCACCTCGTCGTGGACCTCTCAGGGGGGAGGAGGCTGGATACCAGGTAGAACCTTTTGGACAGGAAATGCGAGCTCCACGAAATAGACCATCGCCCCCCCCCACCTCCTGAGACTTGGCAGCCGGAGGAAAGGCAAGAAAATGCCCCCCGTGCTATACCGCCTCGTCGTGGACACATGAGGGAAGAAGAGGCTGGTAACCAGGCTAGACTGCCCCCACAAACCACCTAGGTATGGAGCATAAGCTAATTATGATTCAGACGGTCCGCAGAGATCCTGTTATTTGGATGATGACGATGACAACTTGCCATTCTCGAGAGAACTAAGGAACGCCCAGGTTCCGAGCCACTATGTGATGCCTAAAATACCAAAGTATGATGGGAGAGGCGATCCAGCGAAGCACTTGAACAGCTATAAGACGCACATGAGCCTACGAGGTGCCACCCCAGCTGTGAAGTGTATAGCCTTCCACCTAACTTTGAGTGGAGCCGCCGAAATTTGGTATAGTAGGCTACCACCAGGGAGCATTCGAAGTTGGCCAGAATTCAAAACTGACTCTTCTGAAGAGATTTGCAGTAAGCAAAGAAGGCGATGCCCCTATTCAGCGCCTCCAAGACATGAGACAACAACCCGGGGAGACTCTGAAAAGCTTTTTATCCGCTTTACGGACGAAATGACCTGTTGTTGCGTACAAGTTACAGATCGCGAGGCTCTATCAGCCCTAAGAGGAGGCCTAAACATGAACACGTTGTTTTGGAGGGATGTACAGAATCAAGATCCTGCTACCTACGATGCACTGTTGGAAATGATGCGGCGGGAAATCATCAACGAAGAACTAATAGAACACAGAAATAGGGCAAGCAGAGGCTTACAGCCTCAACAAAGACAGCGCGGGAGGGGCCCAACCTCCCACTTAATGGATCGGCAATGGAGCCAGCCCAGCGTTGAAGTTTCCCATTGTTCAGGGCAAGCGCTTGCCGTAGCCACATTGAATGATGTACCCACTTTGGCTTATGGGATGTACAGCCACTGGCAACCGAGCAAACACGTCATACACACACAGGCCCCCGTATGAGGACGAGGGGGGAAAGAAGTTCAAACCAGGAAAGAACTAACTCCCAGGGGTATTACACATATCACCACTCTTACAGCCACGCCACTGAGGACTGTAGAGACATAGCCCTGCATCCCAGAAACCCGAGTCCCAGGAATAACAATCGGAATACTTCCAGGCCCGGAGCAAGCCCCCTCCAGGCGAGATCAACGGCCTGGGGGAGATGAGGCCCCGTCCCGTCATAGGGAAACGTCTCCCCGTGGGGTAGAACAGGAGAGGCATAGGAGCTCGGGGGACCATCAGCGGAGAGACCGCCGAAGCAGATTAGAGGACGCCCCAATCCATGAGATCGACACAATTTTCGGAGGCCCATACGTAGGAGGAGAAACCCGAAACTCACAGAGGAATTATATTCGAGAGGCGAGGGGCCTTCCATTGACTAGTTATATTGTGGGCGACGGCTCTCGAAGGAACCAATCACATCCCATTGTATTCATGCATGAGGATTCGAAGGGTATTCATTACCCCCATTGCGATGCTCTAGTCGTGAGGGCCGTAATAGCAAGGAACGGATTGAGAAGAATGCTGGTAGACAATGGCAGTTCGGTGAACATTCTTTTCGGATCCACCTTTGATAAGATGATTTTGGACCACGAACTGACCCCCACCAGCACACCTCTGTTTGGTTTCACTGGAGACAGTATCATACCCAGAGGCAAGATTACCCTCGCGGTGGAGATGGGAGAACCCCCCTTGTCAATGATGAACTTCATGGAATTTTTAGTAGTGGATAGCAGATCTGCCTATCACGGGGTATTGGGAAGGCCCGCGTTGAAGGACTTGGGAGCGATTACCTCCATTCACCATTTGTGCATGAAGTTTTTAACTGATAAAGGGGTGGCAACGGTAAGGGGAGACCAAAGAGGAGCCAGGGAGTGCTACCTTAATTCCATAAGGAAAGCTGAGCATAGGGATATGAATATGGTAACAGGCGCCTGTAGCTTTAAGTTACCAACACTCGATGAACTTGATCCACGAATTACTGAAATTGATCCCCAGGCGGCTCCCATGGAAGAACTAGAGAGTTTCCCTATCGATCTAAAAGACCTCACCAAGCAGTTACAGGTTGGTAAAAGTCTTGCCCCAAGGTTTAAGGATGAACTTAAAGAATTTTTGTGTCAGAACCAGGATGTCTTTGCTTGGAGGCATGGGGACATGGTGGGCATCGACCCTGGAGTCAGTTGCCATCACTTGAAAATAGACCCTAAAGTTGCCCCGCATAGACAAAAAAGGCGAGCTTTGAACCCGGAAAGATATGAGGCCTTGAAAGAGGAAGTTCAGAGACTGATTAATAATGGCTTCATCAGGGAAGCCCTCTACCCGAAGTGGATTTCTAACCCAGTCCTGGTAAAGAAACATAACGGGAAGTGGAGAGTGTATATCGATTTCTCTGATCTTAACAAAGCATGCCCAAAAGATAGTTTCCCACTCCCTAGGATTGACCAACTAGTAGACTCCACCGCTGGACACGAGTCCCTGAGCTTCATGGATGCTTATTCTGGCTACAATCAAATTCCCATGTACCCAAGGGATAAAGAGCACACCTCATTTATCACAGATCGAGGCCTCTACTGTTATAAAATGATGCCTTTTGGGTTAAAGAACGCCGGAGCAACGTATCAGAGGTTGGTAAATAAGATGTTTGCAGACTTGATCGGTAACACTATGGAAGTTTATGTGGACGACATGTTAGTCAAAAGTTTGAAGGTAGAAGAGCTTATAACCCACCTCAGCGGAGCCTTCGATATCTTACGAAAATATCGCATGAAGTTGAACCCCCTGAAGTGCGCATTCGGAGTGGCTTCAGGCAAGTTCCTGGGATACATGGTCCATCAGCGAGGAATTGAGGCCAACCCTGAGAAGATCCGAGCATTAATTGAGATGAAGTCTCCTCAGAAACCCAAAGAAGTGCAAAGCTTAACGGGCCGAGTAGCTGCTCTCAGCCGCTTCATTTCGAAAGCCACTGATAAGTGTCTCCCATTCTTCAAGGTTCTGAAGGGAGGTCGAAAATTCCAATGGAATGAAGAGTGCGAAGAGGCTCTCCAGGGATTGAAGAAGCACCTAGGACAAACCCCCCTCCTATCAAAGCCCAAATTTGGAGAGGTCTTGCAGCTATATTTAGTTGTTTCCCTCGATGCTATAAGTGCTGTCCTAACAAGAGAAGAAGGATCAACCCAGTTGCCAGTCTATTACATTAGTAAGGCATTGCTACCTCCTGAGACTCGTTATCCAGACATGGAAAAGTTAACCCTGGCATTGATTACTGCCTCCCGAAAGTTAAGGCCTTACTTCCAGGCTCACACTATACACGTGTTGACTAACTTCCCACTTAGGCAAGTTTTGCAAAAGCCAGACGCCTCGGGCAGGCTACTGAAGTGGGCAGTGGGGCTGAGCGAGTTTGAGGTCCTTTTTAAGGCTAGGGCCGCCATCAAAGGCCAGGCTTTGCCGGATTTCGTGGCAGAATTTTCCAATGCGCCTATGATAGACGAGGCTGTAGCCCCCGCCAACCCTCCTTCATGGAACCTATATGTAGATGGGTCAGCTGGTGAAACCGGCTCAGGGGCTGGCGTGGTTTTAGTAAGCCCTAAAGGTCACAAGTTGAATAGTGTCGTACGATTTGGCTTTAAAGCGACCAACAACGCAGCAGAGTATGAGGCCCTTCTCGCTGGCTTAAGATTAGCTAAGGAAATGCAAGTGAAGAGGCTCCATGTCAATAGCGACTCCCAGCTTGTGGTCGGACAAGTAAACGGCAACTTCGCAGCCCGGGACAAGGCCATGGCTTCCTATCTAAAAGTGGTGATGAGTTTTCTCCCTTCCTTTGACAAATTCGAGTTAAGTCAAATCCCGCGCGATGAAAATGTACATGCCGACGCCTTGTCTAAGCTGGCTAGTAGCAAGGATTCAGAATTGTTAACGGTTGTCCCAATTGAATATCTCACCAAACCATCCACTTCCTTGGAAACGATGATGTGGGTCGAAGGTACTCCTACTTGGATGCAACCTCTCATATCCTACCTTAAGGACCAATCCTTGCCTGATGATAAGGAAGAGGCATATAAAATCAGAAGAAGGTCGGCCCGTTTCCTGCTGGTTGATCATGTCCTCTATAAACGTAGATTCTCCGCGCCTCTTCTTAGGTGCGTCGGAGGGGAGGAAGCTAATTATGTACTCCGGGAAATTCATGAGGGCGTTTGCGGCAACCATTCCGGAGGGTTGGCTTTAGCCAACAAAGCGCTAAGACAAGGATACTACTGGCCTACTTTGAAAAAAGATGCCCTCCAATTTGTCCGTAAGTGTGACAAGTGCCAACGTTTCTCCAGCGTGCAGAGGCAACCTTCCCAGGAGCTTACTGCAGTGTCCAGCCCCGGCCCTTTAGCAAATGGGGTGTGGACCTTATTGGCCCCATGCCTAAGAGCAAAGGAAGCGCCAGTTTCGCCATAGTGGCCATAGATTATTTTACGAAATGGGTGGAAGCTGAACCTTTGGCAAAGATCACTGAGGCCAACACCTCCAAATTCTTGTGGAAAAATATCATTTGTCGCTTTGGCATCCCCTACTCCATTGTTTCTGATAACGGGAGACAGTTCGACAACAAGAAGGTCAGAGACATGTGTGAAGAATTGGGAATCAAGAAGCACTTCTCCTCCCCCCCACCATCCCCAAGCTAATGGCCAAGTCGAGGCTGTGAACAAAACCATTAAACACATTTTGAAAAAGAAACTAGACGCAGCCAAGGGAGCTTGGGTGGATGAGTTGCCTCATGTCCTTTGGGCAATAAGGACTACCAGCAGAACTCCTACTGGGGAAACCCCTTTCTCAATGACTTATGGCGCTGAGGCCATGAGCCCTGTTGAGGTAGGATTGTCATCTCCTCGGAGATTGAGCTTCAATGAGATATCAAATGAGGAGCTCCGAAAATGTGAACTCGATTTTCTTGAGGAGAAAAGGAATGATTCTCAGCAAAGGCTTGTTGTCTACCAAAGGAAGATGACCCGGTATTACAATTCAAAAATGAAGAAGAAATCCTTCCGTATCAATGATCTAGTACTCCGCAGGGTTTTCCTATCCTCGAGGGAACTAGGAGCGGGTACCTTGGGACCCAACTGGGAAGGACCTTACCGAATTGAAAGGGAGATTAGGCCCGGCACCTATTGGATCAAAGACATGGATGGCAAGGTCCAACCCCACCCATGGAACATCGAGCATCTTAGAATGTATTATCAATGAAGAGCTTTTGAATGTAACCTCCCTGCTGGAAATGTTTCCCCAGCCTTTGTAAATGAATAAAATTCTCGTTTCAAAAATATGCCGTGGAAGCCTCGGAGGAGAGAGCGGAACCTTAAAAAAGGCTATCCCGTCCGAGCCCCGAGGCGTTTGACACAAGCCTCCCTTCGATGAGGCTGAACATCGAAAGGAGAAACCCCTCTTGGATGAACCATCCACCATGTTGGGAAGCGTGGAAGCCCCGGAGGAGAGAGCGGAACCTTTAAAAAAAGGCCACCCCGTCCGAGCCCCGAGGCGTTTGACACAAGCCTCCCTTCGATGAGGCTGAACATCGAAAGGAGAAGCCCCTCTTGGATGAACCATCCACCATGTTGGGAAGCGTGGAAGCCCCGGAGGAGAGAGTGGAACCTTTAAAAAGGGCCACCCCGTTTGAACATCGAAGGGAGAAGTCCACACAAACCTCCTTTGGATGAGGCTGAACATGATTACGTTTGGTTTTATTCCGTAGGGTTATTACTTTGATTGAGCCCTTTTTATTTAAGTGACGTCTGAATAGTCATTGCACAACATGAAAGATAAGACTATACACGACGAAGAGGCCAAAACATGAAATTTTCATTCATTCAGACAATTCATTACAAAGAGGCTAAACGCCTTATATAAAATTCATGACAATTTACAAGCTAGAGTTCAGAGGTAGTTGGGGGGTCTGCAGCCTCGGAAGTAGGAACCTCAATCGCCGTTGGAGGTGCCTCCACAACTTGGGGGACTTCAGCGGGCAGGTCATCAGAATCTAGTTCTTCAACTTCGCCTTCCTCAGCCGGAGTCTGGGGAACCTCTTCTTCAAGGAATTCTGCCTTCACCGCAGATATATCCAGCCCGGGGTGCACCTCCTCCATCTTTTCAAAAACCTCCTGGTAGGCCACCCGGCTCCAATACATTCCGAAACGACGATACTCCTCGGTGAGGTGAAAATTAGCAATGTAGTTCCTCACTGCAATTTCACCTGCCTCGACGACATCCGCTTCGTACTTTTTCACCTCCGAGGCATACCACTGGATCTGCTTATCCATGAATTCACCGGCGTCTCGAGCCCCAGCTAGCTCAAGGTTTGCCTTCTCCAGGGCCTCGGCAGTGACCTTTTGGTGGTTATCAGAGGTTTCCACCCTCTTTGTAAGAGCAGCCACCTCACACTGGGCCTCGTGGACCTCTTTCTTCATTGCCTCTACTTCGGCCAGGGCTGACTCCAGCTTCGCATCACTTACGTGCTTCTGAACTCGGAGTTCAATGTTCATGTCAGTCTTCTCCCTTAGTTCAGCTTGGACTTTGACTAGTTCGTCACGCGAGGCCCGGTTCCTTGAGTGAATGTCCGACAGAACCGTCTGACACTCCAAGGCCACGCCGAAAGCCCTGGCCGCCTGACTCACCAGGGTGGCAGTGAGGTCCACAACATCGCACGTGGCAACATAGTTCTGCCACCTCTCCGTCCAAAATTTATTGAACCCCTCGGTGGCCCCCCTCACCTCGGGCGGAAGCATTTCGATAAGCGCGGGAGCGATTTTCTCCTCTCTGCCTCCCAGGAAGTTCCCAGACTTCCCTGGGGTCCTCTCAACTTTCTTCTTTGAGGCCTCAGCTGCCTCCGTCGCCTCCTTAATTATTTGGCGAGACTGGGCCACCAGCGACGAATCGATCGATGATTGCATCAACTTCGGCCGCTTGGGCGCCTCTTTCCCCGCGTGGGAGACAGTTGTACCAAAACTTGTGGAGGACCCGCCTCCAGGGCCGAACCTCCTCTTTTTCTCACGGGGCTCCTCAGCCACACCAACGCAACTCCCTCCCCAGGCCTTTATAACCAAATGAAGCCCAAGCCTCGTCTTCAAAGATGTGGTCATGATGGAGATCTTTATGAATGATTGATGTGACTCCTGCATAAAGCAACTCTTGTCTTGTCATGTCAATGTAAGAGTATTTAATTGAGTATATAGATATAGGGAAGGGGACTTGAGAAGACTGGATGGCAAAGATGTGATGCCCGGGCCTGGGAGATGAGGCCACGTGTACATTGATCCGACGATCACCATTCTATTTGTAACACTATAAATACCCCAACCATGTAATAGAAAAGGATGATGCAAATTTGAATACAAAAATACACTTAGCACCTTTAAATACACAAAACAAGATACATCAAAAAGACAAAAACAAGTCAGGTTATACGTGATCGGATTCTTAAACGATTATGTAACTCTTAACTCGCCGGAGCTGAACGAGGTTATCACGTGCGCGTACGGGTCCGGCTACAGTTGGCAACATTTTTTGGGGTCAACATAACTCTTAACTCGCCGGAGCTGAACGAGGTTATCACGTGCGCGTACGGGTCCGGCTACGGTTGGCAACATTTTTTGGGGTCAACACATTTTTTAACATACACAACTAAACTATCATTTATCCATTGGTCTCCAATCTAAATACGCAGACGATTACGATTCTTCACAATGTTCAAGCAGAAAATATTCTTTCAACTGTAGTCTAACAACTGGAAGAATTAATCATCTACAGTATATTAAAAGTGTGGACCGAGGAAAAACTTTTGAATACCAATTTTAGCCTTGTATATTTAGCTACGTGTCAATTATTTCCTTTTAATATTTAATATAGTACTATTTAATATAATTTAACTTCATTTAATATCCATTTAAGTGCCATGCTCATTATTTTATATTGAATTACTTAAAATCTTATATTAATCAAATTAAGTTTAATTACTTAAATTATCATGAAGCTAGATTACATATATAATTATATTAAAACTATAATAAATATTATTTTATATTGTAATTAATCTATCATTATATTAATGCAGCCTTTAATATAATTATAATACATGTGAGCTTCGTTTTTAATTAGTAAACTAAATTTAATTAATATAAAATTATGAGTACTTCGAAAAATGAGCTCTATATTTCAAAGGAGACTAGCGTCCTTGTTTGGTGGTGATTAAAATCAGATTTTAGTAAATTTTGATAAAAGTGTAGATTGATGAGAAACTTTTGAATACAATTATAGCCTTATATATTTAGCTCTATGTCAATTATGTCCTTGTATATTTAATATAGTACTATTTAATATAATTTAACTTCATTTAATATCCATTTAAGTGTAATGCTCATTATTTTATATTGAAGTACTTAAAATTTTATATTAATAAAATTAAGTTTAATTACTTAAATTACATTATTCAAATTAAGTTTAATCATGAATCTAGATTACATATATAATTATATTAAAACTATAATAAATATTATTTTATATTGTAATTAATCTATCTTTATATTAATGCAGCCTTTAATATATTGTATTATATAATTATAATAAAATTATATCTATACACGTGAGCTTCGATTTTAATATAAAATTAAATTAATATAAAATTATGAGTACTTTGAAAAATGAGCTCTATATTTAAAAGGAGAATAGCGTTCTTATTTGGTGGTGATTAAAATCAGATTTTAATAAATTTTGATAAAATGTGTGGTTGAAAAGTTGTGGGACCAATAAAATATGTTATCGAAATTAATTGTTTTGACTTTGACCTATATTAAAATCTGAATATTAATCCGTGCCAAACATGGGCTACATGAACTTAAATTGTAATTAATCTATCATTGACGTTGCCTTTAAAATGTGGAGATTGATGAGAAATTATATAGTCCTTGTTTGATCCTCATTATTTGAATTTACAATGTATGGAATAATATTTTTTGGAGAATGTATGATTGAAAAATAATGAAAAGATTTTGATTTACGTATAATATTATTTTATAGAAGATTGTATGGTTAAAAATAAAAGAGAATACTAACTATTTTTTGGGATAACATTTTCATTGTCAACATTTTCATTCAAGAATTATAAATTGCACGTTTAATTAATATAATAGATAATATAACTATTTAAATAAGAGAGAATACTAATAATTTTTTGGGATAACATTTTCATTGTCAACATTTTCATTCAAAAAAATTGCTTAAATATGATCAATAGTTAGGAAGGAAAAAGTCAAAAATGGGAGAAATTATCCATCAATTTTAAAAACTTTACTAATTACTCTAATAATTACGAGTTACTCACCCTTCACATATTTGTATCCACCCCCACTAAATACAAGCTTCACTATCCATTTTTCACTAAAACTAAAATTTGAAGTATTAATAAAATTTAATATCATGTGTTCAAAATAAAATAATTAATATAATATTGGGTATTTTATTATTATTGCATGTTGATTTTTGTATAAGAATAAAAATTGATGGTAATCCAATTACTTATTAGTAGTCCGTTTTAGCCCTATTTTTGGTTAAAAATGCATTTTGGAATAATAGATTGATGAAGATTGTATAATTAAAAAATAAGATAAATTTTTTTTGAATTTGCATATAATATTATTTTAATGAAGAATGTGTTGTTAAAAAAAAAAGAAAGAGAAAAAGAAAAAGATTTTTATCTTGGTACATTTAAGGGAAGAATTTATTCCTCAATTTGTATTAATCACATTCAAAAGAAAAAGAAAATTTTTGTTTTAAGATTTTTCACTTCTATATTTGTTTTGAATGTAATTTTGGTTCTCAATTGAAAATAAATGCTATGGATTAATATGACGAACATGATTAGTATGTAATTTTTTGTTTAGATATAATACTTTTTTGTTTTTACTTTTTAAGGTAAAAAATTTTATGTTACAGGCAAAGTAAATAATTTTTTATTTTGAAAATCATTTATGTACCTTTAGTTTACTTATAAGTAAACATTTTAAATTTAATCTTTGTGCCAATTTCGATCAAATATTCGGATTTGATAAATTGTCACGGTCTCAAAATCAATATTGGATGAATGAGAAATTACGGTCCAAAATTAGAAAGAAATGTGAAAAAATTGGCCAAGAAATTTCCCTAACTTCATCGCTCGCCTAGCGCTTGAGCAATGAGACTGTCGCTCGAGCGAGCGACATTTTCTGATAACATTTGTCATTATCACTCGAGTGAGAAGCCAACGACAACAAGGGACGCTTCCCTTTGTGAATGTTGTTGAATTTGGGGCGTGACAAGTGACCCACAACTTCTTCTCTTTTATAAATAGTATTCTTTGGACGTCCATTAAAAAACTTATATCATTTACATTGAGCATTATATAAAAAATTCTTGTGAGGAAAAATAGTAGTGAGTTTCACTAATAATCTTGGGGGTGCAGTACCCCTTTTTTGCATGACTGAAGATATGTGTCAATTTCTTATTGATTTATTATAAATTTTTTGTAAGCGGAAAAAAAATAACATGCTTGAATTAATCCAAGTACTAAATTTAAAATTTACTAAATAAAAATTTAATTATGAATGTGCTTAAAATCATGTTTACTTGGCAACCCAAACATTCACTCGTCCAATCTTCCACGCATCTAGCACGACCCGTTCTAATTTGAATTTTGGTAAGAATGAGTATTTTGAATTAAACATTCAGTAAGATACGCGCAAATTTGTATTTAAGATAATATAAATATAAATGAAACATTTCATATCTGTTATTCTTAGATTTAGGGTGTGTTTGAGCCACATTATTTTGAAAGAATGTATTCTGAAATAGTATATTGATGGAGAATGAGTGATTGAAAAAAAAGGGAAAATTATTGATGTGATGAATAATGTGTGATTGAAAATGAGTAGAATAATGAAAATGAAAATTTTAATGTGTACCAAACAAGGGTTCAGAACATCAATAAATTTTTCCTTACAAGAATTTTTTATATAACAGATAGCCCAATAAATTTATTTAAAATTCCCACCTCTCAAAGGATTTAACATAATTGATAATTTTGTGTGTATTCAAGAACCGCGTGTACAAGATATAGAAAATGTAAATAAATTAAAAGAAAAAAAACAGATAATTTATTTATTTATCCTTTATTTTTAGCCCATGTTTGAGCCCCCCATATGTAAAAACTTATTTTTTTCCAAATTTATTTTCAACGACACGTTCTTAACTTTTCTATTGCACATAACATGAGTCATCTACTAATTCTATCTTGCAAAAGTGGCATTGCTTAAATAACTTTTCAGCAACCAAAGCGAGGCCATCATGATCTTTATAGTTACATGAAACTGATGCACAGCACAGCTCTAATGAGCAAAAACTTTATTTACGCTTTTTAGAACACTGTCTCTAAGTAAAAATTATCTGTATTTTAGTTTAAAAGGTAATTAGAAGGATTTAAGAGAGAATTCTCGAAAATTGTTGCATAAGAAGAATGCTAGTTGAGGCAAAGCCATTTTCCGAATTTCTGTAGAAGCAAACAGTTAGTAGATACCAAATAGAGAGATTTTAGAAAGGGAAAATGGGAACCGAAGAATAATTGATTGAGGAATTGAGAATGCTTAATCTAAATTTGTACATTGGAAAATTTATGTAATTATCTGAACCTGGGCGATTTGTAATATATGGTGTGGAGGCAGAGAATGGTGATGTGATTTCGGTTGCAGCAATGCTATAGAATTGGGAAAATGGAAACCAATAATGGTGGCCATGGCGGTGGAATTGGGGCAGATTTGGCCGGTGACAGTAAATAGTGAATCAAACAAATTACGGCAATTGCACTTTTTTTTTTTTTTTAGGATGGAGGCGGAGGTGGGGAGGGAAAATCGGGGACGAAAATTAAATGGGTGGAAAAGGTCACGTCGCCAATAGGCAAATGAATATTTATGAAAGAGAAAAATGCTAAAGGTACCCGGTTACCCGGGCCCACCCATGAATATAATAATTCTGCCCCCCCTATTGTGAGGGGGATAGTGGGGCCAGGTAACCGGGCGTGTAAACGCTCGGGTACCTGTAGCAAAGCTCTATGAAAGATTAGGAGATCTCTGTTGCCACGAATGGAAGGGTAAAAAAGTCTGCAAAATCTGCAATTTTCTCTTCAAATAATGGGAACTTAGAATAGAACAAGAATTATGTCGTCAAAAATCATGAGCCATTTACATTGAGAGATCATAGATGAAATAAATTGTATCCATAATGACACAGGGCACAAGATGCAAAAATATTCAGCCTTCAATTGGCAAATTTATAAGGAGGAATGGTAGTGAGCCACAAAATGAGTAATATCTATAAACATGCATTGAATCTACAAGATATGCATCACAGAATATACAAATGGCATGTGACACCGACATATCATATTGTTTACATGTAACCAATTTTTTTGACATGGATTGAATACCATCTCATTCAGCATCAGTAAGCCAGGGGAGACGAGAGGTCGATTTTAGCATGGGCGGCCGTTTCTAAGTGCTTTTAGAGTGTGTTTTATAGCCATGGGATTCGAACCCTTGGTTCTTTGGTGCTACCATAATCTTTTCAAGGAAAAGCGTGTTAGTATAAACGTGTTTCTTATTGGCATTCATTGTGATGATGACACGTGGTTTAATCTTGGCTGTTGGCTGAAAGTTCTGGAAGACCTTTTAATTGACTGGACTCTTCACTTTTCGTTAGAGGAACTTTTCACTTCTCTGATTTTAGGGTTTTCTTCTTCTTCGTAATTCTTGTGGTATTCTGTGTATTCTATTGAGTTAGTGAAGTTTCTTGGTGATTTTTCATAGATTGTTTGGTGTTTTTGAGATATAAGTATTCTGATTTTTTTATCTTTGTACTTTGATTAACGATTTGTAACCTTTATTGCCAATTTGGGTTGTATAGTGCAATCGAGTTTAATCCAACTTGTTGGATGTTCAACGGGGGATGTAGGCGTTAGAAGTGCAAATTTGTTTATTCCATATCTTGGAATTACATTGTGCGATTCTGGTCCTACAGTGGTATCAGAGCCAATACTAGGATCGTGATGCCTGGATCTTAGAGGAAGGTTCGATCTGCTTCAGATCTAAATTTTTTTGGAACTGCTTCAAAGCAGATTGGAAATCGAGTTTTATAAGTCTTGTAAAGTTTTTTTTTCTTTGGAAATTAGGGTTTCTTGTTTTTCCCTTGATTTACCGTACCCTCGAACCCCCTTGAGTCTAATCTTTGTCCAAAGGCTCCTGTGAGGTCCTGAGAATCTGAGAAAAATCAAGAACGAGTGGGTACTTGACGGAGCTTGGAGGATGAATTGTTGAAACATATTGTTTTGACCTCTGTTATTGTGTTTTCACTGAGTTCTTGATCTTTGTGAGTCCGTGTGTATGACCAGTACCAAACTCAATGATTAAAAACTATCATATATTGGTGAATTGAAAACCACAGTATGATTTCCTACCTTCAGCATTTCTTGATGACACGCACTTCTATATGTCATTTACAGGCTGAACAAAACTATCTCCTGAAAGTTTATGATATGCTCAGCAATAAAATAAAATAATATTATATTTCTTAACAATGAGATTCCTGAAATTCTAAATAGCAACATTATTTATATGAGATTCTTTTAGCCCCCACCACCACATACACACAGATATTTTGCTTGTGCGCACATAAGGAATTTCAATTACCATGTTATGAATTAGCTGTTATTCCCCCATCATCTGCTAATTTGGCCAATTATGTAAATTTCAGATTCATTTCTGTCAGAGGAGTATTCAGAAGATTATGAGTATGTGCTATCTTCTCTTCAAGTTCTTGCTTTTGACGCCAATCGCCTCCCAAGATACAACAATCTTTCTCTTGCGGAATGCAGAATGCAAGAGAGAGAGAATGAAGAATATTTTTAATGAATCAAATTTGAAAATCAGGGGTCCTATTTATAGATTTCCAAAAGCAGGATAAGAGTTTCAACCAATCTAAGACGGAACCCCAGCCTATTGTGCTGTGTGCATGAAGGAAAAATGTGCAGAATTCATACCACGTGGGCACATTTTTTTGCAGTGCGTTCAAGAGAGTTGTAGTTGAATCGAGGTACTCCTTTGAAACCACATACTTCCACCGCAGCATGTTGTACCACGTGGGCACATTTTTTCGCAGTGCGTTCAAGAGAGTTGTAGTTGAATCGAGGTACTCCTTTGAAACCACATACTTCCACCGCAGCATGTTGTAACTTTTGTGGATCAAATTCAATTTTTATACTTCAATTTTTAGTCTCTTTTAGCAGTGATTTTTCTCATCAATTAAAGAGCACCATCATTTTTTATCTTCTATTCTCGTGAATCCAGATTTAAAAACTGGAAAAGGAAAAAGGTGAAAAACAAGAAAACTAACAAGAAAAGTAAGAAAACGAAAAAGAAAAAATTAACATAGAAACTGAAAAAGAAAGGAAAAAAAGTAGAAGAAATAAATTATAAACTGCATCAGAGGAGAAAGGTGAAAAACAAAAAACAAACAAGGCAACAAACAAGAAAACTGACAGAAAAAAAAAATTAAAATTAAAATAGAAACTGAAAAAGAAAAAACTGGAGAAGGGGGAAAAGCAAAAGGTGGAAATTATATATAAACTGCATCTGATAACGAGATTATATATAAGCACAAAAAAAGAAAAGAAAAATTAAAATAGAAACTTAAAAAGCAAAAACTGGAAAAAACTAAATTATAAATTGCATCTGAGAAAGGAAAAAGATGAAATGGTCAAACAAGAAAACTAACATAAAATAGAACATAAAAAGAAAAAACTGAAAAAAGGGGAAAATAATGTATTTTAAATAGTGATATTATTGAAATAACTTGGAAAGTTCAGAATTTGTTCTTCCTCGTATCATCATCACGCATGAATCAAAGAAAAATGGAAAAGAAAGTCAATGAAAGCAAAACAATAATAATTTAAGATAAGAAGAGCAAAATAAGAATTTTATTTAAAATAAAAACCATAAATTAAAATAAGAATTTTATTCAAAGAACTCAATTTGCATCAGTATCAATTTATATGTTTAAATTTTTTTTCCCTCATGTGATGCTTAATATATATACGTTAGGATTCGGATTTTGAAAATCAAGGAAAATCAATTTTCAATTGTTTCCATGTTCATCATGGAAACAATAATATTTTGGGTTCACATCAACAAAGTTCCAACTTCCAAGTGATCATACACCAAGTGATACTTAGAACACCTATTCATATATATACTTAGAACACAACTTCAGATATACTATATTACTTGCTACAGCGAAAATTTGCAACAGATACATAACCTTTAGATGGAAATCATCAGCAGAAACCATATTTTTATAAAACAGATTGATGTGCCCCGCTCCTAAACACAACTCCTCTCCTCCTGCATTTTTAAACAGGTCATTAATCGGGAGAGAAGGGCCATTTGGAAAGGGTGGTTGATTCTCAGTTATTTTCAACTCCACAAATTAATTGTCATTTTTCGTTCTCTCTCCTTTTCCTACTTTCAAAGAAGTTGAGACTGAATTAAGGGATTTAAGATGTGATAAACCAGGCAACTTTCTTAAACCAGTGAAGGAGATGATAGATTCAAACTATCCAGATTAACTTCCTACAAGATAAAAACGTTTACATATTATCAAAAATTGAGTTCTTATTTAAACATAATGATGCAATTAGAAATGACTGATTGATTTATTTGCTTATCATTCAATATTTGATTATCCCACAAAGCTTAACAGAACAATTTAATCTAAACTGAACAGGGATACTTCTATGTGGGCGTGGTGAAGGGAAACGGGAAGAGTAGAAGGTGGGAGTGGCGATTCACTGTGTGCGTGTGCATGGGAAGGAAAAATGTACAGAATTCATACCATGACGGCACACTTTTTGCAGTGGTCAAGAGAGTTGGTACATGTCTCCTTTGCAACCGTTTGATCCTCAAGATCCTCAATATTTACTGATGTGTACAGTTGCAACAGAGTATATAAATTTAATATTCATCATTTCAAGTTCAAACCATTAAAGATCTGCTGAATGTTTTCCATATCTTGGGGTCCTTCAAATCTCGCCTATCATCATTTTTTGCACTCTTTTTCCAAGGATTGGTTTCAGCATTTTCTTCAGGACCATTTGAAACCAGTCACCCGACACTGCTGCTGTCGCACTGGCTTTGCCAACACCTGCCGCGTTACTTGTCGCCGTGGAACACTTGGCTCCAACATACTCCCGCCGCGGTGTGTCCTGCTTCAATTGCACCTCAAAGGAGAGCCTATCGTACCAGTCCAATAAACATACTCTGTTCATTCCTCTACCTTTTCAAAACTAAAAAAAAAAAAAAAAAATTAATATAGAAACTGGAAAAGGGAAAAGGCTTTTGTAGAAAGGAAACTAAAATTATAAATTGCATCTGAAAACGAAATTATGTAAAGAAAAAAAAAAAATAGAAACTGAAAAAGAAAAAAACTGGAAGAGGGGAAAAGCAAAAGGTAGAAGAAACTAAAATCATAAACTGCATCTGAAAACGAAATTATATAAGCACAAAAAACAAGAAAACTAACAGAAAATAAAATAAAATAGAAACTTAAAAAGAAAAAACTGGAAAAGGGAAAGGCAAAAAGTAGAAGAAACTAAATTATAAATTGCATCCGAGAAAGGAAAAAGGTGAAAAACAGAAGAAAAAATGAAAATGAAACAGAAAAGGAAAAAAGGGGAAAAAGCAATAGAAGAAACTCATGAATTGCATCTGAAAACGAAATTATATATATAGAGGGTAGAGCCTCATCAGTTACGGAAATATTTCAATTTTGTAGCCGTTGAGTTGGTTATGGAGAGATTTCAAGTTTGTAGCCGTTGAGTTAGTTATGGAAAGATTTCAATTTTGTAGCCGTTGGAATCGGGGTTCAGAAGAAGGAAATATTTCCTTTCCTGAAAATTACTTCTCAATGTTTTTCAACAGAAAACAAAAAATGGAAATTGGGTCCATATGCCCTAAACCAGAAAAGTTTGAAAAATATGTAAAATACATAATTTATTGTCCTTCGTAAGTCACGAAACTTTAAGACGTCGCATTTCATCACCCACTCATTAGGGCTGTACAAAAAAATTGCAAAATTGCAAATCGAACTAAACACGTTGGTTCATGTTTACCTATACTTGCAGTTAGGGGTGGGCGTGGGTTGGGTCGGGTCGATTTTTGCCCCAACCCAAACCCAACCCAACATTGTCGGTTTGTTAGAAATTCAACCCAACCCAACCCATGTAAATGTTGAAACCCAACCCAACCCAACCCAATTATGTGTCGGTCGGGTTGGGTTGGGTTGGTCGGTTTGAGAAAAATTTATTACACAAAAATTAAAATCATCCAATTTTTTGATGTAAAATAACATTAATATAACCGTTAGCCATCCAATGATAATAAACTTGAAAAATAAAATAGTACAATCCAATAATATGTTCATTTGTAACTTTTACAAAAAAAAATACTATCTCATTTTCAAAAAAATTTATTGACAAAGACGAGTTTGACTATTTATTCACGAGACGGGTTTGCTCAATATTGCACCCATAATTTGACAGCAATTATCTTTGAAAATATAGTTGTTGAATGAAAATTGATTCGAGTGATGACTTGAAAATCAAAAATTAAAATTTATCGATTCACGCTCCTCCTTTTTCAATTCAGTGTGCCAATATTAGATTACAGAATTCATTTTTAAGGTTCGTGAAATTTTATTTCTGAATTATTTTCTCTATTCGAATTCTTTTCGCTGAAGTAATTACACGGTTCATGTGAATTTTGGTATCTTCTTAATATATTTTGTTTTGTCATGGAATTCAAGTAATTAACTTTCGTGTAGAGGGCATATTTTTGTTAGCTGTATCAACTTTTTTGTGTTTGGGCCGTTCACTATTTTTTGTCAATTTTTTGCGCTTGTGATTATATGTGTTCTTTTGTGTTAATATTTTTTAAATCCGTTAACATTTTTTTCTATTCGAGTTCTTTTGTGCATATAATTATATAGCCGTGTCGATTTTGGTATCTTAAGGATTGATTTTTTTTTTTTTTTTTTTTTTTTGGTCGGGTTGGGTTGGGTTGGGTTTGGGTTGCTAACCCGCAACCCGACCCAACCCGACCCGACCACCCAACCCACAACCCGCAACCCGCCCAAAATTTCCAAAAAACCGACCCAACCCGGTCGGTTTGGGTCGGGTTGGTATGTTTTCTCGGGTTGGTTTGGGTTTTGCCCACCCCTACTTGCAGTTTTTTTCTCAAACCAAACCAAACTGTTTGGTTTAGATTTCGATTTCAAAAAACGCACAATCGAACAACACCGTTTTTAATTAAAAATAAATTTTATTAAATTATAAGTTCTACAATTTTCCGGGAAAAAAAGAATACTAATTTACAGTTGTAAATAAATCATTTCTCATTATTTTCTAGAAAGATTTCTATTTTTTAGCCGTTGAGTTGGTTATGGAAAGATTTCAACCCCTATTTGAGCCACATTATAATTTTCGTTATCATTTTTTTACTCATTTTCAATCACACATTTTTCAATAAAAATATTTCTTTTTGTTCCGAAAATTACTTCTCAATGTTTTTCAACAGAAAATAAAAAAGGGTAATTAAACCCCTTACGCCCGATATAAACCAGAAAAGTTTGCAAAATATGTCCTCGTCTTACATAAAATTGAAAGATACACTTCGTGTGTGTTTGATGAATATTATTAAAAAAATGTATTTTAAATAGTGATATGATAGAAAATATATGGTTAAATGTAAGAAAAGTTATTAATGTCATAAAAAAATATTATTTTATTGAAAATGTGTGATTAAGATGAGTTTTGAAAGAATGTGTGTCAAATGGGGCTTCTTTATAAATAAAACTTCAAGTGCAAACATGTAAAATTCATTTTGCACTGAATAAAATAATCGAACTTTAAAATACTTTCGAGTGATTATAGAACTTTAACATGTTGCACTCCATTACTCATTCATTATGTTTCACAAGTCACTAGACTTTAACATGCTACACTTCATCACCTTATTGTTTCTTTTCTATATCTTACCTTTCTCCTTTGATTCTTTTTTTTTTTTCCTTCTTACAAATATGGATTCAATTCTAGAAGAAGCCAATGATGCAATTTCAATAGAGAATGACCCTGAATATATGAAAATTGATTTTGTTTTTTTTTGTTTTATTATTTTTATTGTTGACAGGGAGAGAAATTTTGATTTTTTTTTTATCAGAATCTTCTATATATAAAAAGTGTCTATTAAACGGAATATGTTGGTTTAACGGAAAAATTAACGGAATTCTTGATTTAACGGAAAAACTAACGGAATTTTTTAAATTTAAAAATCTTTTTACTCCATAATTGGGTTTCAAAATTTACAATTCTAAAGCCCATATAGAAGTATTGGATGTCATGCTCATTTTATAGATACACTTCTCTCCAAAGGTTTCATAAACTTCCAATGTGGGATTGTGCATTTTATATATACTCTTAATTCCAATAATTTTATAAATTTCCAATGTGGGATAATAACAAAAAAATATTTTAAAATGCTCATCAAAATCATTTTCAAATGTATGTCTAATTGACTAATTTGATTTTGAATTACAACTAATTAAATTGTAATATTCACTTTCATTCTTTCATTTATTTAATTTTCAAATTTAATTTAAATTGCACTTGATTATTAATATATTAATGTTAGATATTATTTTCTGTAAGTTTAAAATATTTTAATTTAACAAAGTAAACTATTTTAACATATTTATTTTTAATTTTTAGTGTTGAGACTAATTGTAGGATATATAATGAATCTAATTAATAAAGATAGATTTACTTTGAATTATTTTTATGTATTTATTGCATTCGGTTCGACCCCAGTTGAATTCCCACGAACTTCACTTCGGAATCATTCTCGATTGTGAATCAAAATCCTTCATCTCCACTTTCAAATATCGGAATTATCAAATCCGCAAACTTTTCATATAAATCCTATGATTAATGCTCATGTTTAGTTCCTTAATTAATAAAAAAAATTAAAATTCTTCTAACACTATTTAGCAATATTATAGCATTATATTAAATGTTTAGTAAGTATTATTTTTAAATATTAGATGATTTTATGATATAGTAAAAAATCTTTTTTTTTTAATAATATAGAAAAAAAAAATATTTTTTAAAATAAAAAAATATTTAATGTCTTAAAAATAATTAAAATAATATTAAAAATACGAAACGTATTATGACGCTTATTTATCGTATTGACATGCCTAAACTTGTGATTCTTGATTCTCAATATCGACGTTTCGCAACGCATTATGCATTTTAGAACATTATTAATAAATGAATGAAAAATACAAAAAGCTTTGTACTACTACATTTTAGTCAATAGGAAAAAATGAAACTAAAAAAAAAATAGATGTGGAGATTATCAATTTAAAAATGTTAATAGTTTATTTAGTAAGCTTTTGTTATAGTGTTGCATAATTGAAAATGTACACGTTTGTTATAGTTACATGCCTCACTTTTTTAATTGGTACTTTTGGGTCCTTCAATTCATCATCTTGGACGTCGATGTTGAGTATTTTTTTTTTCAGTTACTTTTTGAAACCGTATTTTAGTTTGTTGCTTAATAATCTACCAAGCCCTTTTGGTGTTCTACTTTTAGTTTTTCCTCTGATTTATTTTTTATAATTTATTAAGTCCAAACTTTATGTAAAATTTGGTCACAGACCAATTTTCAAGAATGGTAGATTGCAGAGGAAATGAAAATGTGTATAGGTGGGTGAGGGAGTTGTTGACTTTTTGGTTTTTGGTTTTTGTGACTGCGCAACTTATGTGTCACTTTTAATTATTGCAGCTGAAAGAACATAAAGCGACACAACATGTTACTTTCCAATTTAGAAGCTTTTCGTATAATAATATGTAGATAAAAGGTTTTTTCAAATTTTTAGGTTTGATTTTTGAATGTTTTTGTGATTCTTTTGTTTTTAAGGCAGTATTATAAACATTTGATACTGCATAGGGGTTATTGATAGTCGAATAATTTTAGCAGTCTTCGTCTACAACTATATGTCCAGTCAACTTGATTCATTGCAACCCGAGTTTCATTTGAAGCTGTTAATATTGAGTGCTGAATTATTGAGCCCACAAGACAAGTGAGCCCATTTACTTGGTTTTGGCCCAACCCGAAGAAGCATCCAGAATCAGCCCATTGGTTATCACTAACAAGAATTCGTGGATGAATGACAAGTGGATCATGGCTGATCGTCGGATCTTGACTGTTGGCTATCTCTTTTATATACCCCAAGACCTTTGGGATCATCATACTCTTCAACGCTTTTCGAACCCTAGTTCTCTCTCTCTCGACTGCGCGATATTCTTTGTGATTAATCTGTAAACTCTTGAGTTTTTGAGGGTATTCTGTTGTGTGTATTGAGTTCGAACATTATTAGTTGTTCTGTAACTCTTCTTGCTTGAATATTGGGCTGTTTCTAGTGGATTTGAGCTATATCCTAACGGATGCTCAACGGGGGATTAGGCGTTGGATGTGGTCGCCGAACCTCCGGGGCCTTTGGCCAAAAATTCTTCGTGTTCTTTAAATTCTGCATCTATTTTATTTTTTCTTTGATTCACTGGTTGATTCACATATAAATCACTATATATGGGACCAACAGAAGCCATGATCAATTTGTGCCGATGCAGCATGATCTAGAACCAAGGAGATGAACTTAGCTGTTCCCCGTAATCTGGCTGGCCAAATCTCCTTCAATTTCGCTGTAGGTATCTGATGGCAGCTGAGGGACATTGAGGCAATAGGATGAAGTTTTGTTTATCATACCACTGGGCTGAAAACAGGGCCTTCAACATTTGTTTCATACTGTCTTTGTTCCTTTAGCCTTGTTTGACAACCATTAAAATAATTTATTGTAATTTTTTATTTTTTTGGAAAAAATGAGTTTGGAGAATGTATGATTAAAAAGTAGGAATTTTTTTTGAATATATGAAAATGTGTGGTTGAAAATAAGTGAGAAAAAAAAAAATTGTTTAGATGGTTGTCAAACAGGGGCTTAGTGTGGTCCAAAGGAAAAAATGGGAAATCATTTTCTTTCTTTAAAGGGACTTGGAAAATTAAATTTGTTCCAGCGTTGCATATATGATATTAAGTCCCAACTTGGAAGAAGTCCTCACAAAATATTTTTTTACGTGGACGCATATAACTTCTCTACTTCTTAAAACCTCGTGTTTTCTTTATTAAAAAAACCACTTATTACAAAATCGAAGAAACATTGTTCTGTTCGTTTACCGAAAATTCAGAGAAACATAAGCAGACAATTAAATTAACTCAAGTTTAGCCACAAAGTGTAATCAAATTTGTTGGTCGATGATCAAATGAGTTTCTGTGAAGTGGGATTTGTGTGGGAACCGTTGGATGGAGATGAGAGTTGGTGCCTGGTAGAAGAAATGTGATTCATCATTTGATAAAGTTTGATGAATTGTATATTCTTTGTCCACAAATCCTGTTTATTTTATTATGTAATCAAGTTGTTAATTCATGTGGTGCAAAACGATTCATTGGTATTCATTCCATCCATGTAGATGATGACTTCATTATCACCGGTAAAAATCAACAATGCTTTACCTTGAAGATCCTTGTCCCTTTACACTATTTTCCGGGCATTGAAGCTCAATGAAATGCCAATGGACTCTCATCTATCTCATTTCGAATACATTGATGACTTGCTTTCTCGTTCCAAAATGGAAAATGCTAAGAGTTATCGTACTTCAATGAGCATCAGTAAGTACTTTTCCTCGCATGATGATGATCCAATGCCTAACCCAATTTTGTATCTTAGTACAATTAGGGCTTTTCAATATTTGACGTGGACTCGACTTGATATCTTGTACATCGTTAATCAGTTATGTCATTTGCAAAATACATTTAGAGAACCATACTTATGATTATATCTGTCATGTCAATAGGAAGTTTTTATCAATTCTAATGAAATGATTCCCTTTACCATAAGAATTAAACAATCTTCCATTGGACGTTTAGATAAATGATGGCAGAACGCTCATGGCTCGTATTGTAGGTTGGATTACACAAGATCACATAGGGAGGAAGAAAAATTCAACTAAAATCGTGTCTATTTTAGTGTCTAATCAATGTTCGATTATATATATCAAACTACCCTTAATGAATAAAATACTATTTCATTGGCATTATCATTTTGACAAATTTTACAAAGTAACATGGAGCAACAATCCTTGCTATACCAAATGGAACTCTACAACTATCGAATTACACGTGATTCCTAACGTGACGAGCTCCTCCACGAACGACATTGAATAATTGTGCAGGATTCCCCAGGAAGATACAAAGAAAACATGAACACGTTTTCATCATTGCTGAATATTTGGGCTTCTGTTCTCACGATTGATCCTTTCTTGTTTTGATGTAAGAAAATAGCTGGGGATTTCAATTTTCCTTTTCGACGATACATTCTTGAAAGTACCATTCTTCTTAGTCAAAAATGCTGAAGGGGAAGGAGGAGGTGGCATTGAGACAGTGCCTTGCTTCTTGCTTGAATATGTTTTTCCCACTGGCTCTGGCTGGGATAGTGAACTCTGCAATAATAATATTAAAATCAAGTCATTGAGTCTAGACATCTCCAAAGTTTGAGGTGGTAATGTGTGAGAAAAGAAGAAACCTTTTTCATCTGATTTTTTGGTATTTCTCGTTCCTTGTAAAAATCAGGTAGCGGACGAGCTTTGAAGCAAAAGCTTTGACGCAATTTTCTAAATTCATTTCCTGCTTTCTCCTGCGTATACAAAAGGCTCTTCAATCACAGTTAAACTTCAGTATGACGTATTAGATTAGAACACGGAGTACAAAAGAAAAAAAGGCTGGCATCAAGAGTATAACCCTTAGTTTTGTTTGTAGTTGCACCTTTGGTGCCTCCTTAGCATTGAATTTCTCCTCAAGTTTCTGAAATGTTGGGAGGAAGAAAATGAGCATACTGTTAAGTCATAAAATATGTTTGAGAACGAGTTCTAGAATAGGAAATGAGACCCTTGCCTGTTTTCTTCTGGCAGCTCTTTCTTCCGTTCTCAGAATAAATGGAGTCGATAAAGTTGGTGATTGTAATTTGTTCCGGTAGGCCGTAAATGACTTGGGGCAACTAATATACAAACATATTGGTATTAAGGTCTCCCACAAAAAAGCAGAAAAAGAAAAAACGCAGAGAAAACATACTGATTTACGTGCATTGTTTCGACAGAGAAAAGATATAGAAATGCTTCCGTGATATCATAGCGATATAGAATTTGTATTAAGGTCTCCCACAAATTTGTTTTGTTTATTGGTTCTCATTTTCTTCAGCAAGTATCTCAATATCTTCTTATTTGAAACTGTGGTTCTAAAAATCAACTAATAAGTAGAGATTTTCATATCATTTGAACTTACACTGCCGATAAAATGTGCCATTTGGGGCTGCTTGTTCTGCTTCCTAAAGCTGAGGGATCGATTGGTGCTTTGTTCCTGCGAGTTATAGACAACGTGAAATTAGTTTTCAAATTTTCACTTGTCATCAAATAGCTGTATTGTGTTAATTAACTTCTTGTACCTTCTATCTTCAGATCGAGGCGTTGCTGCATTATATTTTGACAAACCATATTTAGCCGCCTACAGATGATAACAAGAACCAATCTTAGCATGCTTAAAACAATTTTCTACTCAAACAGGCTGAAGAAAAAACACTCTGCGTAACCGAGCTACATACCCCAATTGGAGTCTTCAGAGGAGTCGCACAATCTATTTGCGTCTTGGATGGAATTGGAGGAACACCTGAACTTTCGGTTCTTTTGTACGAAAGAATCGGGACTTTATCTGGTTCTTTAGCACGAACTATATTAATCAATGCACGTAGAGATTTCTGAGAGGACTTGTTTTTATCCATGGAGTCCACATTAAACTTCCTTGTGACATTTTGTTCTTTCTTGAAATGAGGAGTAATTGGCTTGGCAGGTGTATATGGAACTTTAGACGTTTTACGGTGAATGGATGACTTGGACGAAGAAAGTGCTGATCTTTTCTTGCTTGTCACCGATGAATTATCCTCGCATTGGTTGGAATTCTGATGCATTTACATGGTTAGTACACAATATTATACTAGATGGGATCACATCGAACTGTGTATTAAACTGTCATCAGCAAAAATATCGAAGGCATTATATATGCATTACCTTCAACAGAGGTTTCTCCATCTGTGGTGTTCCACTAGTCTCTGATCCTGAAGTTGGTTCTTGATTCTCAACATTATAAACCTTGTTCGATGAATTTTCCCTCACCGGAGTCTCCCTGGGGGCCTCAATTACACCATTTTTGCCATCTTTCCCAGTTTCTACTTCATTTGATTCAGCAATTGCACCATGTTCGCCAGCATTGAGTCCTAACTCTTCCTTTCTAACCAGCTTCTTAACCTCGCCCCCTCGTTCATCGGCTGCTTGCAAATCATTAGCATGATCCCCACTATCTTTAACATTATTGGAAGCATTTTCTTGATCAACCAAAGCTGCTGCTGCTGCTGCTTTTTGAGCAGCAATTCTCTTGTAATGAGCTTCAAAAAAGGCCTTCTTCTGCGCCACTGATCCCGGCTGCGCATACCTTTCGGCCTCTTCAACGTAACGCTTGTGGGATGAAAACGAGGACCATTTTTCCCAAGACAAAGATTCCGACATAAACCTCCCAAATGAAATTGACTCCCCGAGAGCGTGCATCGGGTTCCCCTGTTATTCAAAGCCCATCTAATCGAACTTAAATTCTTTAAACATACGATTTCAAGATTTGTTATTTTTTCCCAAGAACCCACCAATTTTCAGTCCATTGTTACAAAATTCTTGTTATTCAAATTACATTATTACTAGCAATAATTTTCAGCATTCAAGAACAAGAAACCTAAGAAGTAAATACGTCAAAATAAGTAATTATTTGCAAGTTGAATTTCTGGTCTGAAGATTGGAAAATATGAAGTGGGATATTTGTATTATACCTGTTTGTCTTCATTGGGTATTGCAGAAGCATAAGAGAAGCCATGCATAAGACAAGCCGAGTCTCCCATTCTGTTTGCAGGTTTGCAGAATGATAAGCTCACAACACAACAACAACTGAAAATTACGTATCCCAGAAAAATATGAACTTTGGTCTGCTGTTTTTTTCCCCTTCTGATGACACGAACAGGACAGCTTTTGTCTCAGCCTTAAATTTGAAATTCAAATGAAAAAGCAATAGGCAAAAGTTGTAAAGAGCCTTGCCACACATGACACATTGAGGAACTTATACTTTTTATTTATTTATTTATTTTGCAGTTTGGGATGGGTCCCACATGTCTTTAATTAATCAAGAATTGTAACGTTCGACTTTTTTGAATTTTTAATGTGAATTAGGATTTGGAGTTTAACATATGTGTGTAACGTTGGGTTTTAAATTTTAAAAAGATATTAAAAGCGGGTTTATGCTATGATTGTTTAAAGCGCATATTGCTAAAAGGAATGCTGGTTGAAGTCGCTCTCAGAGGATAAGGATGTTAAGGGCTGAACCACTTCTTGTTCCTATATCAGTTTTAGCCATCATGGCCGTGTGCTGGCTGCCCATCTAGAGTGAACTTATCCCTTCAAAGAACAAGTCATAGGTCCGTCCATCCACAAAATTCGTATAGATGCAAATTTGTAATGCGGTAGTTCATTCGTCCTAAAATTTTAATTTGTAAAAAGTGAATACTTAAAAACTTTTAATTTTGTATCAAATCCTACTAACAATTTCATGTACGTAGACATAAAAAACAACATATATATATAAATTCATCTATGGAGATTAGTTCCTGTTTCATATAGCTTAAATAGTACATTAAAATTCAAGTCAAAATCAACAATTAATCTTAGCCATACATTTCATGAGACTACAACTTTTAAACCATATATTTCATTAACTTTTACCAAAATCTACTAAATATCTAATTTGTAGCTACACCAAATATGGGCTAAAGTAAGAGAATGGGAAGAATGTACCCTTTCTTTGAAACAACATGGCCTATGTAATAACCTCACAATTATGATTATGAGATTCACCTGCTGATTTTCGAGTGTATGCACAACACAATTTTGTACCAAGTTTTTGGTAGACAGAACAAAAAAATAAAAAATAAAAAATAAAAATAAAAAATTGTTGGAAATTTTTTCTTATATGACCATAAAGAGAAGAGCTTGTATGGTCTTAAGCAAGCACTAAGGCAGTGGTACAAAAAGTTTGACTCTTTCATGGTGAGTCAAGGCTATAAAAGAACAGCTGCAGATCAATGTGTTTATATTCAAAGATTTTCGAATGGAAATTTTGTTGCTCTTTTATTGTATGTAGACGACATGTTGATCGTTGGACAAGATACAACAAAAATCAGCCAGCTGAAGAAGGAACTCTCTAAGTCCTTCGACATTAAGGAATTAGGTCCAGCTCAATAGATTTTGAGAATGCACATAACTCAAGATAGGAAGAATAAGAGGTTATGGCTATCTCAGGAAAAATATGTTGAACGAGTGATCAAGAGATTCAACATGCATGATGCCAAACCTATCAGCATTCCACTGGCAAATCACTTCAAGTTGAGCAAGAAGTCATGCCCCTCATCCAAGAAAGAGATAGAGGAGATGTCATTGGTACATTATTCTTCAGCAGTTGGAAGCCTGATGTATGCAATGGTATGTACCAGGCCAGATATTGCTCATGCAGTGGGCATGGTAAGTCGTTTTCTCTCTAATCCTGTAAAGGAACATTGGGAGGCAGTCAAGTGGATTCTCAGGTACCTTAAGGGTACATCAAAGACATGTCTGTGCTACGGGGGAGCTGATCCAATCTTCGAATGTTATACAGATTCAGATATGACCGGAGATCTTGATAGTAGAAAATCTACTTCAGGATTTCTTTACACTTTTGCAGGGAGAGCTGTGTCATGGCAGTCAAGACTATAGAAGTGTGTCGCGTTATCCACAACAGAAGCAGAATATATTGCAGCGGCGGAAGCTAGTAAAGAAATGTTATGGTTAAAGCGATTTCTTCAAGACTTAGGGATCAAGCAAGAAGATTATAAAGTACATTGTGATAGTCAAAGTGCTCTGAATTTGAGTAAGAACTCAATGTATCATTCTCGGACAAAGCACATTGACATTCGCTATCATTAGATACGAGAGGTGATGGATCAACAACTATTGAGACTAGTTAAGATCCATACAAGTGAGAATCCAGCATACATGATGACGAATGTGGTTCCAAGAGAAAAGTTAGAGCTATGCAGAGACATAGTTGGGATGGTTATCAAATAACAATCACTTCAAATGCGGCTGGAGGGGGAGAATTGTAAAGCCCAGCCTAACCATTTTTGTTGACTCAATTATCAACTCCCAGCCACCATTTTCTACTGGCTAGTTAATTTTGGAAGGAAAATCTGCAGCAGCCAACCATCATTCTTGCAACAACCAACCACCAATTAATTGTAAATGGTTGAAAATCTCATATCACCTTCATCTCCCGTGGCTATAAATAGAGCTTCAGTTTTGTTGTTTTACATACACCCAAGTGAGGAAAGAAATAGAGAGCAGAGAGAGTTTGAAAGGTTTTTTGTTTTGAGTTTGTAAATTCTCATTGTAAGATTCTATTCAAGTAAGAAATATACATATATATTAACTTGTTTATGTATCTGTAGAGGAGAAGAAACTTCACAATATTGGCATGTTTGATAAAGATGATTGGATAGTGAAAAGGAATAAAAAATGAAGCTAAAATCTTGTATTATACCATCCAATCTTGTTTAGTACTACATACTAGACACGCATTATTTGTATGCCTACAGTAGGATGAAAAAATTGGGCAGTATAGGATAAGAAGAATAAATAGTACAATTTACCGGAGTTTGTTACTTGTACATAATATAATTTGGAGGAAAAAGATTGGATGAAAATGTTGATTATGTTTTAAACTGGCAGATATTAGAGTACCACATGGCATTATGTAATCCATTATGTACATGTAGCAAGATTTTAATTTACCTTGGACGCTCCAAATATATATTCATACATTTCATTGATCCATCATGTTCCATATATTTCACCAGTAAAATTTGTAGCCCAATCTTCTTGAGTTTCTTCAGTTTTCGCGAGCCATAAGGTTGTCAAAGCCCGAAGATCATCTATATGCATGGCTAATAGCCAGCCTACCTTGTTCTCGCCGGCCTTGTCACCGAGTTCAGGGTACTTAGTGTGAAATTTAGCAAGAACGTTGTCACATCCAACCAAGTATCTGACCAATAAATATACCCTTTATGAATATATTCTCCAAGGAAACAGTGCTGAAAAATATAAGAAAGCTATTCAAGTTTCTTTTTTAGTACTGATGAAAATCTTTTTCCTACATTAATAAAAGAGTCAGTTTTGGTGGCACCGTTCATAAGCCGATGGCTCGGCTCGACTCGGCTAAGTTTTTTTTTTTTTTTTTTTTAACAAATATCCGCGAGCCGAGCCAAATGGTTTTCTGGCCTGGCTCGACCAAGACGTGTAAGCATTTTTTTTAACGTTTGATTTAGTATTTTAAGTTACAAATATGCGTTCTAAACGATTTAAAATTTGTCAAAAATTTTATAGTGTGGTCATGATAAATATATGATCGATAAATTTTAAATATTAAAAATAATTTTACATTAATTGTGAAATATAAAGTTGTGATTGTTTATGTTTCTTTTCAATTTCAACCTCATTCCAATATCTTTTTTTCGAATTTTATTTTTCCTACAATGTTTGATTCGGTATTTGGATCAATTTACATTTTAAAAAAAAACTTACAATGTGATAATAATAAATATATTGTCGATTAAGTTTAAATATAAAAATTATTTTAAATCCGTGTAAGCCTTTTATTTTTAACGTTTGATTCAATATTTTAAGTTACAAATATGCGTTCTAAACGATTTAAAGTTTGTTGAAAATGTTAAAGTGTGGCCATAATAAATATATGATCAATAAATTTTAAATATCAAAAATAATTTTACATTAATTGTGAAACATAAAGTCGTGATTGTTTATATTTCTTTTCAATCTCAACCTCATTTCAATGTCCTTTTTT